>VDFB02000017.1:325945683-326120355 GCA_007258455.2 Sequoia sempervirens | reverse complement strand
GAAGTCCGCCCTATAAATGGCAAGAAATTTGCCTAAGTCCGCCCAAGTGGAAAGGTCTAATGTCAAGCAAGAGAGCCAAGTCCGCCCTCCAACCAAGGCAAATGGCTTGGAAATGCATGAAGTCCGCCTTAGGTAGTTTCAAAATGGCAACAAAAGGTGGAAAGTCCGCCCAAGATAGAAGGGAAAAATGGATAAGGCATGGACAAAGACAAAGTAAAGTAACCAAAGAAATGCTAAAGTCCGCCCCTTTGAAAGAAGAATTTGTCTAAAGATGGCTAACCATAAGACAAAGTCCGCCATAGACATTGAAGAAGTGGCAACAAAGCTAAGCAAGTCCGCTTTGGATGTGAGAGATGAAGGTTGCCAAATTATAGACAAAGTCTGCCGTATGTTAAAAAGTGTAAAAAATTAAAATTTGCCTAAGTCCAAACCTTTGGAAAGCTAAGATATGCATGGCACTTTGCCCAAGTGACCAAAGAAAATTATCGCCATGGCTATGGAAACGATGAAGAAATCAAGCAAATGGCTAAATAAAATTGGACAATGGTCAAATAATTTTGGACAAGAGACAAGTCATGGCCAAGGAATGTTAGACGTGTCTAGAATAAAATTGGACATGGCAAGAAAATTGTCGAAAATCAAGAGAAGTTCATGGCCAAATAAAATCGGACGGCAAGAAAATATGGCCAACAAAAGAGGATAATGGCCAAATAATTTTGGACGATGGCCAAATAAAATCGGACATGGCAAGAGACAAGTCATGGCTAGAAAATTATTGGACATGGCTAGAAAATTATTGGACGTGGCTAGAGGAATGTTGGACGAAAAAATATTTGTGGCTAAATAAAACTGGACATGGCGAGATAAATTTTGGGAAAGGGCGAGAAAATATGGCCAAATAAATTGGACGGAAAGAGAATTAGAAGCTTGAAAATGAAATTTGTAAAAATCTTTCAAAGCTTATCTTGAAAAGTTATCTAAAATAAATTTGTTTTGTTTTACTGCAGGTGGATGACTACACAAGGCAAAGGAGGGCTGAACAAAGAAAGAACCAATTATTCAAGGAGGGCTTGACGCGAACAACTAAGTAGTGAAACTCCAGGTCCTATCAAGTTTTGTTATCTGTGGAGACTCTTTTGCCTCTCCTTCACGCGCTCAACATTGAATTGGCACTCGAAGGAATTCCAAAACAATCCAAGTCTAAGCAGGTTCTCCGGGGCGAAGTGAGAAGAAGAAGCCAAAGTTATCCAAGATCAAAGTGCGAAGGATAGAATCATTGACAGGGAAAAATATTCTAAGGCAAGAACATGGAAAAGGCACGTAACGACCAAGGTGGCGCCTCGTCATCTTCTGACCAATCAAATCATTCCAAATCAACATGCAACAACTTTCTATTTTATCCGCTGGTTCATATTTGGCAAGAAGGACAAGTGTCCTCGAATGCAATTTTCTCATTGGTCGAAGGGTAGCAAACCCTAATTAGGGTTTTATTTGTAATCTCGGCCGTTGATTCTAAATTCATCTTGGCCATTGAATTGTAATTGGGGAGCCTATAAATTGAGCTCAACCCCTCATTTGTAAAGCATGGGAGCATGTTGCAAAACATGTCGAGATAAGCAACTGTTGTAAGATTGCCAAAGTAATAAGTAATTCATGCATTGTTCTGATGGTGATTGCTTCTCTTATTTTGGAGTTGTCATGGTTCTTATCCCTCATCATAGTTTAGATTTCTTTTCATGTAAGTTAGATGAATGCAAGATTTGATAAGTATTGATTTATGGTGAACCTTTTTGCTCATACTTTCTTTGAACGGATGATTTCATTCAATGCGTAAAGTTAGCCTGAGCTTACTTTGTGGATTCTTAACTTCTGTCTGAATAAATATTGTTCGATTCGATGGTAGTTATTCATGACGTGAAAATCATAAACACAACTCTCCCTTGAAGATTGCACTGGCTTTGCGTAGTTGGCGCGTTCCCTGCGTGGCGAAACAAAGTTTAGTTTTGTTTCACCGAGTCAATACCGTCTCTTGGATTCTTAGGAGTAGATTAGTGCTTCTGAACCCTTCTCCTTTTTTAGTTTCTTTGATCCATGACCCAAGTAATAGAGCTTCATTGTCCAAACCTTCATTATGAATTGAACAAGCCTAG
This sequence comes from Sequoia sempervirens, assembly GCA_007258455.2. Taxonomy (NCBI): domain Eukaryota; kingdom Viridiplantae; phylum Streptophyta; class Pinopsida; order Cupressales; family Cupressaceae; genus Sequoia; species Sequoia sempervirens. The sequence goes on along the minus strand of VDFB02000017.1, from coordinate 326,118,205 downwards.
CGTAAGTCCCTTTGTGTTACCAGCATAATCACATCAAACCACAGAGCTCATCCGCATTCATCTTAAACATTGGAATTACCGTATGATCTTACTCGCAATCTTAGCATAATGGTGTGTTTTTCAAGAGGGAGGTTTGCCTTGACCTTTTATTCTAGAATGTTTGTTACAGTCATAAAACGCGACATCAACAAGAGATCACCGTACCTTAACGCATCGCCTCGTCTTCCATCCCTTTGAATAGTAGAGAACTTCTTGGTAGGCTTCTTGATTGCAGCTTGCTCCAACCTTGCCAAGAAATCTGCAGTATCATCCTCCTCTTGGGCTTCTGCAGGTGGTTGAATCTTCATTCTTTCTATCAGCCAATCTGGAATGGTCGGCTGCTCGACTCCATTTTCTACCTGAACCTCTTCTTCATTCGAAACATCCACAACCTCCCTGAGAGCAGAAATCATTCCCTCCTCGAAGTCATTATTCCGGACTTCTATCTCATTTTCTGAACCAAGTATTTCCGTGCCTGTAGGTGACAAGGGCTCTTCATCCTCCAGCTGGATAGGTTCATCGTTCTCTTCCTGAACTGTAGGAGGTACAATTATTTCCACCAAGGACTCATCTATGGTAGCCATCAGCTCGTCAATATTCTGGGATGCTGCTGAACGAGATGGTTCTCCCTTTTTCCTTTTGGAAGCAAGTTCTGCACTCGGAACTATTTCCTTCCTTTTCTCTCCAATCTCAACCAAGTCCTGATGGGAAGCATCGGCATTGGAGGAATATGACTTTGTCTCGCTCAGTAGATCATACGTGAACGTTATTCTTTTATGTCTCATTTCCTGGACCTGACAGTCAACCCACCACTGAGAATATTTGACCACTGGTCTCATTAATGTGGCTAAGTCTGAATGCTCAGGCTCCGACCATCTCACAGGAGGAAGAGGTCGACTCTCCTCGAAGCACGGCTGGATGTAGTCCCCATCGTCATGCAATTGATCAGGTACTCGGAAAAATTCAATTGTCCTCATGAAGTCTATTGGCATCCTGGACCATAGTCTCCTCCTGACTTCGTATTCATCGGCGGCATCAGCCCAGAAGTCTTCCAGTTCCACTCTGTGCTTGTACCTTCTCCCCTCTACTGTCCGAATATTATGATGTGGGTCAAAGTTGACCTTGGACTTGTAGGCTGTAAATGGGTACCACTGGATTTCCAACCTAGCACTCTCAGTTGCCTGTGAGGACGGACAAGATTCCAACATATTCTCGATGAAAAGTGGGAATGTAATAGATGCCTTCTTGGTTGGCCTCTGGATGTTCTGATATTCTTCTAGTTGCTTCAGGACTTCGAGCAAAACCATCCGATTTGTCGGATAAATGGGCAACTTATAGGGATTTCCAATAAATCCTTGGATCCTGATATATGTAAATTTTGGGAATTGGATGAACCAAGACCCATATCTACTGATTAGACTCTTCGCCTCATGACTCAACCTTTGATGTACTCCCCCTTGAAGCGTTCTGGTGATATGCATTAAGAACGCATCATTCGCCCTTCTGAAATGAGATTTCTCCTTCAACTGGAGTTGCGGGTAATAATCGTACGGTCTAAGTTCGTTTTCTCCGTTGCCAACCTTTCTCTTGCAAGTTAGTCCTGGATACTTATATGATCTGGCCAACAAGTAGACAACATACGAGCTCATGTGAAAAGACTTAGTCTCTTCCAGATTGATCAATTGCTCGTGGAGATTGTCACTTATCATCCGTGACCAATTGAACATTTTTACACCAGAAGTGATCTCATCTATGAAGTAGTACATTCAGCTCTCAAAAAATGCACCCTGCGGGTTGCCAGCTGTTCTGTTCAGCATCAATATGATTTCTCCAAAATCTTCTTTGAAGTCTGTCCGGCGAGGTCTTTTGGGCATCTTCTTTATTGATGGCTTAGGTTTGTCCAGCCATGCCTTGTTAACAGTTGTAGTGCATAAGTCCGGTTGGCTGTCATATAACCTCTTGGCCTCTTCCTTGGTCTTATAGACAGTTCGTGAATGTGCTGGGATGCCAAAGGTTTCTTGGATCGCCACCTCGCCTAAGTGTGCCAAAATTCTGCCATCCGGTGCAATGATCTGCCTCTTTTGAGCATCATAGTGGATAACACATTCCACCATCAATTCTGCACAATCTATTGCAGGCGGGAATCCAACTGCCTAGAAAATCCCGTTTCTGATCATCCGCCTGGCTATTGGTGTTGGCAGTCCATTCTGTCCATATACTCTTCTTTTGAACTCATCGAAGTCTACATGTCCGAGATCGATGTCTACGACATTCTTCCATTTTGAATTGATTTTAGTCTCCCGCTGGGCACCTTTGTTGGCGAACTTCATTTTGCCGTCTTTGATGATTCGCCCACAGTGGTCATCAATCCGCAGTCAGAAAATTAACATTAATATGGAGACTTTTTAAATTAATTTATCCTCATGCCTTGGGCTCGAAAATTTATTTTCAGCTTGTTAAATAATCAAATTGCTGCGAAAAAGGTAAGCTGAAAATAAATGGATGAAGTTGAAAATTTTGCCAGAATTGAATCAACATGAAAGAGACAGATGAAGAAAAGCAAATCTATCAATCGAACTTCAAAACTCAGTGAAGAACTGCTGGCTGCAAATTAGATTTAAATTCTGATAATTCAAAAGAAGAAGTGCGCCCCTCTTGCACAGAAGAATTTCAACTTCCAATAAATCTTTTCTTTTCCTGCGAAAATTCTTCCTCAGCATAACATTACTTCTCTCTCTGGAAAATTCGATCTTGCCTACTGAACAATTAACTGCCTAAGAATTTTGAGAGAGATCAAATTTCTTTCAGCTGTGTGTGAAAAAATGAGTTGCTGAAACTCATTATAATGCTGAAGGTGTTGGGTGAAAATTATGTAATCAACTTTCGACAGATTACACAACTTGGACTTCAGCCACAGCTATGTGAGATATGAATCTCTCCTCTCGGAAAGGGGAGGCGCCCTTCTTACTGCTAAAAGAAACAATAGTAAATCACAAAAGTAATTACACAATGTACACGAAAGTCACAGAGTGGGGGGGGTGTGTTACATTCATACTTCTCTCTTTTTTCAGAGAAGATGTTTACAATGTTTCACGTGTTGGAAGTTCCGAATTCTTGATAACTAAAAACTAACAACCAGCAGTAATGCCAATATCTCTATCTCGTCAAAGCGAAGCGTAGAGATACCAGAAGTAATCAACAACAAACAAAAGAAAATAAAATGGGAAAGCTCACGAAGGCACAAAGTCGTTCCGTAGCTTTATCAATGTCGGATCTGCATAAACGTACCGTTTGCTACGTTAGAAGCACAAAGTCTTCTTAGACGCAACAATTCTTCGAACAGCATGAACGATTACAAGCACAAAGTCTTGTAGATCATCCAACCAAAATGTCAACGAGCACGAACGATTACAAGCACAAAGTCTTGTAGATCTTTCGACAAAGTATCCAAGAGAATGAATAATTATAAGCACAAAGTCTTATAGATTATCCAACAAGAACATGCATGAGCATGAATGATTATAAGCGCAAAGTCTTATAGATCACTCAACCAATGATAAACAAAATAACAATGCAATCTAAATAATAGATGTAACACAAAGTTTACATCAACCACTTAGAGTCTTCTCGATTCTAATCATCACCACCAAATCAAATCAACTTACAAAAGTATCGAATCCAACACAAAGTTTGGCTTGCAATCCTTTCCTTTATTGATTGAATCTCATTCACAAAATATGAACGCAAAGTTTCACAAGTTTGCTTACAAAAGGGCAGCACTTCGTTGCAAAAGACTAAAAGATCATATTACAATGAAAATCCCTCACATTATATAGAAAGAGGGATGAGCAAAAGAAGGAAAGAGATTGAGAAAATCAGGGAAAGTTAGGTGAGCAATTTTAGGAGATCTCACCTAACTTTGACCAAAGTCAAAGTGTAATTTGTTTTCAAAATATTACATCTTTGATCTTGGTGTAATTACAATTTACAAAATGACATTCGAAAATGTCGAGAAATATTTACAAGATGCATAATGGGATGCACCGGAAATTTCTAACACTGGAGAACAGGAAGCTTCTTCATGTTTCTTTGCTTGGGCGCGGAGTCTTCATACTTCTTCCTGGTCTCCTGCGTGAACTTTTTATTTGGAAGAACCACGATCAAAGGACATCACCTTCGGAATCACTTGACGAGATCTAGAGAGAAACTGCAAGGATGGTGAATCAACAAGCGTTAGCAGAAAAAGTAGCATTGGGAAGCGTGAAGCGAGCAACAATGATGGGAAAGCGTGGAGCAGATGACAAGGCACGCAAAACGATGCACAAAATGGAGGGAAAGAAGTTCAGGAGTAAATCAAGCAAGTTTGAAGTTCAACTGGAAAAGATTATAGAAAATTGGAAAAAGTGTAAGGGCGCCAAAATTCAGCGCCCTTACATTCTGGAAATTTCACTTTTGATGCAAGGGCGCTAAATTTTGGCGCCCTTACATCTTTCAGTGTTAGGAAAATTTTTACATATTCAGCATGCCAGGGCGCTAAAATTTAGCGCTTCTGCATTTTTGGGAATCCAGACTTTGATGTAGGGGCGCTAAAAAATAGCGCTCCTGCATCTCAGTGTTAGAAAAATATCTCAAAATGCAAGGGCGCACTTTTTCAGCGCCTCTGCATCTGAAACATGGTTTTGGAAAACGGATGTAATGGTGAATGAAAACGGCGCTCGGGGTTTGCAAAGTGTTTGTCTGCATAGAGTTGCAATTGAAATTGGAGAATAAAGAGAAAGCAAGGGTAACAACTTACAAAGATGAAACGCGAAAAATGCTAGAGAAGAACTTTGAATTTCCAAAACACGTGATTGCAGCTTGAGAAGAACTCGCCCAACAAGAAGAAAAGAAGAACAAAGACCATAAACAATGAAAATGGCGAACAAAGACACTTTTAAGTGAAAAGGAAAATCAAAAACCTAACTCAAGTCGAGCAATAAATTTAGGCACGAAAAGTGGCACGATTGACGAAAAACGCGAAAAAGATGAAGAAACGCGCCAGGGCCAGAAAAAGTTTAAGTGTCAGGAAAAAGTGTAATGGCGCTAAAATTTAGAGCTATTACATTTTTGGAAAAAGTCACTTCATGCAGGGGCGCTAAATTTTAGCGCCCTTGCATTTTCCAGACTTAGCCAATTTTGGCTTCAGGGCAGGAGCGCACTTTTTCAGTGCCACTGCATTTTTCACAATTCGCTAAGTACGAACAGTGAGACTTCGCGAAGGAGCTCGTTTCGAAGGTCTTCGCGAAGCGAACATGGGGGAATGCTCGAATTGACTATTCGAGACTTCGGAACGCATTTCGAGGTGGCTTGAAAATCACTTCGTTATGCGTACTTGAACTTCACGAATCCTAGGAAACGGACAAGTTTCGTAGGGGGTTATCCGTGGAATGAGCGCTGCTAGATTCCGTGATAACAGAAGGATTTAATTTATTTAGCAACTGCCTTTTCTTCTATTGATCTCGATTTGTTTTCATTTGTTCAAACATGCAAGTTTCCTTTATTTTTCAGAAAGAATCCGTCTCGAGCTTATCCAGGCAAAATTCAATTTTTTGCTTGAATGTTTATCTTTGATTTTTCGAATTTTGAAAGAAAACATTAAATATTTAATTAAATTCGACCCTTCCAAGTTTTAAATTCATGGTGAATTTAATTTTGCCCATCGGATTTTATCTCTGTCCGGCACAAATTATTTTCCTCCAAAACATCTCTCGCAAACTTCATTTTGTCCAAGGCATTTAAATTTCCGAGTAGTTGAAAATAAATTATTAAAATATTAAAATATTTTAATCTATTCCAACCCGTTCGTTTTGGACCCATGGCTATTTTGATTTTCTCTTCATTTTTCTCGGCTAAAAGTGTATTTTCCAATTTTATTCCCAATTTCGTCTAGCCAAGTCAAAACTTAAGCCATTTCGTCGACAATTGTTATGCCAGATCCCTATTTTTCTTTGCCATGGCGAACTTTTAATTGCACTGAGCTTATTTTCTTCTGCCAAAGTCAAATTTTCTCTTGCTTGGTCGAATTTTTCTAGGCAAAATCCTTGTCTGGATGTCTTTATAAGGCAAACTTCCTTGACGCTTGACAAATTCTTATTCCTTCTGGCCAAGGACGATCTTTCCTTTCTCCTTGCCTTGCGCATTTTTCTCTGGCCAAAGTTGTCAATTTTTATAACACTTTCTCCAGACATCCATACTTAGGCAATTTAATTTTTCTCTCTTCCATTTTCATGCTAGGCACACTTCATTTTTTTCTTTGCCACAGCCTAGGCGAACTTCCCAAAGTCTTTTCCACTTTCCACATGCCATAGCGAGCACTCTCCCTTCAAACTCTAACACTTTCCTCTTAAAAATGTCATAACACTTAGCCAAAAATCTCAATTTTTCATCCTTTAGGCCTCTACACTTAGGAAAATTTTCGAATTTCTCTTGACTAGGCACCAAACATTTAGCAAAAATCGTAATTTTCTCCCTTCATAGACCATGGCGGACTTTCCAAGCACTTGGACAAGGTGAAGGTGGACTTTCTATCATCTCTTTGAACATGGCGGACTTCCAAACCCTTTAGCACTTGCCTTAACACTTTATCTCTTGAAAATGTCACAACATTTAGCCAAAAATCGATTTTCCACCTTTTTAGGCTCTTACACTTAGGCAAATTTTCGAAATTTTCCTTACCAGGCACCAATACTTAGTGAAATTTTTTATTTTTTTCTCCCCCATGTGCCTAGGCGGACTTTCCAACCTATTGGCAAGTGTGTGGCGGACTTTCTAACCTCTTGGCACTTCCTTTCAAGTGTATGGCGGACTTTGGAGGCTCTTTGGACAAGCATGGCAGACTTTGAAGAACCTTTGCATCATCTCTCTTGAAGCTGGCGGACTTCCTCTTAGTCTTGGACATTCCTTCTTGAGTGCTAGGCGGACTTTCCTTAGTCCTTGCCATCCTCTCCTTAGTGCTGGGCGGACTTTGAAGACTTCCAGACATTCCTTCCTTCGTCCCTCCTTTCAAGGACCTCCTTCATGGCTGGCAAATTTCTTAGACTTAACCAGATTTCTCATGAATTCCATCTTTTTTGAGTTAATTTTCTGTGATTTTTGTGCAGATCTGATTGATTTTGGACTGATTTTTCCAGAATTTGACACTTTTCAGTCTGATTTTCTCATGCTTTTTACTGATTTTTCATGCTTTTTACTTGCTTTTCCAGATTTTTCAATGATTTTTCAATTTTCTCTTTGATTTCTTGATTGTTTTTCGATTTTTTTTGAACTTCTGAGTGGATTTTTGGAATTTGAGACCTTTCCAAATATAGAAACTTTCTTAAAATAGAAAAAGCAAAACCCTAAAAAATAGGGAACCTCGTTTGGTCCAAAAATGCCAAAAATGAAAAAGCGAAAAAAAGCAAAATTTCCTAAAAAGTAGGAAGTCTCAGAAATGGCCGAATTCACAAGCAATCTTCGTTTCCTAGGCCTTCTGAGCGCTTCCATGATGTCTATGCATTGATTCAAGCATGGATTACTGACTTGGCTTGGGTAACTCTCGGCAAACTGACTTGAAACTCTCAATAAGGTGACCTCACGAAACCGTTGTAAGGAGACAAAACCCTAAAAACAAGCAGACTACTGGGGGTCCCCATTGGCGATGGGGCGATGTGTGAAAAGGTCACAATAGGAAGTATGAAGCCCGAAGTTGCAATAACATCAACAGGGGGCAGCAGGGGACATGTTTTGGGGGCATAGGGATGGGAGGTCTAAGTTTGGGGACGTTGAGGGGATGGTGGCGGGACAGCAGGGGGTGGCGCTCAAATACATATAGTACTCGAAAAATTAGTTATAAAAAGATGTGTAACTGTAGAAGCCTAAGGAATGAGTAAAGTTTAAAGTTTAAACACATTGCAATGATTTCATTGAACTAGTGAACATTGAAAATCAAAATGAAAATATACTTAATAGACATTGGAACGAGAACTAGATGTTTCATAATTTGAATTTCATAATCATTATATCATGATTCATAATTACAATCAACAATGTTCAAAGTTCAAATTTCAAAAACAAAATTACTTTTAGGGTGCCCGCACTCATTGTATCCCACGAGATGTCATCTCTTTGAGGCATTCAGTCAAACAGTTCACATGCCTTGCCCGTTCTTGCACATTTTTCCACAATGTGAATTGGAGCTTTGGGATGGGTATGGACATCCAACAAAGCATAAACAAAAAAAAACCCTACATACTTGTAACTTTCAATCGCTCAAATTGAAACGCCCGCTGCTTAGTCATGCCAATAGCAAAATGAAAAGAGAAGAAAAGTCAAAGGCATGGTTGATTTAGCTTTTTAGGCTTTTAAAAATACTTCAAAATTTAAAATTTAAAATTTTTACTTTTGTATTTTTAAATTTTTTTTTTTAATTGCATTTTTAAGGGGGACGCCTGGAAGTTTCTTCTAGGTTGAGGGATGTTTGGAAGTCTCAGGGACGTCTAGAAGTCCCCTTAGAAGAGAGACGTCTCGGAGGTGGTGGAGAAATGGGGGACAGTGAGGGATGTTTCCTTGATGTCTCTGAGTCTCGAAAACGACAAGATTTTTGGGGGGGATGTGTCCCTGTGGAACATTGATTATAACAAAATTTCATCATTTCAGATAAAATTATATTTATACATATAATGCATTTATCATTCTAAGTTGGAATTATAGTTTTAGGGAAAAAATTAGAAATGTTTTAAAAAGGGACATTACAGTCCCACAACCCCCTTTAATTTCCACCATCCTCTCTTCAACAAACATCAGCTCCAAATGAGTTGCTAGTCTTTTTTTAATGTCACGATTTTTCCTTTTCCCTTGAGGGACCTGCCTTGGGAAAATAATAATGTTCCAAAGTGAAGTGGTTGCATTAATCTGCTATTTAAATTCACTCCATTGTCCATAGAAATTCCTCCTTGAAATCAATTAAAATTTTCTTGCAAATAATTATTGAAAATAACCTTTAAACTAATTCTCCAGGCACAACAACAAAATAAAGAAAATATTATTTCAAATACATAGTTATAAACTTCTTAGCCTCTGAATTTTACGTGTACCTGTGAATCTTGAATGAATCCACCTGTAGATTGGCTAGGAGGGTTTTTCGACTTTGTCCTTGAAATCAGTTTCGCTATAGGGTTTCCGTCCTAGGTTGAAGATGAATAGTTGCTCTCTTCTACAAACTAGGGTTTTTGTAAAATGAAAATGCCAAGAATGCCTTTTTTCTTTCTCATTCCTCTTTTTATACACTTTTCCTGAAAATAATAAAATAACATTCACTTTCCTGCCTAAGTGACTTTATTAATTTTAACTTTATATTTGGCCCCCCATAAAGTCACTTTTCAATTTAGCTGTTTAACTTTATAAACTAAAATAATTAATTAAACAGAAGCTGCCCCAACTTACACAACTTATTTTTTATTAATTAATTATTCTCCTTTTCCTCTCAATTAGCCTATGGGAATTAAAATAGGCTAACCTCATGTCCCCATGCGGCTGCTTAACTCCATCTTCTACTTAAATTTAAGCAGTGAGAGTGTTCCCATGCATAAATTTTATTGTTGGGAAAGGATAATTTGGAATCTTTTCCTATTTTAATGGAGCAGCTACTGTTTAGGAATTGAAAATAAGTTGTGGGAAAAAAGGGAGGGCTGGAAATAAGCAGCAACTGCATATTGTTAAAAATCCACGTGGCTCCACAAATTTCTTTCCCTCTTTTTTAAGATTTGCTTTCTTTTTTCTTTTTCTAATTTTTTTTTTTGTACAAATTATTATTAATACTGTTAATACAAATTTAAGCTGGCTGGTAAAAAATAAGCAGAAAAATTAAGCATTCATGGGGCCATCAGCTCCACAAATAACTCCTAAATAAGTTGAGCAATGGCTCCTAGCCAAAATAAGCTAAGCAGCCGCATGGGGACATGAGGTAAGGGGCTTAATTGGCACTTACGCTTGTGAAGGGGACATTGCATCGTCCATATGTTATTTCCCAAAATAAACAATAAATACAAAATAAAAATAAAAATGGCACTACAATACTATGGCAGGAATTTCTTACTCAATCTCTCTACTCAGTGGCTTTACAAGCATAAAGATGAAAGAAGTTGGAGCTTTGATACCACTGTTGACAATCCAAATAGATTGAAACTACTTTGCAAATATTATTAAAACACACTTTCAAACTATATTATGCAGAAATGAATGTGTACATTGATTTCAATGGCCTTTATAAAGGCTCATAATAACACCATTCAACCACCCAACCAACCTACGTTAACTAAATATGCAAACTAATTCTAACAAAGGGGATGTCTCATAAGGAGAACCATGCCTAACAATACACTCATATAAATAAAAAATAAAACCAAAACTTGGGATCTCAAGCCTAACAAATTGTACTTTTTCTTATCATCTACAAGCCATTTACTATGGACCCCAAACAATTGTGAATGAATGTCAACGCCTTTGCCTTAGAAAGTAGATGAGGGTAAATCTTGATAAAACAAATATATGTTCAGATTCTATCCCAAGAACATGGATTGCATTATATTTAATATGTACTTTTTGACTTTATATTTAAAGCTTCATTGCTGTTAGCCAGCTGCAGGAGTATCTCAGACCATGTTCTGCAGAGATGCGTCTCCTTCCCTCAATCCCCTTTAAATGTGCCCCTGCATCTGCATCTTCTATTATTTAGGGGGCTTTACTTTATTATTATATCCAGTGATATCACTTTGTGATTCATCTTTTCTCGGATCAAATTATTTTGATTACACTGTATTTTACTATTTAATTATTTCAAGGCTGCTACAGTTAAAATGAATGCTTTAATTCTTATTTATTCATCTTGCCTTTGATAGCAGTCATGTTTGTTAGAGGCTTGGCTTCCAATATTTAGATGTTTTACAGAACCCAAAATTCAATGTTTGCAGTAATTTTGATTAATATGTGAACTCTATTTGTAGGGTATAATTAAATTGCCATTTTTTGAAACTGAATATGGTACTCAGCAAATAAGTATGCATTCTGCATGGTGAGCATTTCTTGGAATATGCTTCATATACCTCGCAATCTATTTGTCTTGTGATGGTATTTAAAATTTCATACTGGGATATTTATTCAAATCACTGGATGGAATGGTGTCTGCACATTATCACTGTGATGGAATTTGTAAGATTAATAAACATAATGATTCCAAAGTATTAGTGCAATGAAAACTTGATTATTGTTGCATCCTTCCAACATCTGTTTTCTGACAAACATGAAATTTTTTATTGCCGTTTCACTGGAAGCAAGTGGAAGAGAAGATGGTTCAAGCAGAAAAGCAACTGACTACAAAAAAAATAGAAGATCTATCAAATTCACTGTATGCGGTTAATGAGCTTCTTTTAACCAGTCCACATTCTGAGAAGCTGCTTGAATTGAAGGCCCGGGCTCTTTTATCAGTAAGTGACTTGTGTCTATTGTTTGTATGGCTTGTGTTTGAGCTGAGAATATGATGTAAAATTGATTTTTCTTCAAATCAGGCATTTTAATGTCTTTTCTTAAGTGCATATTCAAGTTTCAATTTCTTTCAGTGTTTTCATGCATTATTGTCTGCTTTATATTCCTTTTTATTCCATTCTTCACAGTTGTGCAAGTATGAGGATGTGATACAATTATGTGAAGAAGGCTGGGCTTCTTTCAACCAGAATCATTACTGTGGCAAAAGTGGCAGTGAAAGCCAAATAAGCAATGCAGAACCATGTGGAGGGAAGTGTAATTGTCCCATAAAATTACAGTTGTTGCAAATGACTGGAAAGGCACAATTCTATTTAGGTCGACTTGATGAAGCACTTACTTCACTTTTAAAGTATGAGGAAGCGAATAATACAGTTAATAGGTAAGAAATATGTACAACATGTTTTTTTTGGCTTGCAATGGAATGATTTATTACACTTATTGTTGTTCATTTAGTGACATGTACGAAAAAAAGTGTCTAAATGCATAGAATAATGGGACTTGCAGATCTTCTGGACAAAGAATGGAAACATTAGCACCATTAATAGCTACCATCCGTGATCTCTTACACCATAAGGTATATCCAGACCTTTTACGTTTCTTAGGAACATGGAATGTTTATTAAAAAGAATTTACTGATGGGGCATATTGTTTCAATTGCAAGGTTGCTGAAAAAATGGTGTGAAAACAATAAGAAAATGTTTTAAAGGATTCTTTAATAATTGAAAATGTAGCTAACTGCTAAGTTGACTACCATATGCATGCAGTTTTGAATTAGTTTAATTGAAATTCTAATCTAAGTTAGCCATTGAGTTTTTTCTTATAAAAAATTTACAGCTGGAAATGGATAATTATATTTATGATTCCATATTAGGAAAAAGTTTACTTGTGGGAATGGGATTAAGCAAATGCTATTGACTGTGGTAGTACCTGCACATAAACTGCCCAATGTTAGTAATTAAAACTCAATAGGTTAAGACTAGATGATGTCCATCAAAAAATCTCTCCAAAGATGAGCATCCCTTGAGATACACTGCTGTAAGGCATCATTAATTTGGAACTTCAACTGGCTTATGTACCCCAAATACTAATAATACGTTACCTTTAGAATTTCTATTCAAATGAATAATACATTACCTTTGACATTTATGTTTATACAGGCTGCAGGGAATGAAGCATTCCAAGCAAATAAATTTGCAGAAGCAGAGAAGCATTATACTTCTGCTTTGGCTTGCAATACTGAATCAAGGCCTTTTACTGCGGTATGCTTTTGCAATCGAGCTGCTGCCTGTCATGCCCAACACCACATTACAGATGCTATTGCTGACTGTAGTCGAGCCATGGCTCTTGATTCAAAGTATCTTAAGGTCCGAGTTTGTTTTTCCCTTTTTAATTTTTTAAGCAGCACTGAAAGGCAGCATATGCTACTTTTAAATTTTTAGTTGTCTGGTTGGATTCATATTTTAGGGCCTAGGCAATGGCCTTCTCAAAGTGATTCCATTTATGTTGTGAAAATTCTAAAATATCTACATTGAAACTTTTCTTAATTGCTTTTATTATTTCTATGACAAATGCAATCTGCAGAGGACAATAGTAAACAGGAATTCATAAGACATTGCAATATGCCCCAGGAATTTTATTGACAAAACTGGAGGAAGTGGATTTTTACCAACAAGAGTTAAATATCAATGCTTAAGAATTTACTTATTCAAAAATCTATTTAGTTACCTGACATAATAGTATATTTATCAGACAATGGGATGAAACCTGTTGTTGGTAAGAATTGGTAGAGTTTATGTGTAATGTCCCCATTTTTGGATTACTCTAAATCTGCCTTGATTTCTTGTAGATATCCTTTTATGATGGTCTAGTGTTCACATTGCATTCTTTTCCTCTTTTTCCTGATCAATCATAGGATAAAGACATTCATAAATTTATTCATTTTTCTATCAAATAATTACAATTACTTATAAGGCTCAATAATTGCTACAAGTATCTTTATATTATAATCGTAATATATATATATATATAATTACATCAATGGAGCATAACATTAAATAAATAGCATCATGTATGAATTACTATTAATTAGACTATTATTTAAATCCAGGATGTATTTATCAACATCATTATTTAAATGTACAAACATTTATCTAACTTATTATTTAAATTCATAAAATATTTATCTCCTTATATTCATAAAATACTTATCTACTTTCCATCTGTCTGTTTTTATAAATTTTAGATGATCTTGCAGTCTATATTTTATCTCTTGTTTCCCCTTCTATTCTCCATTTCCTTCCTCCTCCTATATATATATATCTCATTCTTTCCCTTTTTATATCTTCACATTCAAATGAGAAGATGTATCTTTTTGAAAAGAGACATTCATTAGGAAAGACACAACCTTTTGAAATGATTGTTGTCTTTTGAAAATTAATTCCAAACCTTTCTAATTTCTATTTTATTGTTCTCTACACACTATTGATAGATCTCCTTTTTACATCATCATTCCTTTACTCTTCTCTCTTCTTCTTAAAATCTGAAGTATCTTCTCCATATCCCTTCCCACAAACTTATTTTATATCTTTATACCTCCATGAAGAGGGGCATCTCTTTGAAAAGAGATAACCCCACAAATGGACATGACTTTTAGTTAAACATTCCTTAATGATATCATAAATTATATTCATTTTATTATTTTGTTTTGATGTGTATGATATTTTACTATTTAATTTATTTGTAATATTATTTATATTTATTTATAGTATTATTTATATTTATTTATAGTATTATTTATATTTATTATTTAAATATGTATATTTTAATATTTATAATATTATCTCTTAATAATTATTTGATAATTATGATAATATTTATATTAATTGATTTTATTGGGTTATATTAATTTGATACATTTTTAGTATTTATTATATTATTTAAATTGTCATTATTTACAATTTTATATTCCATAATTATCTTGTTTTAATCCCTTATCTCTTTGCTTGCTCCATTTATTTCATTCAATATAAATTATTATATTTTATATTATAATAATATTAAAATTATTAGAATTCATATTTTAATATTTACGATATTATCTTTGATAATTTAGTTATAATATTATCTTTGTGATAATTATAATTACTAATGTTTATACTTTTATTATGTTTTAATCTTATTTAATTATTATCTTAATGTTGAGATTTTGGGGACATGACATTATGGTTCTTAAAATATCTCATTATCATTTGTTTATTGGTGCAGGCAATTTCTAGGAGATCCATTTTGCATGAAATGATACGTAACTATGGACAGGCAATTAGCGATCTTGAAAGGCTTATAAACCTTCAAGAGATTGAGCAACAAAATGTCACAGGGGGTTTATTGAGGAGGACACGAAGTTCATGCAATAATGCTCAAGATCTGAAAGATGCTCGGGAACGCCTAACCAAAGCACAAGAGGAAATGAAAAAGGGGATTCCCTTAGATCATTATTTAATCTTGTATGGTTTTCTTCTCTTTGGTGACCCAATCAACCTGTTTTCAAATTCCTTTTTTTTCAGTTATAGTAAGTTTTTTGGTGTGAATGTAATCTTGAACCTTTTCTGAATTGGGTTGTAACTTTAAGATGATATACCCACTCTTGTTCAGTAGGCTTATATAATATTTGCATTCCTGGTTGGTGAGTAGTATTGCAGATAACCTGAAGCATCATTTTGGATTGAGATGCAGCATCAAACCCTTTGTGCAATCTATATTGCCCACTGAAATTTGAATTACCAGATTAATGTGAAACTATGAAAATGCCTGTCAAAAGCATGGTTTGCTTCTTTTTGCAGCATCATAATTCAGCAGTAGAAGCATTACTTTATTTCTGAATTTTAGGAGCACTGGTGTCATGTTTTCCCTGCTTCAAATTGTTAGGAACTTCCATGCATGATTCATTATAAGGTAAACACAAGTTATCTGTAATGATACTCAACCGTTGCATGGGGTTGAGGATGTTCCTCAACCTCAACTGTGATACTAGTAAAAAGATATCAACCACAGATGCAACTCTCAACTGTTTTTAACTATGTTATGAGAAAAAAGCAAGGACATTGGGGAATGCATTCCCTGCCCTTTTTCAGGTGGCCTCATACCAGGGATGTTTTGGGGATGCAGGGACACCTTGGCAATGTCTCCCCCACCATCCCCTAACTCCAAATTCTCTAAGGAAATGTCATGGCCATGGCTCAGAAACGGCAGGAAACTTCATGGATGGCCAGCCATCCCCCGTTTGAAAAGTTAAAAAATTCACATTTCTCTAATAAAACAATAAAGTATTAATACTGCTGCAGTTACAGTATGCAACAATACCAAGATTCGGGAAGGCATCTGAAAGATTCATTCTAAGCAATCCTGGGCTAACATGGTGATAAAGCAAAGCATGAATCTACACCATTTATATGACATGCAGTAGGGAGAACACATAATATTACCATGTGGCACACAGGAAATGCAGTGACAAAGACTATATCTGTGCTTGTAGGCACAGCTCTATGTAGCAAAGGAATATGTTACGACCCAATTCTGCGTAAATTAAAAACTTTCCAATTCTCACTTTAAACATGTAAAAGCAACATCTAACAAAGACAATTCAATAAAATTTCTTCCTTTCTTTATTGATAAACACGTACAAGTTACAATATGTTTCTTTGCAAATATAAATCAGAGTTTAAAAAGGAATACAGTTACATACATAGCTCGTAAGCTTTTGCACAAATAGAAGTAAGAAGGTCCAGGAGTCCGTCCTTTCAAATCTTGGTACATCGGCCGCTTGCTGTGGAGGAGAAACATCACTCGGGCGCTTTTCCGCCAACCACGGACTTATAATGCGGTCCCCCGCACGATCATTTTGCAATGAACCCTCCCTTCGAAGAAGAGATTGGTAGGGTATCCTTTAACGATTACCAACTGAGCATAGTGCTGTGTCCTACTCAACTAGAACCTTGCTATTTCACAATCTCGATCTAGTACTCGGATCACAATGAACTGACAGTGTAGTCTCAACTATCTCACATCTAGGTGGATGTTGTACCTTTCACTACTTTGGCCAAAGTATTCTCATTCAGTACTTCGAATGAAGGTCATCTATCATAAACACTACTCAGGGTCGATTTGACTTAAGGCTTCCTTACTCTACGCATAGGTTTGTCCTTCAATGGGTGAATCCGTCATCCCAGACATCCTACAATCATACGAACCTACTAGAATTGGAAACAGTGTTCAAGAGTCTTGTATCAATTCCTCCTAACTAGGAATTCTTTATCCTAGGAGTACTAAACTTGTCTCAGTTATCCTAATAACTTAAGCTAAAAGACTTCACTTGATTCTGCCATCATTTCGATCCTAGTAGATATAATATGTACGTCTACGTATTCTCCATATATAGAGATCATACACAAATATGCCAAAAACCATTGGAAATGCAAATAAATTCTTCTCTTTTATCTTTTCCATTATTTCGTTTTGATTGCAAGAGAAATAATCTAATCCCTTAAACTTTTAACCCAAATAATCCCTTTTTCACAATTTTCCCCTTAATCATTGAATCCTTTTCACATTTTCTTCTTGAATGAATTGCTTTAATTATTCATCAAAACAGTTCAATCCTATAGAGTTAATTGAGAACAGCAATCACAAGATCAAAACGGAAACAACACTTCAATAAAAATTATAAACTTAGGAGGATTCATGCCTGATTTTAAAGCTTCTCCTTCCAAATTTGCTCTTCGAGATTCTCCTTCAAATAAGCTTCCGGGGTTTCAGCTAAATATGGCTTCTTTTTATGGTAGTATTTCACTCTATAGTGAACTCCTATACTCTTCTCTCAGACGTGTTTTCACCCCTCAATTCCTTCTCAGCAATACAAATTCCTCACTTTAACTCAAAATGGCTTAATTCACTGTGACTGGCAAATGATGGAAATAATTTACTGTGCTTATCAAACTCAGCAATACAGGAAAACTCAGGTAGTAAAATTGGATATGGAATGAAATTAGTAAACTCAGATTGCTCTCCAAGGTGTGTTCACAATGAATGGAAGGGCGTCATTATATAGGGCCCGAAATACAACGGATTCCTAGTTATGTAGGCATGCCAAATGACAACACAGTAACCAGAAACAGTCAAAAGACATTTGGCGGATTATTTAACCCTAAGTCATCAAACATGAAGGTGATTCGACCTCCTTTTAAGCCAATAAGTTAAGACTTCTTCAGCCCTCACATGGCGGATTGACAGCAAGAAGTTTATTTCATTTCGAATTTGTTTCAGACTGTTAAAAACGTGACAACTCTCAACTGGCGCGTTTTTACAGTTAGGTTAAATGCCAAGTTTCCATTTCAGACTTTTTCCTTGCTCAAATGGCGTCCACATTTCATTCTTTTTGCAAAGCAATAAATATCTCATCTATTTTCTGACGCCTGGCCCTAGTCGCGCGATTTCTCTGCGCGTTTTTTCATTTTCCTTCAACATTTTCGCGTTTTTTCTTCTTTATTTCACTTTGGTAAATCTTCAATAATTTAATAGAGTTTTCAAAGTAAAAATGACGCATTTATTTAAGCTCATATTTGAAGTTTAACATTTCAACGAATACATTTGAGAAATCCGCGTTTTTAAAGCAATTCGCAATTTTAAGAAATCCGCGATTTTTATGCTCTTCCCAGATTTGCATTCGCATTTTATCAAAGTGTTTTAAAATGTTTAATTTTCATTTCATTTGATTTTGTCAAATCTTTTGTTTAAATATATTTTGTATTTTACAAATATTTAACTCTCTTAAAATATTTTGATTCAAAGAAGTATTTACATCTTTTAGAGAAAATTGTCATTTTTAAGAAGATGTTAAATGATATAGTCTCATTTCACTGATTTAAATTTCATTTAAATTTTTTATTTAAATACATCTATATATGTATTTTAATTAGGTGTAATATTTCTAAATATATATATATATATATATTCTCCGACATTATATCGTGATCTAAATATATATATATTTATATATATGTAAATTTCACCTTAATATTAATACATATATTAAATATATAAACATATAATACATTTACATTTATGTATTTATGTATATATATCATAAATATAACCAAACTGTTAATATATACATTAATACATAAATATTTATGTAATTATGCTAGGCAATATTATTAAATATTATCTCCACTACAGTTATCAGACGGAATGTGTACACATATACACTTGTATATGCGTATGTATAGATGTATGTGCCCAATTAATCAAAAACACATAATATTCACATCATTCATACTTGGATCATGGTTTGGAAAGTCTGACGTCTAAACACTCTCATCCCTAAAGCATAAAGAAGTGAATTCAGAATCCTTATGTCAATAAACAAGCCTATACATGACTTACCGTTATCTCGACAAACAGACTTGGCTTACTCAATCTATAGTATGTGTGTGTATGCTCAATTTGGTAATCGTTACTGTTTACCCGACCAAGTTCCTCCCCGAATGATGTCTCTCCTCTGTCCGGAGGTACAGTCTTCATACCTGCATATCACGACATGACACCGGCAGTCATATGCTCACAACAAGGCAGTTTGCATAAAACATTATAAAAAGTTAGATTAACATTATTCCATAACTGTATGCAACATTTAATCAAAACTAAATCATTTAGAAGTAACAATCAAATGAAACCATCATTTAAACATGACTCATTCATTTAATAACGAGATCAACCATGTTTTATTCATCATCAAGATTCACACATTACATTCAATGGCCCTATACAATAGTAGCTATAATATCGGGATGTAACAGAATACCACACAAAGATTGTTTAGTGCAAAGATATGTTAACAAGGGTGCAAAGACAAAGCCCAAATTAATTCAGTTTTTTCGTTCAGGCAACAGATGGCAGGTTTCAGTTTTTTTTAGGGAGCCATGAAATAATCCAAGAAGCATAGTACATTGGATAATTTAATAATGCTTCAGTGCATCACTCTTCATGAATTACATAGAACATTCTTGTACTAGACAATTTGGGGTTGGAGGATGGTGCAAGAGAATAACAATTGATAGCAAGTTTAGGAATTGCTTTCAGTTTGGTCTCTGTGCAAGTCTCGGTAGTTGTGTCCAGGAGCCACAATTGAATTCATGCTATAATTGTGCATCATGGTTTAAAATATATGTGCAGAAGGATAAAAAGTACAAGTTTGGAAGTGACTAAATACAATCCCTTGATGGCACAAGTTTGGAGATTTTCTGTTTGTAAGTTTTGATCTATATATGCCTACAGATCAATTGTGGACTTGGTATTATGTGGCATGGCTAAACTAGAAGCAGTCCCTCATATTGGCAGTCACTCAGATTTAGAGTCTGATTTTGATTCAGGTGAAGATGAGGCAGAGGCATAGCAGCAGTAGATTTAATTGTCTACATATTGTCGTTTTGTAGGTGTAGCCTTTTGGCCTTTTCATTCTGTTGTATATGCACATTGATAATGAAAACTCAAATGATTAGACATTGAAACTTTGTTAATTTGTATGTCTACTCATGTGAATTCTATGTTCAGCTCTAATATTTCATAATATTGTTATATAATGAAAATATGGTGAATGCCTTATCATAAGAATTTTTGAAGTTTTCTATATTTTTAAATTTCCCCTATTTTTTAATTGCTGTCCCTGCCATCCCCTAAAAAAAGGTCTCCTGTCCATTGGCGTCCCATAAACGCCTCTCCCTGTTTCTTGCCATCCTCGACCTGAACTTGGTCGGACATAGGAAGAGAGGCATTTCTATGTATAACACAAGAAGGGCAGTTCATTGATAGATCTCATTGGTTTTTATTCATTTGAATAACAAGGCAATAATTGGTGTTACATCTTTGGTATCCTTAAGCATACACGGCACTTGCCTTAATACTAGATATTATCAAGTACCCTTAATTTTTTAGATAAGTTTGTCTAAACCCTTCTCATGACATGGTCCTTCCCAAGACCAAAAACTGATATACTTTGATTGAATGTTTAGTTGGAATTTAATAAAAAGGGAAGTTTCATTTAAAAGCTTGTGATAAATGTGCGCCCATTTTACTGCATTGTAGTTTACACTAAGGATCTTAATTTCTAACTATCTGAGGGTTGATCTGCCTAAGGAAGCATTAATTTATTGTATGTCTATCATCAAGCATTCATTTATTATATTCTTGGTGATTTCAGAGGAGTTGAACCTTCAAGTACTACTGCTGAGATTAAGAAGGCTTATCGGAAGGCGGCTCTTAAACATCATCCAGACAAGGTTAAAAATTTACTTTCTTCTTTTTAAGGGAATTTGTGAAAATCATGTTTGGAATATGTTTATTTGTTTTGTGCTCTTCTCTATTCGATTCAGGATGATGATTATCCAAACAAGATAATAGGATCTATATATTTAGGGGAATGCTTCATCTAAATGTGTTGGATCACAAATCTTTTCTTGTAATTTATTTTTTCTGAATTGATGTTAAGCATCCGCATAGGACAACTTTTGTGATGTGATAACTAGAGTCTCTTTGTTGGTTCTGTTTTTTTCTTGATTTTGTTTGAGTGATGTTACAGGCTGTGCAGTTCTTAGTGCGGAGTGATGTTGGAGACGATGAGCTCTTGAAGGAATGTGGGGATGAGGTCCGCAGGGATGCAGAGAAGCTCTTTCAAATGATTGCTGAAGCATATGCAATTCTTTCAGATCCTGGCAAGGTTTAGCATCTGGTTGAAACTTGCTTTATTTTATATTTGTCATTTGTGTTAATATTAGAAAATAAAGAGAGGCTTATAGTAATTCAGTTCACGAAAAGTAAATATAGTAGGGTCTGTCTACCTGCACATATGGAAAATGTGAAATATTTAAGACCTCATCTGAACTAAAATCCTATGCTGTTATTTGATTTTATTACAAGTTTCCAGAGCTTGCGGAGAAAATCCACTATCACAGATTTCCAAACAATTTGTTGTACCCAAACCAATTTTTTTTGCTTCATTAAGGCATTTTGCATAAAAGAGTCTAAACCTTGCTAAAATGATGCCAAATACAATTTTTGGGCAATATCAAGCATGGAGTTTGGTCAAGTTGTGTCAGTCAAAAGCAATATCTATTGATCAGAACCTGAATCGGGGACTCAAAACGAGGCATTTCACGATGGGGGAGCATTGCACAGTGATGATTATACCTTTTCATGGTCATTTTAGTGGCCAAGACGAAGATTTCAGTGATTAATTTATGAGGATTTCTCAGGCAAAAGCAAAACTGCGCCCTTGTAGCTCAGGGGCGCCCTTCTCTTTGGAGGCCCAGTTTTTGTGGCATGTGCTCATAAATGCAGTCAATCTCTTCAGAATTAGTCTAGTTATCCGTCAAGCTATCCTACGAGGTTATTCGAGGTCTATATCTCTGGTAACTGATGTTAGAAGTTGAGGTTCAGGAGATTGAAGATTGCGAAAGCTTGTCAGTTTTCAACTTTTGCGCCCCTATAGCTCAGGGGCGCCCTTCTTAAAGAGGGGCTAGTTGTTGGCATTCCTGCCTATTGTTGCATTTAATTTCTTCACAACTAGTCTGGCTATCCGACGAGCTATTGAATGCGGACATCCGAGACTCAGAGCTCCGACAGTCAGGGTTAGAAAATGAGGTTATGAGGAGACTTCACATCACATAAATTTCTCAAATGGTAAAATTGTGCCCTTGTAGCTCATTGGCGCCCTCCAAGATGACCTCTGAGATGAATGAGATTGTAGATAAGGTCTTCTTGACATCTGTGCTACTCTAGTCCGGCTTCGCAACGCCCTAGTCAACCTGTCAATCCGACATTCCGAGTGATCATGGCAGAGATTTTACCAGGCACGTAAATCAGCGGGTGGAGAAACATGAAACATACACTATAGCTTCTGTAGGCCAAGGGCACCCAACCTTTAGACCTGTCAGATGGGGTTATTTGTTTTTGAAGTCTTCACGGGACTTGTGCGTAATTACTCTGGCTATCCGACAAGCTCAGCCGTTAGCCTCCGGGATTTGGCAAACACTCGTACATGCGAGGTCTTTGCAAAATACTGAAAAATGAAGACAGCTTGAAAAATGGCCAAGTCTGGTCGTATATTCCATCTTGGGAAAGGCACCCTTCTCTTTGAGGTCTTAGAAGCAATTTTCTTGCTTTGTCACCTCCAGAGACATCTCTCGTAGGTCTTTCTAGCTACGTGTTGAGACAAATGGTATGTGAATTAGGTGACCCTAGCTTCCAATATTAGGGGTCAAAGTAGGGCATTTGGTTGAGAGTTGTACTTTTGTCAAAATGGTGTTTGAGCCTTTTCAGGCCAGGGGCGCCCTTGCTTTTGGGGTCCTTAATACAACTTTCAGGTGCCTTACATATATTCCTTGGATGCAGAATACTCCTAGTCACGCAGTGAGCCTATCATCCAGTCAGCAAGGTTCACCGTTCATCGTTAGCAGCTATTTAAAGCGTTAGATGGCAGTATGGAGAAATGGCTTAAGTCCGATGTCGTAAAGTCAATTTAATCAAAGGCGCCTAATTTTTTGAGGTGTTAAACGTTGATTTTAGCAATGATGACTCCTAGCAAACATTTCTTCCTTGCTCTGTAGGCTTCGCAATGAATACACCTGCTCAGTCTCGGCATCATCTGGTCACCCAGAAATCAGTGTTGAATACGGTCAGTTGTAACTTTGTAGTCAGCTACAAAGTAGGAAGTTAATAAAAAACGTAATATCTCGAGCAAATGGACACCTATGAGGACAAATGAGGACTTTTTGAAATCAGTGAAGTTTGTCGGGTGAATCCAAGAGCTTCACGTGGTTTGTCAACTGATTAAAATAATATTAAATATTTAATTTGCATATTTGAGCATTAAATGGCGATTTTCTTAAGTTGGCGCCTCTTTGTGCTAGATTTTCAAAATTGCATGATGAATATTATTATTATTATTATATTTTGGACTTCAAGTCAGTCTCAGTTCGAATTGGAGGGGTCTAATCAGAAGCATTCTATTTCAGTCAAGGGTTTTAAATCTTGTAGTTAGCATTATGGTGTGAATTTACTCTATTTAAGCATGGCGCCAGTCATTAATTCACTCATCCAGCTTAGAGAAATTTGTATTTCTTCAAGGCAAAGGCGATTTTCTTCACAAGTTGGGCGATTTTATTAGTTTTCAGTGGCAATTTCATCAAACAATTCCTTTTGCAAGTGCAAGTTCACAGTTTATCAACAAATTTGAGAAACAGGGGGCGATTTTGACAGAACACAGAAAAAACGTCTTTTCTCCTCTCTAATTCTCAAAATTCTCTCAGATTTTAATTCGCATGTTCCTGAAATTGGAAAATTTTCGCAAATTTGATCATCTAGATTGATTCTATATAGCTTCCTCGAGTTAAATTCACGTGCTTGAATTTTCAGGAATTTTTAACTCTAGAGCATCAGTTCTCAAGTTTTCGATTTTCTCAACTGAAAATTCCTTGCATGATCGAGTAGAAGTTAGATTTTCGCATTTCTGACGTTCTGGGTTGTCTTAGAATCTTTTTCTGGACAAAACCCATATCTTAGATTTTTCGCCAAAAATAACCCTTCGACAGGCTATTTTTAGCTTTCCAGAAATCTTGTTAGAACATAGTCAAGTTCACAGTCAACGGGCAAGTTTTTCAAAATGCAGTACACTTAGCTCGAATACAGGACCAAATCAGTCCTTACTCACAACTTCATTGGGACAATTGAGACGAATCTTCACAAGGTGTTGCTAGAGGCAGTCTTAGATCCAGTCAAGATTAGAGATTCAATTATTCAGAACATTCAACAGTATGGGTTACTTGAGGCCGCTTCCATACCTATCTCCGCTCATTGTGTTGAGTTCTTGATGTCTTGTATTAAGCATTACAACTTTGCTACTTGTGAGATAGTGTCAGTAGATGGATGAGTCATTTGCAGTCTCAAGCTTTTGGATGTCGAGAGAAGTTTTGGTATCTCTCAGCACCCGAATAGTCTAGTTATTTCTATGGAGTAGTGTGAGCATGCATTCAACACTGATGTAGACAAGTGCCAAAGCAAGATGGCAAAACGATGGTTGAAGCAAGCGAAGAACAAATTGCCAAACAATGTAGGTCGTGGTGAGTACAAGGATGAATATGCGATTCTAATCACACTCTTGAATCGTGTCAGGTCATTCACATGCAAATGTTTTCCAGCCTTGGATGTATTACATCATTGGTCGCATCATAACTGGGCAGGAGCATTATGACTGGGCATCCTTCATCAGTGATGTTATGCACAAGCAAATCACCGGTTTCCTAGTTGCCCACGAGTTTCACACATGTTCTTATCTCATGTACTTGATTGCCTATTAGGGTTAGTTTCGAGGGTTGAACACTGTTGGCATTCTTAGTGTTCAGAAAGTCTATCACTATTACGATCAGCTTGAGTTCACTAAGGCTGAATGTCACTTCAAGCGTGTTCACGAGGCTTTCTTGACTTATACAGTGAGAAATTTGGACCGGGAGTTGCACATTCGTATCTCGGCAGTTGCTAGAGCAGTGATGGATGGTTGGGAAGACTGGTTCATTCAGTTCCCGACATACACCTATATCCGAGTATATGGATTTACAGGAAATCTAGCCATGCTTCCACGCTATCCTTCAGATAGAATAGTCTTTATGGAGTTCCTGAGGCAGTTACATGATGTTCATCGTCATTTGCGTCACAAACATAAACTAGCTGCCAATTTTCCCTTTCAGTTTGGAATATATTGGTGCAAGACGGTAGTTGATGCCAAGGCTGCAAGACAGGAGTTAGAGAGGTATCATCTCAAGTATCTTGTTGAGGTACGTGCCTATGATCCTTGGGGTCATTACACAACACGCCTCGGTGGTCGCGCATATCATAAGTCTTCTATGGAAGACTATTGGGCAAATTGCGTGGACGACTTTGAGGTTTGCAGACATAGCTACGACCGCTTCTCTCTCTCACAAATTTCTGTATTCTTGGCAGAAGATGTGGGAGGTCTATCAGATGATGAGGGAGAAGTCCTTCCTCAGTTTTTTAGAGAGCAGGTTGACACAACCACTGCCAGTAGTTGATTGGTACGCCAAGGAGTACGAAATAGTAAAGGAGAGGTCAAGTAGAGTTATTCAGAACAGTATACTTTACTTCGACAACAAGAAGACTAGGAGGGTAAGTGTGCTTAGAACAGAGCCGCTAGTGGTGGATCCTTCGCTACCTTCCTCGTCAAAACCCAAGTAGAAGAGGAGTAATCCTCCCAAGTCAAGCGCCAAACAGTTCAAAAGGTAAGAAACTTGCCATTGATATGCACATGGAGCCTATAAGACATCTTGTCACAGAGCCAGTTCAGAGGCTAGTTCAGAGACTGCCAGTGCCTGAGGTTCAACCTCAAGTTCCTACACCAATTCCGGAGCAGTCACCAGTCCCGATTCATATCGAATTGGATTTAGACTCCCCATCTTGCAGCAGTGCCTCTACATATTCACTCTCATCAGAGCCTCCTGTTGCTAGTACAGATCCTTCCAATAGCATTAGCCGAGACCAGTCTTGGATTGAAACTCAACTGAGAAGGAAGAGGAGGCAGCCATCCTATGTCCTTAATCATTCAGACTTTGATCAGGTTTACCAGGATGCGCCAGACAAGAGGATCAAGAACATGGTCCACGTGGAGAGGAATACTGATATGGAGGTCATCATTGAGACTGCCATACCTCCACAGGGGAAGAATTTGGAAGAGTTGGAATCTTAGGACTTTGAGGTTATCACAGTCAACCTTGGTCGTAGCACACGCTAGACTCAAGTTGATCTCCTATAGGTTGCCACAGACAACGCTAGGGATAGAATGTTGAAGGACGGAGAAGACAAGGCAGCCCTCAAGGCTGAAATCAAATAGCTTCGTTAGTACATTTCTAGCCTTGTACACAGGTCAGATGTTACTGCCACACTCCCACCGATGCTTGAGCCTCCAACAGAACAAGGCCAGCTTAATCACCTGGTTGCATATGACAAGCGTTTGGAGGAATGGGAGGAGGAGTTCGTTGGTAGAGGCCATTCCATGCTTACAGAGCTATATCAATTGCGGTACAATGCACGAGAGCTTCGTCTACGTCTCCAGGATGAGGAGCGAGATATGGCGATTAGTAGACCCCGGGACAAGATTATGATTGCTCACCTGAGTGTGGCATATGAATCAGTCACAGATGCAGAGGATAAAGAGGCTATCTACTCTTGGAAAACACAGTTGGTTTTCAAGGCAAAGATAGAGGAAACTATGGCATCAGAGTTGGCTGAGAGTAGAGAGCACGTTACTAGTG
Source organism: Sequoia sempervirens (assembly GCA_007258455.2). NCBI lineage: Eukaryota > Viridiplantae > Streptophyta > Pinopsida > Cupressales > Cupressaceae > Sequoia > Sequoia sempervirens. The sequence continues at coordinate 326,091,242 of VDFB02000017.1, read as the reverse complement.
CACTCCGGTTTGTGAGGACTTTAGTATCTCGCTTACCGTGCCAATATCAGATTGAGGGTGGTGCATATGTTGAGCTTCCTAATGTTCAGTAAGAGCTCCAAGCACTCATTCATACTATTTTCATTGGGGAGACCGTTGGTTGTAAGATTAATCAGCTTATAGTCATTTTGGCATTGTTCAGTGAAGCAACCAGGAGCAGAGGTGAACTTCAATTCCGGATTATAGCTAGTGAGGACATGCTACATAGACATAGCATACTTCGGCAGAGTATCAGAGCTCTAGACAGTGATGCAGTTAACAATCTCGTTGAGGGATTGGTTGCTCGAGGTCACAGCTAGTAGACTTCAGTTCCCACCTCTCAGGATAGACATTACACATAGGAGTTAAACTTGGTGTTACCTTTTCAAGTTAACTTGTTGTCTCATCTCATGCATATCTATTCTGGGATTAGCTTTATTCACTTGGAGTTGTATTTAGGGTTTACGTTAACTGATGGTAGTGTTCCAGTTAACTTGCTTTCAATAAGGACGTGCATGCTTGCACATTGTCCACTTAGATTAATTGTACCGGTTAACTGATGGTAGCTTTCCAGTTAACTGTATAGTTTGCTTTATTAGGGTTTAGCAATAAATCTTGCATGCATTGCAAGTCTGTAGTTGAATCAAGGTGATTTTAGGGTTCCCTACACCTTTTGATGTCTATAAATAAGAGCTTCGCTTGTTTGTACATAACTTTTGCACGAGAGAGAAATATATGCTGTGCCTACCTTGCCTTCAATATTGCTTGTTCTGTATTTGTTCAGGAGTTTTTACTATTATGATGAATTGTTATGCCACTTGGGTTTCATGCAACTATGATGGTGAATTCTTGCCTTAGTTAGATATAGTGGCTAGTTTGATCGTAGATTGTATGTGTGTCTCGCCTATGCAATTTATTGTCCTAGTTGGCTATCTTTCATGTTTTGTGTTCAATAAACTTGTTTAGATTGAGCTGATAGATGTGCCACCTTGCCCTCAAGTTGAGAATTTGTACTTGTGTATCGTGTGATGTGTGTGAATAATAAGCCTATTCAGACAAGCAGATAGTCGTGCCACCTTGCCTTCACGTTGTGAGTCTGTACCCGGTTTATCGTCAAATAATCATTCCCGCTCCATTTCGTCATGCTCTGAATTCTTGAGGGGATTGGATAGTTAAGTTACTTAGTTTTCTGTGTTGTAGTTAAGTCTTGCGAAACCAGAAAATACTTAGCTGCAACGTATATAGTTTTCTTGAAAGCCTTGTACCTCTTACAGCTGAGACAAAAAGACATGATATAGTTTAGTTTATTTTCCTTTTCAAGCATTTTTGTTAAGCACAACGAGAGAGCTTCCCCTTCTAATTTGAAGAGCACTCATTGCGTAGTGTGCATAGCTGTCTATACCAACTTGCACTCCAAAGGTGTTAGTTGTTACGCCAACACAAATCAACTTCATTGATTTTTTGTTGATGAAGGTGTCTAGTAAAGTAAAAAATTTCATTGGTGTTGTATTATTCTTAGACTAATCACTAGGTGCATTGAGACCAATTTGCAGGTGTGATAATCGTTGAAGAGTAGATGATAGAAAGGAAAATACACAATATTTCATTGCCCTAAAGTTTAAAATACTGAGTATTTTAGTATATCTTGAAGAGTTTTTTAATAGTGAATGTGGGTTTAGATAACCTGTTCTGCCAATTGTTGTGATAAAGGGATTCTTGTTAGAATTGAAAATTACTTTTCCTGTAACAGTTTCTCCTTTGATAATTTGTAGATTACAAAATCTGCATTTCATTGCATGCCCTAAAGTGAGTAAATGCAATCAAGAGAATCTCATGCAATCTAGTTGGAGATTTTTGTTCTTGCTAGAATATTGGTACATTTGAGATAAATGTTCATATTTTCTGCTAAATATTTAAATTTAGGTGTTTAGCCCATATATGAATGTTCAGCAAATAACAAGTGGTACTGAAGTCTGCAATGGCTTCTGTCCTTGAACCCTGGACTTATGGTTTGACTTCTAGTTTGTGACTGGAATAATTCATAGTGTGGCTGGAACATCTGGCTTCTGGCCAATTTTAATAATTAAAATAAAATAACAGAAAAGTATAAAGTACAGCATGGGTGAGCCTATTTGAGGGGGATAGCTTATATGTGCCTAGTTTTAATCTTATTTACCAGAAATGAGAAATGGAAATGTGGCAGAAATAGCAACATGATTAAAAATGGGGTTGGATGAGGTTGTGCAGAAGAAACAAACTGTAAACAGTTTTCCATACACATATATTTTACATTTTCTTATTATTAGAAGATATGCCTATGGAGCATAGGATCAACACATGAAATCTGTTACATCCCGATATTATAGCTACTATTGTATAGGGCCATTGAATGTAATGTGTGAATCTTGATGATGAATAAAACACGGTTGATCTCGTTAATAAATGAATGGGTTATGTTTAAATGATGTTTTCATTTGATTGTTACTTCTAAATGATTTTGTCTTGATTAAATGTTGCATACAATTATAGAATAATATTATTCTAACTTGTGAGATGTTTTTACCTTGTTATGAGCATATGACTGCCGGTGCCATGTCATGATATGCAGGTACGAAGACTGATCCTCCGGACAGAGGAGAGACATCATTCGGGGAGGAACTTGGTCGGGTAAACAGTAACGATTACCAAATTGAGCATACACACACATACTATAAATTGAGTAAGCCAAGTCTGTTTGTCGAGATAACGGTAAGTCATCCATAGGCTTTAGAAGTCAAGTTTATTTCTTTGTGCTTGAGAGATGATTGTTTGTCAGACTTACAGTATTATGTTCATAACGTGAATGGGTCTAAGCGAATAGGTTAAGTAGGTGTGTATATACATGTATATAGTATACTGAGATATATACGAGTATATATGTGTATAAATATATATATATACACTATCTGTTGTCTATAGATAAATAATATTACTATAATATTTACCTTGGAATTTATATATATATATTGACAAGTACTTGGACCAACTGGCAAAATATATATATTTATATTTGTTAAATATAAATATAGTTATATATAAGTAATTATATATTAAAGATTATATATAATATTATTATAGTTATATTAAAATATATAAGTATATTAAATACTTGGGTATTTAAATATTTATATGTTTAATATTTAAAAGAACTATAATAATATTTATATAATAAAATATATATATAGTGAAATTATATTTAAACTTCTAAATTTATGGAAATTAACTTATTACTTAAATAATATTTTAAAATCTCTTAAGTAAAAATTAAAGATTATATTTTACTAGGAGTAAATAAATATAAAAATATATTTATGAATTTTATATTACCAGGAGTAATTTGAGGAAATTAGATATTACCGTGGGTAAAATTGTAATCACCTTACATAGTAAAATCTTTATTAATAAATTTAGAAATGTTTGATTTGATTTAAATAGAAAATCGAAACATTGAGAATTAAATATTTTGTTTTAAACTATGGGAAATCGAAATAATGAGATAGTTAAACTTTTGAAATATAAAATACTTCATAGGGTAAAATCGAAATATAATTTTAAAAGGCAAAAATCTGAAGAATACTTTTCCCGTGTAATGGCGGATGAAGGAAAACGCAGAAATGAAGGAAGAAAAATTCAAAACCTAACTGGAAAATGGGCGACGCAACAAGAGAAGGGATGAGCTGTAAGAAGTCGTGCCTTGACCAATTCGCAAATGGTGAGTCATTTCCTCATGGGCGCCGAATTTAGATGAATTCCTGTAGGTGGCGTTTAACCTTTCTAAGTTGAATTATTCATGGTTTGCTGGCTTTAAAAGAAGTCGATTCACCACCATTTTGATGATTAAACAGTTTAGAAATCCGCCAAATGTCCTTTTGACTGTTTCTGGGCACTTGTTGTCAATTTACATGCCTTCTAAAAGGGAAAACAGTTGCAATTCGGGCCCTATATAATGACATCCTTTCATTCATTGAAAAATACGCACATTGAGCAATCTGAGTTTAGTAATTTTATTCCATATCCATTTCATTATATTGCTTGAGTTTACTGCATTGCTGAGTTTGACAAATACAGTGAGTTATTACCAGCAAATTACCAGTCACAGTGAATTAAATCATTTTGAGTTCAGAGTGTGGTATTTGTGAATTACAGTTGAGTAGGAATTTGGAGTTGAGTTCATCATTTGTGAGAGAATTGAGTTCATCATTTGTGAATGAGTTTAAACTGCTGAGAGAAACTTTTCTTATTTCCTGAAAGCATATTTCACCATTTGCTGAGAGACATCTCCTATTGTTATATTCATCACTTCTGAGTCCACTGTAAGAAATTGAGATTACTTTTCAGCTGTAGTAAAGGATTAATTTCTGGAGAAGATTTTGAGACTGGTCTGAGAGTGCTTTTGTTCGAGGTCTGAGGAGCTGCAAACCCATTCAAGGTCATCCCATAAAGGGGAAGGCATATACCAGGCATGCTGTTTCATCCTTCATGTTATAGAGCATATTTCTTGATAAATAACTAAAAAAAGTAAAATGCTGAATGTGCATAATTAGGGAATTGCAATAAGTTCAAAACTTCAGTTAAAATATACAAGGAATGGTTCTATGTTGCACCATGTAAGTAAATTACCTTGAGGAATAGCTATACATGTTTTCTGAAGTCCATACCGGATATCATAAGTGTGTGCTTGCGTTCAAGTGTAAACTAGGTATGAACTTCATATGAGAAGTATATAGGGATTCAATGTTTAATGGATTGTGAAAAGGGAATATATGAGTAAAGAGCTTAGAGGATTAATTTACTTATCTTACATTAAAAGAAATAATGGAAAAAGTTAAAAGGGAGGGAATTATTGCATTTTGAATGACTTTTGCATGTTGTGTATGATCTCTATATATGGAGAATACGTAGACGTACTTTTTATATCTACTAGGATCGAAATGATGGCAGAATCAAGTGAAGTCTTTTAGCTTAAGTTATTAGGATAACTGAGACAAGTTTAGTACTCCTAGGATAAAGAATTCCTAGTTAGGAGGAATTGATACAAGACTCTTGAACACTGTTTTCATTTCTAGTAGGTTCGTATGATTGTAGGATGTCTGGGATGACGGATTCACCCATTGAAGGACAAACCTATGCGTAGAGTAAGGAAGCCTTAAGTCAAATCGGCCCTGAGTAGTGTTATGATAGATGACCTTCATTCGAAGTACTGAATGAGAATACTTTGGCCAAAGTAGTGAAAGGTACAACATCCACCTAGATGTGAGATAGTTGAGACTACACTGTCAGTTCATTGTGATCCGAGTACTAGATCGAGATTGTGAAATAGCAAGGTTCTAGTTGAGTAGGACACAGCACTATGCTCAGTTGGTAATCGTTAAAGGATACCCTACCAATCTCTTCTTCGAAGGGAGGGCGTTCATTGCAAAATGATCGTGGGGGGACCGCATTATAAGTCCGTGGTTGGCGGAAAAGCGCCCGAGTGATGTTTCTCCTCCACAGCGAGCGGCCGATGTACCAAGATTTGAAAGGACGGACTCCTGGACCTTCTTACTTCTATTTGTGCAAAAGCTTACGAGCTATGTATGTATCTATCTTTTAACTCTGATTTATATTTGCAATGAAAATGAAATTCATAAGGAAACATATTGTAACTTGTACATGTTTATCAATAAAGAAAGGAAGAAATTTATTGTAATATCTTTGTTATATGTTACTTTTACATGTTTTAAGTGAAAATTGGAAAGTTTTTAATTTACGCAGAATTGGGTCGTAACAAAATCATAAGATGTAAATGTTAAGAACTACATTTTGCGAAAGTAAGAAAGCAATCAATGCACAAATAAGAATAATCATCTTCAATAATCTCTACTCTTATATTTTGCATATGGATCCATAGGAGTCATATAGGAGTTTATTTTTGTCACATACATGATCTCCATGAGATTTTGTATAACTACAATATATATTGGGAGGGCTTGTTAGGTTGCTTTAAAAATCTTTTGCATACACAGTTTAACATTCAATGTTCGATGCACAAGGAGAGCTTCATATGGAATAAATTTTATTAGTAAATCCTAGCTCTTGGTAGGAACCAAGGGACATGCAACGCATTTAATGAAGTTGGATAGATGTCCTATAATCCTCCCGAATAATACTATAGTCTAATAAATTACTATACTTATTTTCAATAAGATTAAATCAAAAGGAAAAAATAAATTGTAAATAATAAGTTTATAGCAAGATCACATCAAAAAGGGGAAAATAATTAACAGTGTTCCACAAGGATGCGTCCCCCCCCAAAAACCTTGTGTTTCCTAAACGGGGACGTCTTAGAGACTTGGGGACTTATGGGGCACGTCCTCCCACTAGCCCACCACCAGTGCCACCATCCCACCACCAGTGTCAATCTCCAAGATGCCGCTAGGACTTTGAGGACGCTAGGGTGTCCTCAAGATGTCTAGGTGACTCTTAGTTGTCTCCAAGATGTATAATTCTTATACATCTTTTTATAACTATTTTTGCAAGTACTATATGTATTTCAGCACCCTGCCGCCCCCCCATTGCCCCCAAATTTAGACCCCTCGTCCCCGCATTCCCGAAACACGTCCCCTGCTGTCCCCTTGTCCCCATCCCCGAAACCCCATGGAACACTGAAAATGAATTAATTTAAAACCTATATTTTTTTCCAAGAATGCAATTAAATACAATAAATTGTCCTAGGATTAAAGTAGTCAATAAAAAATAAATTTTAAAGAATTGTGCATGTAATGGTTCTACTTCTAACTAAATATTTTAATTTCTAACAATAATGCACACAATGTTGGTGTGAATAAATGTCTTGTACCTAGCTAATTCACTCACTAGGTAATTAGGGGACATATTCACATGTTAAGTTACTTTGGATATAAGATTCTTTCTAGAGGTCTTAGTTGACTTTTCTAGAACTTATTTTATCTAGCTTGTAATGCTTGATTCCTAGGTAGTTAGTTTGTTAGTTGTCTCATATTATAGGATTAAGACACTTGTCATGATCTCGTCTAATCCTATCTCTCTACCTTGCCTTTATAAGCAAGGCATTTCATGTACATTTGTATATTCAACCATTATCCAATCATATTCAACTTGCATTGTTGAAGCAAGTATTCTTGCCATTTTCTCTCTTGTGGAAGATATCTTGGTCTAGCAACTATTCCTGGGGGTGTTGGGGAGTCACCATTAACTCCCACACATAATCTTAGGAGTAGTAGGATCAGATTCAATATTTTTGTATTTCCTAGCTACACTAGAAGCTGAACAATCATCTAGAAGATGAACTGAATAGTTATTTTCATATTATTAAATATGTACATTTTGACTGAGTGGAATAAGCTTTAATTGAATATTTTTCAGTTGTCTACTTCCCGTGCATTTCACTTGTCAATATTTTATACATTTTGTTCCCGGGTCTAACACAATTCATATTATTGACTTGTATAGAATATATAATCTATGTATTACTCGTTTCTTATTTACATAATTTTTTTTTACAAACAAAATACTCCATATGAATCAGTAAAAACCATGTACTCAAGGTGTATCTACTAGTTAAAACTATATTAAATTAAAGTCAGTTTAGGTCAGGTCAAACCATCCATCCGATATTAAGTGTTGGCATATGTCTTGAGCTCTAGGGAGTTGAGAGTGAACCAATCTTCCAAATCTAAGTTAAAATTGGAGAACCTTCTAAAATGCTCACATTCAAGAAAAAAACTCTCAAATCATACATATTTTTTGAAATAAGCTGAAGCATACAATACTGATAAAAAGTTAGGAGAATTCATTGGCATTTCTCATGTTTCATTAAAAGTTTTCTGCAGTCCATATTTTATAGATTTAATTAAGGGTTCTTTGTGAGCCATTTCCAGGTGATTCTGGCTGTTATGTGGTGCATATTTCTTTTTTCTGTGCTGCTTTTCCTACACTTATATATGCTTCTCACTGAACTTTATCTTGATGTGGGAGCGTTCTTAGCAATTAACCTGATCAGTCATAGTGGAGGTCCTTATTTTCAAAACCTGGAGTACCCCAACTCTGCCTGTAGTGAAGAACCTTTTCCCTTGAACCTAAAGACAATTTCTGCTTGGGGGAGCAAAATCCTCTTGAGAAGAGCAATATGTATGCCCTGGAAGAAAGAGTGGTCAACTTTTCTTCTCCTGGCTGAAAGTTGAACATTGGGTAAAGAAAGGGTGTTCATCCACTTTTTTGGCATTTTAAATTGGAAGCTGATCAAACATGAAAGTAGGGAGTAAAAATGATTGTTATTCTTTCTTCTGCTGTGTTGAAAATGGTTATCTGTGGAGAAAGAATAGTCATCCTTTCTTCCATGGTGTAGACACCAAAAATGTCCACACCTGACTACATTAGACTTTATCCTATCCCTATCCATTAATTAAATAAATATTAATTATTTATTTAATTCATTCATAGCCTTACCTTTAATTAAATAAATTCAATTAAGTCTTACCATTACATTCCCATCCCACAAGAATTAATTAAATAATTAACATGTGTAAGAGGACTCATCCTTAACTATTGGATTGGGTCAAATCAATTCTATCCCTTGATTTTTCTTCATTCCTCTCCTCTCCCAAGTGCATCAATCTTTTGATGACACTTGGCATCCTTTCATTAACCCTAACCCTTCATGAATCCACCACCATTGATCTCTAAATCAAATCCTAGCCCTTAATCCTCCATTCTCAACATCTATAGATCCAATCCATCCTAAGCCATTATGATCATTCATCTTATTTGCAAAGTTATGTTATTGGTCCAACAAGCAACCTATATTCCTCCATCCTTCATCAACTCCATGTAGAGCAAATCAAGAGGATTGAGGGAGTCGTCTCTCAACGCTTGGGCACATTCCTCTTCTTGCTCAATCTAAGGAGCATTGGAGAGCAAGGTAAAGGTCTTTTCATTGTATTTTGATCTTTGTCTCTTTGTTTTTGATTGTCTTCACATGGCATTTCTCTCGATGGAATTTAGCTGGAGGAAGATGCTCATCTATTTTCTTGCTCTATTTAAATTAAAGATGGGGTAGAGAAAGGATGGAAATCCCTTCTTCCAAATATAATTATAGGAATAAGAATCCCAACCGACACCATATATGACATTTTGAGCTGCACTTGCTGCAGTTCAGGGGATTACCAAGTTAGAAAGGATGACCGCAAATCTCTGCCCCATAGAATTTACAAATGAGTGGCCTAGGAAGATATTTCCTAGAAAGGCTTAATAGAATGGGATTTCAAGGCTCCTCTAGTTGTGTCTTGTGTGAACAAGAGGAAAACAATTGGGACCATACACTTATACAAATGTGCAAGTGAAATCTGGGATTGGTTAGTTAAAAAGATGAATTGAGAATGCATGTTCTCAAAAGATACCAAGTCCTTAATAATTTGTCTTGGCCTTGCTTCATTTATCATTTCCAATTGGCCACTCCTTGGACCATTTTCCTAGAAATACTGAGCACACGGTTATACTGAGAGGTGGGGGGTGAGGGGTGAATTAGTATAACAACTTTTACCAATTTAAAACTTTATCAATCACAATAACACATGATATTTACGTGGAAACCCTTGTGGGAGAAAACCACGACAAATTACTTGCTTATATATAATAATCTCTTACAATAACTTTGTAGGCTCCAACCCACAGGAGACAATCCCCTCCACTCTTCGTAGGCTCCAACCTATTGCAGACACCAATCCCCAACCAAGAGTTTGTAGGCACCAACCTACTAGAGACACCAATCCCCGCACTTGAGCACCAACTCAATAAGAGACTCCAATATCTACTTCTAGGAGGCACCAACCCCCAACTCAAGTTACCGCCTTGAATGTTGCTTCTACGGATGATGGAAATTACGATATCATTTATTTATTCATTTCATGATTCCCTTCTTCTCATTTACCAATGTATACTTGCATGCTTGCATATTCTCTTCTTAGATTCTCATGATAATTCTTCTCCAAAATCTTCTTTTAATCTAGCATGAAACCCCCTTCACAAATCTTTTAAGTCTGCATATACATACTCATAAATATGCTCATAACTTCTTCATGAACCTGCTGACAAGCCCTTTAAAAATCTACTATAAGACTGCTCATAAATCTGTTATAATATTGCCCATATTCCTTCGTAAACTTGCTCTAAATCCCTTCACAAATCTGCTCCAAATTCCTTCATAAATCTGAATATGTTTCCGCATGTATCTTCTTTACATTTGCATCTTCTTCTCTTTACCAATCTGTCATAAATGCTTCTTTCAAATCTGCGTATACCCTTCTTACAAATCTGCCTTAATCTTCTCTATAGATCTGTCATATATTCCTCTTCTATATTTGTATGTGTCTATCTGATATAACTTTAATCCCTCACAATTCTCATACCAATGATTGCTGGTATATAATATATTTTATACACTGAACACTTCTACTTATTCATCTCACACTATCTTTAAATCTGCTTACAAATGATAATACATTATCGACATATAAGCTCTCCTTCAAATCTGTAGGTATATGTTTGATGTTTCTCTTATATCTTTTTTTTTTAGGCAAATTGCTACCAGAGAGGATAGCACTCTATATTCATTAAAAACAAGATTTTACAATTGGCACCAAATATGATGTATTTGGGCTTATTTTAAACAATTAAACTTGTGCCCCACAGTTCCCACCTTTTGTGGCAGAGCTTAGCAACATATGATGTTTCACGTTCGAGGGTTTCCTTCTCTTAACCTTAGTCCAATCATTGTCACAATGAGAGGAATGCGGATTAACTTGCTCTACAACTGCTAAGAGGTTCTTCCCCCCCTCAATTCACCAGATTTGAAATGATCAGTTAGACATCTCGAAGAAGTTGCAGAAGAGTCTGAAATCATGGAGGCTTCACTTCCCTTGAAGGATGCAACCTTTGTGTTCACTATGCTAGTACCAGATGTGATCGAAGGATGATCCTCGGGAGGGGGAGGAGAAGAAGGCATGCTTTCCTTGGGGGGATTGGGTGGAATGATGTAGTGCTGAGATTTGGCCCCAATCCACCATGTCGGTTTACTCGGATTCCCCAAATCACGTTGCAAATGACATTGGGAGGAGAAGTGTTTTGTTGAGTAACATTTCCTACATTTGAATGCAATTTTTTCGTAGTCAATAGGTTGGCGTCTGCATCTGTTCCCCACCTTTAGCGACATTTCAGTAGGAAGGCCTTTGGCTAAATCCATTTCAACACAAATTCAAGCACACTTAGAATTTTGATAGTTGATAGTTTCCTTGGAAGAACAGTGATACCTTCCAAGATGTGATGTCCCCGCTCTAGTTAGTTCTCAGGAACAATGTGTCAGCCCTTTATTGGACCCTTGTGGGCTAGCTGGATTGGTTAGAGGGTCAGTGGTACTTTTTGGAGAGTTGATCGTTTTTGTTTTCAGAGCCCAGTGATTGGTTCACGGCAGGCGTTAGCAGTTCAGGAGTCGACAGCTTCTGACGGCACAAGAATATTTAGTGTTTTGAGCGAATTATGAATTTTTAAGTGATTTGAGTTAATTAATTAACTTAATGCCTTTTTATAAAGTCAAATTGACTTTATACATTTTATATCACTTAAATTATTCTAAAAAGGTGATTTAATATTTTAATCACTTAAAATATAAAAGGGCGCCCAAATATTAAGTCATGACTATTGAAAAGGACTTGATATTATTTTAAAAGATTTTAATGATGGCAAAAAGGGCGTATCTTCTTGGAAATGCGTGCCTTCTTTATATAAGGCAATTTTGGCAATGAGAAACCCTATCGTTGAATATTTCGACTTCGCCATTGTGTTTCTTCCTGTGCATTCTCCTGTGATCGGGGTTTGAACAATCTTCCATTGAAGAACGATTCCTCTTCAATGTTGAGCACTTTTGAGATTGTGAGAGATCAGTCGAATCAGTGCAATTGAGAGCTTCATTCAGAGGTTCTACATGATTCAGTCAGAGTATTTTATACAGATTTCTTGTTGATTGCAATAAGAAAGGGGGTTCTTCACTTGTGGCATCCTCTTCATCAAATCTATGGCTCCAGTAGGGTTACTACCTTTCTTTCTTCTTGGCCGTATTACTTGCATTGGGATATGTGCCCATTTAAAGAGGCGTGTGAAGTGACTTGTTGAAACGCCTTCCTTTTGGATGCTTTTTGACTTCCATCTTTGGCGTCTACCTTTTTCAAAGACTTGTATCCAGTTTCGAAGAAGGAGAACTCAAATCTGGAGGCCAGGCGTCCTTATATGCCAGTTTTCACTATTCTTGGCTGGCGAGCTGGCTTATTGTTTTAAATAAATAATCTGGAAACATTCGGGTATGTCTATTACTTGTGATCTAATTGTTTCAATAAAATAACGCCTTCTGCATTTCCATACTGTAGAAAATAGCTCTGTTTTACAGTTTATGAGCTTTTATATGCTGCGCCCCTTCTCTTCTGTCTATGAACTTTTCTCTAAAAAAACTAAAATAACTCATTAAGACTCAAGAAAATACTGGGGTTTGAGTTGAGAGCCAGCAAGGCTCATCACAGTGGTATTAGAGCTCTGATCCTGCCAGCCTGCAGGGTTAATAGTCTTTATGCGGCCTCATCAGAATAGGTTTGACAGGTACTGCTCACGCAGAGGTCCTGGTTTGCAGAGAAATACTTTTGAACCTTTTTCAACATTTCCATTTGACGAACAGGAAGAAGAATTGGACTTTGATAACATGACTGACAAGGAAGCTGAAGGTTCTCGCAGGAATCCTCTCAATGAAGAGGACAGAGAAGCAAGAGATGTGCTCAGAGGTATGGTTGCAGGCCAAGAACAGGTGGCGAATATTCTCCAGCAACTCAGCACAAATGTTCAAAATTTGACAATTAATAGAGCTCAGAATCTGGATCGAGATCATGAAGGCAGTATTCATAGAGAACCTCAGAGAGTCATAGCTCCAACACGCACCTTTGAGAGAGCTACATGTCCTACTTTTACCATAAATGATGCTGAGGAAGAGGATGAAGTTGAACAGGGTGGTGAGATAAACTTTGCAGATAACATCATGGTTATGCTTGATGAATGGGATGCATTGCCATCGAGAGTTAAAGAGCACCTTAACTTCGATAGATTCATGAGCCATAAGAGAGAACACACCAGAAGCAGGAATGATAGGAGGCTTAGACACAAGTAGAATGATCTTAGACAGGCTACCAATAAGCTTACCTTGGCGAACTTTGATGGCAGTGGTAGAGTTACAGCATGTGCCTAGGTCAGTAAGCTTGACACATTCTTGACACTATGTCCCATGCCTGAGGAGGATGCCATTCGATTTGCAGCACTTCACCTTGATGGCGTGGCTCATGACTGGTGGATTCATGGCATGACTACTCTTCATCATGACCGGATTTCTTCATACCAGGAGTTCATAGATAGACTGGTAGAGAGGTTTGACAAGCGTGATCTTGAACTATTTTTCAGAGACCTAGCACAATTGAAACAACTAGGTAGTTTGGAATCATATATTGGAGAGTTTCAGAGATTGTTAGTTATGGTGACGGGCATATCTGAGAGGAGGTTGATTATACTCTTCATTGAGGGTCTTTAAGAGCCCATGAAAGGATGGATCAAGGCATTTGATCCGCCTACACTTCAGGAGGCTATGAGGAAAGCTCGCAGTATGGAGCTTACTACATCTCGTAAGCAATTTGGTTCGAAACCTTCTACCTCATACACGGATAATAAATCAGATCCAAAAAAGGTTGATAATGCTGATCAAAAGAAGAAATATGCAGCACCATTGGATTGTGAAACTATAAATGATCTACGTAGAAGGAAACTTTGTTTTTACTGCAAGGGTCCATATGACTTTAATCATGACTGCCCCCTCAAACCCAAAGGGAAAAACAGGCACATGGAGTGGTTTTATGAGGGAGAAGAATCAGACAATGAGGCAGAAATTGTAGTAGAAACAGAGTTATAGGAGGCTCATATGTCCAGCATGCAGAGAGAGGGATCTTTTAGACTTCGTGGGAACCTAGCTGGTCAAAGGGTCATATCTCTTCTAGATACAGGAGCAACCCACAACTTTATTGATTCACGGTTAGTGGAGAAACGGGGAATTCAAACTCAGCAGTTTGAAGGCATCCGTGTGAAAGGTTGCAGATGGATACACTCTCAACTGTGAGAGAATGATTCCTGATTTGCCATTGAAACTCAACAATTTTGAGTTTAAGGCAGATTTTTATGTTGTGAACATGGGAGGAACATATATAGTTCTTGGCATGAAGTGGCTTCATGTGATAGGAGAGTTCACACTTAATTTGCGTGACATGGAGATGAAATTCAGCATAGATGGCACAAATCATATTCTAAAAGCCATCAAGGACAGCAACCTAAAAGAAATTTCACTCCGGAGAATGGAACGTTTGATTCGACACGACATGGTAGAGTGGTTTGCTGAGTGCAAGTTAATGCCTTCACAGTTGGAGCAGCAAGCTTCTTCTTACCACCCTGATGTACAAGAACTTCGAATCAAACATGCTAAGGTTTTCAGTGCTATCCCACCAGGTAGACCTCCTGATAGAGGTATTGAGCATATTATAGAGCTGGATGAGGGCACGAAACCGATCATGATCACTCCTTACCGGCACCCCAAACGTTTAAAAGATGAAATTGAGAAAACTATTAAGGAACTTTTAGCTATGGGGCACATTAGGTCGAGTAAGTCACCCTTTGCTTCATCAGTTGTTTTGGTGAAGAAAAAGGATGGTACATTTAGGATGTGTATTGACTACAGAATGCTCAACAGGAAGACTATAAAGAATAGGTATCCTATTCCACAGATAGATGAGTTGATAGACGAGCTACATGGAGCTTGCTATTTCTCAAAGATTGACTTGAGGACAGGTTACCATTAGATTAGAGTCCGAGAGGAGGATATTGAGAAAACTGCATTCAGATGTCACTGTGGACACTATGATTTCTTGGTTATGCCATTCGGTTTAACCAATGCTCCAGCTACGTTTTAGTCTACTATGAATAGGGTTTTCCATCCTCACTTGAGGAAATTTGTACTGGTGTTCTTCGACGACATCTTGGTTTACAACAAATCATGGGAGGAACACATGGTTCACTTGGATGAGGTATTGAGTATACTTGACAGGGAGTCCTTGTATGCCAAGGAGTCCAAATGTGCTTTAGGCATGGCAGAGCTTTTATATATGGGTCACATTATCAGCGGTGCAGGAGTCAGCATGGATCCAGAGAAAGTTAGAGCTATCATCGATTGGCCTACACCTGAGACATTGACACAGCTCAGGGGGTTTGTAGGACTATGTGCCTTCTATCGTCGGTTTGTTAGTGGATTCTCGCGACATGCCGCGCCACTAACTGATTTGACTAAGAAGGGAGCCTTCATGTGGACACCTCTCGCACAGGCATGCTTTGAGAAGTTCAAACTTCTCATGACTACATGTCCAGTCTTGGCTTTACCGGATTTCACCAGACCATTCGAGCTACATTGTGATGCCAGTGGTGAAGGTATTGGTGCAGTCATCATGCAGGATCGACACCCTATAGCTTTCGAGAGTAGGAAGCTAAGAGGTCCTGAATGGAGCTACAGTATCTATGATAATGAAATGTTGGCCATCATGCATGCCATGGCCAAATTCAGGCAGTACTTGGTTGGTAGTAAATTCAGTGTTAAAATCGATCATAATAGTCTGAAACATTTTCTTGGGCAGCGTGACTTGAACGAAAGGCAACAAAAATGGGTCAACAAACTTCAATCCTATGATTTTGACATCTCCTATGTCAAGGGCACTCAGAATGTGGTTGCTGATGCATTATCTCGCCGTCCTCACTTGAGCTCCATTACATTGATTTCAGAGGACTGGAGGCATCTGATAGTAGCAGAGTATGCTAAGAACCCATGGGCTTCTAGCATAATAGATGGGACAGTACAGGATGACAGATATTCACTTGTAGATGATCTTATCATTTACAAAGGGAGGATTTTACTAGTCCCAGGTTCTGAGATGAGGGACAGAGTATTGAGATCATTCCATGATTCACCTATGGCAGGACATCCCGGTTACTTTAAGACCTACAGGCAGGTACGGGAGAGATTCTCTTGGAAGGGTCTCAAGTCTTTTGTTCTTCAGTATGTCAGGGAATGTCTTGTTTGTCAGCAAAACAAGCAAGAGCATACATACCCTGCAGGTTTACTCCAACCGCTTCCTATTCCTGAGAGGAAGTGGGAATGCTTGTCCATGGACTTCATTACGGGCTTGCCGAAAGCTCAAGGGAAGGACAACATTTTTGTGGTAGTAGATCGGTTGACGAAGTATGCACATTTCTTCTCAATCACTACTACACACACAGCTATTCAGGTGGCGGACTTGTTTTTTTGAGAGGTATTCAGGTTGCACGGGTTGCCTTGGAGCATAGTCAGTGACAGGGACAGTAGGTTTATGAGTAACTTCTGGCAAGAGTTATTCAAACTTTGCGGGACAGAACTCACTTCGAGTACCAGTTACCACCCCCAAACAGATGGGCAGACTGAGATAGTCAACAAATGGGTGGAAGGATACTTGAGGAATTACAGTTCAGGACAATAGAAGGCATGGGTGAAGTGGTTACACCTTTGTAAGTATTGCTACAATACCATTCATCACATGAGCATTCAGATGACACCTTACCGAGCGTTATATGGATATGATGCTCCGAGTTTTCTTGATTTATTGCTGAGTGATAGTAGAGTACCCAGTGCTGGTGATCTATTGCAGGAAAACCAGGACATTATGAGAGCACTCAGGGAGAATATTCAGAAAGCTCAAAATCAGCAGAAGCAATATGCTAATCAGAGGCGAGTGGAGCGATCTTTCGAGATCGATGATTTGGTGTATTTAATGCTTCAGCCTTATAGGCAGTCCACCCTTCGTAAGAAGGGCGCCGAGAAACTTAAGCCGCGATACTATGGACCTTTCAGAGTTGTCAGACGTGTCGGTGAAGTGGCTTATGAGTTAGATCTTCCGGTGGATAGTAAGGTTCACAACGTGTTCCATGTGTCGCGCCTCAAAAAGGCGTTGGGACAACAGGTGATTCCTTCTATTGATTTACCACCCCTGGATGATGAGGGGAAATTGATTTTGATACCTGAGGCCATTCTGGATACCAGAGAGCGTCATCTTCGGAGGCGGTTTATCAGGGAATTCTTGGTAAAGTGGAAAGATCTATCGGTAGAGGATGCTACTTGGGAGAGTGACAGTATTCTTTAGCATCCGGCTTTGAGTTTGCTTGTGGACAAGCAAATTCGGGGAGGGCGGACTGTGATGTCCCCGCTCTAGTCAATTCTCGGGAACAGTGTGTTAACCCTTTATTGGACCCTTGTGGGCTAGCTGGATTGGTTAGAGGGTCAGTGGTACTTTCTGGAGAGTTGATCGTTTTTGTTTTCAGAGCCCAGTGATTGGTTCACGGCAGGCGTTAGCAGTTCAGGAGTCGACAACTTCTGACGGCATAGGAATATTTGGTGTTTTGACTGAATTATGAATTTTTAAGTGATTTGAGTTAATTAATTAACTTAATGCCTTTTTATAAAGTCAAATTGACTTTATACACTTTATATCACTTAAATTATTCTAAAAAGTTGATTTAATATTTTAATCACTTAAAATATAAAAGGGCGCCCAAATATTAAGTCATGACTATTGAAAAGGACTTAATATTATTTTAAAAGATTTTAATGATGGCAAAAAGGGCGTATCTTCTTGGAAATGCGTGCCTTCTTTATATAAGGCAATTTTGGCAATGAGAAACCCTATCATTGAATATTTCAACTTTGCCATTGTGTTTCTTCCTGTGCATTCTCCTGTGATCAGGGTTTGAACAATCTTCCATTGAAGAACGATTCCTCTTCGATGTTGAGCACTCTTGAGATTGTGAGAGATCAGTCGAATCAGTGCAGTTGAGAGCTTCATTTAGAGGTTCTACATGATTCAGTTAGAGTATTTTATACAGATTTCCTGTTGATTGCAATAAGAAAGGGGGTTCTTCACTTGTGGCATCCTCTTCATCAGATATGTGGCTCTAGCAGGGTTACTACCTTTCTTTCTTCTTGGCCGTACTACTTGCATTGGGATATGTGCCCATTTAGAGAGGCGTGTGAAGTGACTTGTTGAAATGCCTTCCTTTTGGATGCTTTTTGACTTCCATCTCTAGCGTCTACCTTTTTCAAAGACTTGTATCCAGTTTCGAAGAAGGAGAACTCAAATCTGGAGGCCAGGCGTCCTTATATGCCAGTTTTCACCATTCTTGGCTGGCGAGCTGGCTTACTGTTTTAAATAAATAATCTGGAAACATTCGGGTATGTCTATTACTTGTGATCTAATTGTTTCAATAAAATAACGCCTTCTGTATTTCCATACTGTAGAAAATAGTTCTGTTTTACAGTTTATGAGCTTTTATATGCTGCGCCCCTTCTCTTCTGTCTATGAACTTTTCTCTAAAAAAACTAAAATAACTCATTAAGACTTAAGAAAATACTGGGGTTTGAGTTGAGAGCCAGTAGGGCTCATCACACAAGACCATTACCAATAGCCCTCAAGCAATCAAGTTCCCAAAACTGAATAGGAAGATATGGTAGCCTTACCCACAAAAATGTAGTGGTGAAAATTTTTGTACGTGGATCAAAATTAGGAAACCAAGGTTTCATGCACAAAAAATCACCTTGATAGATCCATGGACCATTTTCTAGCACCAACTCCTTGTTCTCCTGTAAATCAAACTCTAAAATGAAGAAACCCTTTGCACAAGGATAAATGCTTTTTTCGCCTTCCATGTATTCTTGCCATTTCTCTGAAACCCATGCATGAAAATTGCATAACCTCGGCCAAATCTTTGTAAAACGATATATCAAAGCATGTTTAGACAAAAAGCCTGAGATCTACTGCCAGACTATCCAAACAGATCTTTGGAGTTTTTGAGGATAAGTGAATAGGGAAATGCGAACTTGGTTTGAGAGTGGCACCATTAGCAGTGGCAACGGCTTGTTGGAGAAGACCCCCATCGCCTGTGTTGGGCAGTCCATGCCTTACCCCCCGATAACTAGAGCACCCATGGTGAGGACGCGGGCAAGGGTTACACACTCTCCCATTCGATGCCCTAACGGCATGAGCATAGTCCATTCCGCCTTGGGCCCTTGCACCAGAAGGCTCCTTCACATTCCCATCTTCCTTGCCGATGAAGCCATCAGAAAATGAGCGAATAGAAGCCTGTGCAGAGCATGGCATTGTGCGGAATCCTTCCAAAATTATTTGATGTTTCTCTTATTTCACATGCATATCTCTCTTGCTTTTTTTTATCTCTCCAATTTCTTTAACATTTATATTCTTATACCTTGACATGAAGGGATACATCCCTTATAATGGACACAACCTCTAGAATGGGCATGTCCTTTTGTTAAGGAAACTCCTTTATGCTTAACTTTGATCGCTGCCTTAAACTCATTTAAGTACTACTTTATAACAGATCGCTGTCTTCACAAATATAAACCTTGCCTTTTTCATAATGAATCACTTCCTATTATTAAATGAAATTGTTGCATCCTTAGTTAATAGAATCGCTGAATTCTTAGTTATATTAATCGCTGCTTTCTGAAACTTTAATTGTTTCCTTTAAATCTTTTAATCGCCACTTTTCACTTTTAATTGCTGCCTTTGTGAGGGATCGCTGCACCTTTTAACTTTTGTCTTTTTCTTAATTTTGTCTTTATCTTATTTTGTCTTCTTTTGACTTTTGTCTCTTTTTTATGTTGCCTTTTTTAATATTAATTTAATCACTGCCTTTGTATATGTCTTAATCACTGCTCCTATGTCATCATTATTCCTTGCTGTAGCTATAAATCACTATAACTTATAAAATGTTAATTGTTGCCTTATGTATATATAACTCTTGTCTTGGGCAATTAAATACAAAGTTGTCTTTTATAATGATAGACTTCCTCATGAGGTCTGCTAAGTGAATATGCATCTTCAACCATCGAGAATAACGATCAGTGGCCTATGGCCATTTATGATTTACCATTTCTTCTATTGACAAAATGTTTATCTTGCCAACAATCTCATATATATGATTTTGACATCAATGATAATGATGGCAACTATTTCGTCCATTAAAAATCTCCGATCTATGAACTCCTTGACATCAATGACAATCTCCAATAATCAGTTTGATATCAATAATTCTAACAACTGGTTTGATATCAATGACAATAATTCTAACACTCTAAATGTGTCTGGTGTGAACAAGAGGAAAACACTTGGGATCATGCACTTATACAAATTTGCAAGTGAAATTTGGGACTGGTTAGTTAAAAAGATGAATTGAGAATGCATGTTCTGAAAAGATACCAAGTCCTTAATAATTTGTCTTGGCCTTGCTTCAGTTATCATTTCCAAGTGGCCACTTCTTGGACCATTTTCCAAGAAATACTTTGTGCAATCTCTTGTTAGAGAGGAATAGGAGAATTTTTTAGGACAAGGCCCGATTTGGGCAGAGATGTGCTGGTAAAGTTGATGTTGCAATTACAGAAATATTGAATTACTTGCAAAATAATAACCCTTGTGCTTTATCAAGTCTAGATAAGAGCATACCACAGTCTTTTAAACTCCTTTGCATTGAAGGTCAATTGTAAGAAAAGTAAATTATAAATGGGTGAAGTGGATTCCACTAGCATCTAATTTTTACAAAATAAACTTTGATGAGGCTTCAAGAGGCAATAGTGGGATGTATTTAACAGGATGATAAAGAAGCCTTCATAGGAGCATCTTCTAATTTGATACCTAGAGGAATCAATAGTCAATCTGAAGTGGTGGCCTTGGTTAAAGGGCTAAAATTGTCTCTTGTCTAGAACACTTGATGTTTGGAAGTAGAAGGGAACTCATAGATAATTAACAATGAAATGAAGTGAGTTGTCTGCTTCCAATGGAAAGCTGAAACATAGCTTTAGAAGCAGTAGGGGTTCACTATCAGTTGTTTGATCGATAAGCTTTTGTTGTTGCCAAAAGGAAACCAATAGGCTCACAGACCTTTTGGTTAGTGTTGAGATTATCTAGAGTCTTTTTCACATATTTATTAGCTCATATTCAAAGAATGGACTGGGCTATAGAACTTGGTAACTGGAGAGGGTCCCATTGGGCCCCAAGATTGATATAAAGGATACATTGAAAAAAGAATTGATAGAAGGGCAATGGTTACGAACTATAATTACAAAGTTTCCTCTTTCAATCAAATTTTAAGGTGGCTTATTAATGTTGAAAACAAGGTGAAGCAAAGCTGCAATATTAACTTGTGTATGTGAATTCAAATCTAAAAATAATATTACTAAATCAGATTATATGTATGTGATTGAACATTCATCACAATAGAAAAACCAGCAAACAAAATATGACACCAAATTTATGTGGAGAAACCCTTTCGGGAAAAAACTCCACATGAGAAAAAAGGGAAAGTATATTATTAGTCTTCACAAGAGAGATACACAATAATACACTTCATTGCTAATCTCTGATCAACCCAGTTGCACCCAAATACCTAGAAATAACTCAATATCAAACTATCATCCAATGGCTCCAATATATAGGACTTGTAGGAGGTAAAACCACAAATGGTAAACCAGAGGTACAAAACCACTTGAAAAATCCCACACCCCCTTCTTGGAAGACCAAAAGTCATGATAAAATATCAAATAAAATTCACAAGGCTCCAACATGGGCGCCTAGCCCATAGCCTTTTCAACTTTTTCGTTTCTAGATGCTTTGATGACTTTTTAGCTTCTCGATGGAACACCAATGACATCTCTTTCCCTCCAAACTTGGGCGCCCCCACATATGACCTTTCACATTCCCAAAGTGGACACCTAGGAGAGAGACTTTACCCATAATGATGTGTAACCTCCACCAACATTAAATCATCTCTTTAAAATATAATTACAACATGCCAATAATTAATGAATTTCTCTCATGTCCCCTAAAACACATTCCAAGAAACATGGAGACATATGAATGACACAAGATTGCAAGGTTAATGTGTAATGTCCCCTATCTTGATTTGCCCTAGAATTCACCTATTGATCACAAATTGCAACAAATTAGGGTTAGGGTTTAAATATCTCTTTAATGATGTAATTTTGGATTGAATTTGTATTCACCACATGAACAACATTCACAAATATGTATATATGCTTGTTAGGATTAGCCAATTACATCACATTTGTAGATTATCAATAATGCAACATATTAGGAAATTGGGAGAAGGGATATGATGGGTCTGCCCGAAGCTATATGCCAAGCCTAAGAGGGTGTATACCACAGCCCTCCCCCTTCGTGACTTGTACCTGCTTTCCCCATCAATGTCACAACCTCTAAAGACACTTGCCATCCTATGGGATTGGGCGGAGGTCGCAAGTGGGCTTTCTAGGCTCCTACCACTCCACCCCTAGTCCTTCCTTCTTGAGGAATTGGGCGGAGGTTGCAAATGGGCTTTTGGCCCCTACCACTTCACCCTAGGCCCTTCCCAAAGGGTGGGTTGCAGACAGTCAACATAATTCTGATTCAATCATAAGAAATCATTCTATATTAATCTATAAGTAATATGCATATATAGGTAAACAATTACTTGCAGAAATTACACATTTGATATTCCTTTATTAGGCAGGATCATAGCTATATAGAAGTAAGATAATAAATAGCTTAAATACCCCTAATTATATTGATATATTTGATAATAGCAACCTGCGGTGATACATGGGTTTGATTCTCTTTCTTTCTGATCTGTATGTTTCTTATCTTTGATTGACCTGTCCTTAATGCTCAGAGGATATTGTTAGTGTAAATCAACACATAGGAATCTATTAGCCATATTCGTATTTAAAGAAACATGACAACTTATAAGGCTTAATAATTGCTGCAAGCATCATTATGGCATAATTACATATAATCTATGTATTCATATTTTATATGATTATATATAAACTAACTGTCTACATATATCTGTAGTACTATACCTATCTAATGATGTCTGCTGCTATGCTCAGGTAATACTCCTATCTCCTGTCCTTATTCACTATTTGTGATCGATCAGACTTTCTTATTTCTTCCTTTAAATGTGAGTATACAATATGAATTGTAACCACTGCTATATGAGTCCAGATTTCCTTATTATTTCTCATGCTCAGAAATATATTCCAACTTTCTTATTATTCTCCTAAAACTCTCCATATGTTCCCCAAGATCCCCCTCTATATGTTCCCTTTATACCTTGTGTGGAGGAGATGAGTTCATGGAGGGTGACATCCCTTTGTTAGCATCCTTTTTGAACAGCTGCGATTCTTTATAACCATCGCTGCTTTTCATGCTGACTTTTTACTAACTAAATTGAGTGCTTATTAATCGCTGCCACTTTACTCCTTGTCTTTTACTTGAATCGCTGCCTATTTATTTCTTCTTCTTATTCAAACCTAGTTGCTGCTTCTGCACTGTCTTATATGTCCTAATCGCTGCTTGTTCTCTTAATGTATATTATGTTATGTATATATATATATCAATTATCATATGTTTTTGTAATTTCATATATTTTCATTATTATAATTGATAATATTTATATAATTATAATATTATCTTTTGTGATAATTATAATATATAATTTCAGGGGCATGACATAATGTCACCTATCCTAACATTCTCTCACTTGACATTATACATTGCAATTACATCCACGAGATACAAATAATAAGTCAATGTAATGTCCCCATCTCAAACCTGATCATTCATGTGACCGTTGGCCTTTTTTCTGGAAACCCGAAGGCTAGTCGGAAGATAAAATTAAGGTTTCCTATTTTTGAGGAGGTCATTGTTCAGAGATGGAGGTTTCAATGGCGGATTCTTTCTGGGTTTTCAGAGAGCTTCGCAGTGGTATGATCATCTCGGCATTTAGAGCACTTTTTGGAATTTACTATTTTTAGTAAATTCTATTTTTGGCAGCTTTCCAGTTGAGTTAAGCTCGGTTGACTTCCTGTTTCAGTTGGGTCAGATGTCTTGCTCAGTTTTGGCTTCAGGGCACATTCAGAAGGATAAGTTAAGTCATTTAATTAAAAAGGTCATGTTTAATGTTATATTTTAACGTTGACCCCTTGGCTTAGACTTAATGACTTAATGTTGTTTTTAAAAGTGGGTCCTTGAGGGTGGCGCCCTCATTAAGAGATGATTTAATTATTCCCTAAGTCAAAGCAAGGTTATGAGGGGCGCATATTTCAAAGTATGATATTTAATTAAAATGTCAAATCTTAAGCTTTGAAGAGAAAGTACGCCTTCTTGAGGAGATTAGGGGTTTTGACCTAAAAGCAGATTTTAGGGTTTCGTGAGGTCAAACGAAACTTATAAAAAGAAGTCTTGTGCATCATTTTGGGGATCTTTGGACGACTATACTGTTATGCTGCCGGATTGGCTCTGGGACTGCTTCGAGGAATGAAGGCCTCCTAGCTTGGGCATCACTTCGTGTTTGGAAGACAACATCTAGTGGTGAATCATTGTACTGTGAGTTGCATTTAGTGTGTTTTGTTCTCAGCTCATTGCATAGTTAGATTCGAAATTGGCATTTAATAGTTTCAGCTTATTGCACTGTTTCTAGACAGCAGATTGCATATTTTATTCATAAATCATAAAATACCAAAAATATCATTGTGGGTGTTAGCTCATTGGCTGTGTTAGGCTTAGGCGCCATCATTCTCCAAGTTATAGAATTTTTAGTTGAGTTTGCAATTTTAAAAAGGGAATCGATTTCTTCAGCTGGGCCGTACTTTTTCATGCATTGGGATTTGTGCATTTATTCATTAGAAGCATTTAGAGTCTGTTTCCTTATATTAGCTTGAGCGCCATCTTGCTGGGAGTCTTGTGCTTCAGGAATCGTGTCATTTGAGCAAGTTGATAGGGAGTTATGAGCATTTGAATACTTTCATAGGCTGCTGGTTTTTATGTGCAAAATACAGATTTGTAAAAACAGAAAACAGAATTATTACTTCCAATTCATTGTGAGAATTTGATGTGGCCTCGTGAATCAAATCAAAGGAATTATTATTGTATTGTAATTGGTGAATATTTCTAGTTCTAATCTCTTGACAGGCGTATCATCTTCACTCTGTAAACTGACAGTAGTACTGGCAGTATTCTTAAGCTTGTTAATTTGAATTTGTAATGCTCAATTTCATTTGAAGTTTGTCATAGATAGATCTCCGCCCTATGGTAGCTACTTTCCCATCTTGGGTCAGCAAGCACATTCTGGGTGTCGGGCATTTTCCAGTTTCAGCATTTATTTCAAGCATTAAATTCTGTAATCACTCCGTCATATGGTCGCCCCTCACTCCGCCTTGGATTGGGTAGCACATACTTGACGTTGAGTTCCTTTCTATATCAAGAGTAGAGGATCCTCTGACCAATGCTCGCCATCATCGGCGCCATCCTGGTTAGAGTTGCTTTCTTGCACGTTTTGGTTTATCCATCTAACCTTAACGGGTGCACTTGCTTGTAATGTTGTAATCTGTTAATTGAAAAACGAAAAAATTTGGCTCGGAATATTTCAGTCAAATACAATGATCAAGGTCCATGACCTTCCTACACCAAGAGAACTTATCCATGGTCACTAGCTTCGTAAGAGAATTTGCAACATTATCCAAAATGTCAACCTTATCAATCAAGACCCTATCATTCTCAACCACTTCTTACACAGTGATATTGAACATAAACATGCTTACTATGAGCATGATACATTGGATTTTTGGTCAAACAAATAGCACTTTGACTATCACATCCAATCGTCATTGCCCTACAATCAAAACCAATGCCATTACCAAGCCTTTGTAACCATACCACCTCCTCAGAGGCATGTGTAGCAGCCGTATACTTTGCTTCAATGGTGGACAAAGCAACTGTAGGTTGTCTTTTACTCATCCAACTCATTGCACCTCCAAACAAAGTAAATACATAGCCGCTAGTGTTCTTTCAACTATCCAAATCACCTACCCAATTTGCATTAACAAACTCTTGTATGTCCAATGACTTAACTGCATCATCAGTACCATGATAAGCCAAATAGTAATCAAAAGTACCACACAAATATCTAAACACCCTCTTAGCAAAAGTCCAATGCTCTCTACCAAGGTTAAACAAAACTTTGCTTAGAACTGCCATTGCTTGGGCTATATATGGTCTAGTGCAAACCATTGTATACATCAACTACCAATGGAACTAGCATAGGGAACCTTAGATATGTCCTCAAAATCATTATCAAAATTAGGATACAAAAATTGAATACCAAATGGCTTACAGTCATGCATATTAAACCTTTGCAAAATAGTACCAACATACTTACTTTGACTTAACCAAAACTTTCTATGAATTCGATCTCTATTGATCTCCATCTTAAGAATATATTTTGCAGCCCCCAAATCCTTCATATCAAATGTGCCAGAAAGCTATGCCTTGAGCTCACTAATCATCGCCTTGCTGTTACCAATAAACAACATATCGTCAACATACAAAGACAATAATTAGAATCAAACTTCTGGTACCACATCTTGGGTGATTGTTTCAAACCATACAAAGATCTCTTCAACCTGCAATCCAATTGTTCTTTTCCTTTCACAACAAAATTGTTAGGTTGTCGCATATAAATTTACTCCTCAAGATCCCCATGCAAGAAAACAATTTTAACATATATTTTCTCTATCTCAAAATCACAAGCAGCAACAATAGATAATAGGAATCTAATAGAAGTCAATTTAGTCTCAGGAGAGAAAATTTCACTGAAATCAACTTTCTCTCTTGGGAGCAGCCCTTAGCCGCCAATCTAGTTTTGTACTACTCTAATTGATTGTCTGCATCAAATTTCTTTTTAAATGCCCACTTGCAACCAATGGGCTTCCCTCCTTTAGGAAAACTAACAAGATCCCAATTGTCACAACTATCCAAAGCCATCATCTCCTCCTGCATGGCCTACAACAAAGACTCACTTTCCTTTGAAGAGAGAGCCTCCTTGAAAGATTAGGTTCATTGTCAATACTCAACAAAGAAAATACACAACGGAAATCAAGTGAGCTATACCTATCAATTGGGTTTCGTTGCCTTGTGGATCTCGTCAAGGTAGGAGTAATGGGCTCTACATGTTCTTCTGTGTGCTCATCTTGCACATCCTCTAAACTCTTTGAACCCTCTTCTTCTTTTCCATCCTTGGATCCATCTGATTGTTTTTCCACATGTGCATCTTTTTGCTTCTCAATCTTTGTCTCGAAGTGCACTGTCTTAGTCTTACCTTTCTCCTTTGGTTGTTTTTTTCTCGAGTAAGCTCTAAACTCCTTGAAAATCACATCTCTAGAAAAAAAATATTTTACAGGTTAGAAGATTTCAATTCTTATAACCTTTTACATTCTCATAGTAACCAACAAAGATGCATTCATGTGCTTTTGGATCTAGTTTAGATCGCTTCTCTTGAGGCACATGAACAAGAGCTAGACAAGGAGATCTATTAAAAAAATAACAAGCAACACCAACAACTTCTACTCAAAAGTATCTATCAAGCTTAGCACCACTCAACATGCTCCTAGCTCTTTCCATCAAGGTTCGGTTCATACTTTCTGCTACCCCATTTTTTTGGGGTAAGGAGTAGTCTTCTGTCAAACAATACTTGCATGCTTAAAAAAATCATCAAATTCCCTAAAACAATATTCACCCCCCTTGTCATATCTCAACATTTTATCTTATAATCTGATTGCTTTTCAACTAAGTCCTTAAATTACTTAAACTATGTGAAAACTTCAGAATTAGAACGCATAAAATAAATCCAAGCGTGTCTTGAGACATCATCAATGAAAGAGACATAATGCTAAGATTTACCCAAAGAGTCAACATCGACTAGTCCACATACATCCTAATGATCTCTAATAATCTCTTTGCCTTATTAGTTCCACTAGAAAATGATGATCTATCTTGTTTATGAAACACACAATGTTCATAGAAATTATTTTTGCCAACAGAATAATCAGAAATACTGTCAACCAACTTTTTTTTATTAAGAATGGTCTTAAGACCTTTTTCACCAATGTGACCTGATCTATGGTGCCACAACATACATGCATTTTCAGTTTCACTTACATTGGCAGAGTTACAAAAAGTATAGGCGTTTAGCCTAAACAAAGTCCCTATCCGAGATCCTCTAGCTATCACCAAACTCTCTCTTACCAACCTGCAACCAAACTTGTCAAATGTCACTTGCATTCCAAAATCATTCAACTCGGACACTAAAAGTAAATTTCTTACAAGTCTTGGAATATGCAAAACATTATTAAGAGTTTTAATCCTCCCATCACTGAAACACGACTTTACCTTTCCTTTACCAACAATCTTTTTTGTGCTATTATCACCAAGGAAAACATCTCCCCAATCATATGCTTTGTAAGTAGTAAACCACTCCTTGTGAGGAGTCGTGGTAGGAGCAACTTGAATCAATAAGCCAAGCATCATTACTAATACAGTTAGCTGAAATAAACAAAGCAGTAGAATCATCATTAGAGGACTTTTCTGTGGAGGAATCAACATTCTTTTCCTTGTTCCTACACTCCTTCACATGCCCTCTTTTGCCACAATTCTAACACTTACTTTGCTCTTTCTGAGGGTTTTAGAACGTCCTTTAGACTTATCCCTTTTTTTGTCTCCTTTAAGCCCTTTCTCTTTGGACCTACCTTGCACATGCAAGGCATCTTGGGAGCCATCATTCATAGACTTTCTCCTCATCTCAACTGAAAGAAGTATGGAAATTATGATGTCCATCTTTGGCTTTGCATTACCACTACTTATGGCAACAATTAGATTTTTCCCAAGACTTGGACAAAGAACAAAGAAACAAGATACATTTATCTTCATTTTTTAATTAACACCTATTGATGCAAGCTGACTTATAATCAGATTAAATGCATTTAAATGGTTTGCAATAGAGTCACCATCTTTTATTTTTAAAGAATATAATCGTCTTTTGAGATACAACTTGTTAGACAAACTTTTAGTTTGATATATATCACCAATCCTTTTCCACAACTTGTATGCAGTGTCTTCTGTGGAGACATTCAAAAGGACGGAATCCATAAGACACAATCGAATGGTTCCTCATGCCTTCTTGTCTAACTTCTTCCAATCTTCATCAGACATTACAACTGGTTTACTTTCTTGTGAAATTGACAACCACTAATCTCTCTCTTCAAGGAGATCCTCCATCTTTAATTTTCACATTTCGTAGCCCATTCCATTGAACTTCTCAATATCTTAGCAAGAAGTAGAAGCCATGGTATACAATTTTCTTCACAAATCCACAATATACCACAAGAAAAGCTCCCACTATAGCCAAAAAACCTTCAACATTTAAGAGAAAGGCAATCCCTTCTCAACAAAATGTGGCTCTAATACCAAATGTTGAAAAGAAGGTGAAGCAATGCTGGAATATTAACTTATGTTTGTGAATTCAAATCTGAAAATAAGATTACCAAATCAGATTATATGTATGTGATTGCACATTCATCACAATAAAAAAATCAACAAACAAAATATGACACCAGATTTACGTGGAGAAACCCTTTTGGGAAAAAACTCCACACAAGAAAAACGGCTAGTATATTATTAATCTTCACAAGAGAGATACATCATAATACTTGCAAATAACTCAAATATGAAAGTATCATCTGATGACTCCAATATTGTAATGCCCCCGCTTTTCGAGTAACCAAGTAGAGATTAATTTAATTAATTAAATATCAATTGTCCTGAGATAATATTTTTGACATTTATATTTAGTTAATTAAATAATTAACTTGTTTTAAAGGTAACTTTATTAAATGAATGGAGAAAATATTAAAGTTACTTTAGTGGAGAAAAATATTTAATATTAAAAAATTAAAAGGTGGTGGGGTATAAAAGGTGGTGAAAAGGGATTCATTAATTATCTTTTGGAAATCAATTATCGGGAGAACTAGAGAGCCTGGTATATAGGTCTTGAACACTTGAGGACGAAAACCCTCGAGTTCGGTGGATTGGACGAAAACTAATTCCATTTGTAGGTGGATTCATCTCAGGATACATGTAGAGTTTCAAAGTTGGTTCGGAAGATTACTCAAAATTTGTGATGTCTTTTGGGAAAGACAAATTTCAGATATATGGTTTGATGACAAAGTTTGGATTTGCAGAATTCCTTCAATGTCTAAGGGGGCAAATTAATTCTTATTTATAGATCATTATGAGAAGCCGTACCATATTTATGAGCTTCGTATTCATATTTCATCTCAAGGGAAGCCGCACAAGTATGAAACAAATAGATTACTGATTAAGGGTGATAGGCAGTAAATACTATTTTAATATACATTATGTCAGCAGCTTGGGCATAAACATTTAGCGACATATGATTTAGGATAACGACGTCATACCAATTCTAAGTTCAAAGGGGGTCGATAAAATTATTATAAAGCCGGTGCTGCTTGGAAAGCTGGTAGGAGGTTCACATGGCCTAGAATGTGTTGGGAAGGAGTCGCAAGAGTGGTAAAAGAATTTAATATGGTTTGAAGCTAATATTTAAAGTCAAAAGGCCAGTGTGGGGGCTGATAGTCAAGCCATATGAAGGGAGGTAGGGCACCGCTTCTCATTTTGTAGCGGACATGGAACCCAAGCAATGGAATAAATACATTGAAGTATTCGAATTACTTTGAAGGATTGTCACCTCCCTATAATATCAGCTATCAATGCCTTGTGAAGGAATCTTAATCAGATTTGGACTCCTATGCTGATGTGGAAAGTGCTCTGTCACTGTAGCCTATTGAAGGAAGATTATTTATATTGGGCCAAAAAGTTTGGCATAGAGTTTGGACTTTGGAAAGTTGCAGCATTAACAATGATGAAGTCGTAGCCATATGAAGAAGTTGCCAATTATTCATAGTTGCAATACTTATTCTAGAGAGCCTCTTCAACACTGTGTATATTCTTGAAGGTTTATATGCTGTAATGTTCTAGGTGGCATGGATATGACAAAGCAAAATTGCAGTGCCATAGTTATTAAGTGCTAACCAACTTGTATATGGGTGTGACTGTTGGTGTAAGGGTGGTATACATGGCGGGCATGTTTTGCAATAAGCAAACGACTAGAGGAAAAGGTTAGCAATTTGTTGGCATTTCAATTCGCACCTTTGGAATGCAGATTGGAAACGGACAGCTATGCATAGTTAGACTGCTCTTCAAATAGGAGGGGAAGCTCCCTCTTCACTGATTATGCTTAAAAAGAAATACTAAACTAATTTCCAATCTTTTTATCTCAGCTGAGAGCACAAGGTTATAAAACTCTTTGCGTCGTAGTTGAGGTTTTCTTTGATTATGCAAACTTTCAACTATAACTAGGCCTAAATTAATGACGCTTCTAATAACTCAGGTAAATTCAGAGCTTGAGAATTAGAAGTAAACAAAGAATGATTGATAACACAAAAAGAAACTTGCTCCCAGCTAACACTTGAAGACACGTTGTACTTATGTGGTGTAAGCTGAAATAAAGATTAAACAAGCAAATACATAAGACGAAAGTACTGAAAATAATTGAGACAGTAGACCAAAGGAAGATAGGCATAAGATTTTTTTTCTCAATATTCTGTAATGACAATTACACTTCTGGGACAACAGATTGTAGCAAAGTAGGCTTACAATATGCAATCAACCAAATTACATAGACAAAAGTTGAACAGACATTGAATAACAATGCAGACAAAATAAGCTCCGCAATTTGTTATCACAATAATGGTTTAAAATAAATGGGCAAGGCTGCCCTTATTTATACACAAACAAAGGAGTAGGGAACCCTAAAATCTCCTTGTTTTTAACAATTAGTCTCGCCAAAATGCTAGCTTTATTTCTAAGTCTAAACAAAAGATAACTGATTAACTAACCATCACTTAACTGAAAGCTCCAACTATACACTAGATATTTCCAAAGAATAGATATGCATGAAAAGAGAACAACTAGTTTAACTTGGAAAAGGCATCAAGTTAACTACTGCCTTTACTTGAGTTCTATCTTTGGAAATCTTTACATGCTCCAACTGGCAGTTCACTCATTGGTAACTTGGGAAAGCGTATCCTCAAGAAAGCTGTTAATTGCTTCTTCATCAAGAACACTGATACTCTTCAGAACAATGATACTCTTTAGAACAATGTACTGTCTTTCCAACATCTCTTCACCATTTGCGATTAGATTTAGAAATTCTTTTCTCTTTTCAGCTGCTTCATCAAATTTTGCTGACATGGAAACCACAGGATTCATCTTCAAGGCAACAAGATCACCATTAAAACTACCACATAGAAGGTTCTGAAACTTTGTCTGTACTTCACCGAGATCAAAGTGCCATCTTCATGTTGATATTGACAAGGAATCTGTGACATATACGTGCTTACAAACTTGAGAGTACTAGCAACCTTCTGTCTATATCCAGCCGATTCTATAGATATTCCTTCGTAGATTTTTACTTTAAAGAGGTGTTGTTCTCTCCAAGAAAAAGTTTCTTCTTATGCTCTTTCGCAACAACTAAATCATAAGTTGTCCTCAAGTCGAAAATGATGATCTCATCTCTTGGCTTCCTTTCCACTATATTTTGCTCGGACTCTTGAATTCCTGAGCAAAGATCATAGGCGTTGTACCTCAATTGGTACATTTCTACAAGTATAAATCTGCCCATGGTGATGAATTCTTCTACCTAATCTCTCAATTGTTTTCCATAGATGACCAACTGACTTAGCTGGTGTTGATCTGTAGGTGACTCCAAAATTTGTGGAAGCAACAAGGTGGCCCGTGAAGAGGTTGGAAACATACTGTTGTAGCTACTAAATCTCAGCCTTGAGGGTTGCCTTATCTTCTCCATCTTTGAGCACTTGTTCCTTCAGATTTTTTGTTGCAACCTCAAAGAGATTTACATCAGTATGTTGGCTGCTTCTACCAAGATTGCCCTTGACAACCTTGAAGTCATCAATTTCAACCTCATCAACGTTCTTGTCTTCAAGAGGTGTGGCAAATTCAAGGACGAACTCACCATTAGGCTTCTTCTCCATATGAACTTGCTTCTTAAGTTTCTTTTCTAATGTGTCTTGGTAGACGTTGTCAAGCTCTGCAAAGTTTAATTGATAAGAAGGCTTTCTCCTCTTCCTACCTAGCAGGTTCTCAAGCTAAGACGAGGAGTCTCTACTAACTTCTCTGGGAGGATCGGTTCTTGCTCCAACAACTCCTGATGGATCACTCAGTGTTGAGACATTGCAAACTGGTGAATCGCCTTTTGAATCTATATGGATAGGAGAAGGCCTTGATGATAGTGGAAGAATAGGAGATGGAGACATGACTTTAGCTTGAGGTGTTGACTCAATTGGAACTTCTGATGCATCTAATGGTTGTTCTTGCTGATTTCCAACGGGAAACTTCATCTTTTCATTCAAATTCCTTGACATTCTGCTGGTCTTTGAACATTCTGGAGGAATGCTCATAGCTTTCACTCTGGGCTTTGGTCTAGAAGAAGGTAGAGATGTATGAACTATTGGCGGCTCTGCAACTACCTTTCGTGTCTTTTTACTGCTTAACAAAATCTTGTTGTTCTTTACAACTTGGCTTGTTCTTTCCTCAATGTAGGTACCCTCTTTGGTGAACCAATCAACTTGTGGAAGTGGCCGTTGCTCAACTTGATCTCGGGCATACATGGGAAGTAGAACTTTCCCATCATCATCTGAAAGTCCTTCCACACCTTCTGATAAGAAATCAGCCATTTGCTGAAGGGTAAGTCTAGAGTAGTTGCGCTTGCGTACTTCGAACTCATCTTCACAATTTGTCCAGAAATCTTCGATTGTAGGTGCATGTGCATGATTTTGACCAAGACGAGTTGTGAAGACACCACGAGGATCATATGACCGTCTCTCCTTGAAAAGCTTGAGACCAAACCTTGAAATTTCATCGCTCATCAACTTAGCATTGGCTGCTGATTTGCATCTATATATGCTCATCTCAAAAGGGAAACTCAATGGAGGTTTGTGTCTGTTACACAAAAATGTGTGCACCTCGTGTACTTGCCTTAGAAACTCCATGAACACGACCTCATCTGTTGGATATCTAGGTAGCATGACTGGATCACTTGAGAAGCCATATACTCTTATGTAGGAGAACGTGGGGAATTGGATAAACCAATCAGCCCATTCCGCCATTGCAATTTGGCATCTGCTGAAATCCGTATATGTAACTCATGATCAAGATCTTGCACTGTATGCATCAAGAATAGATCATTCACTCGCTTGTAACACTGCTCAGATTCTGAAAACTCTAGCTATGGGTAATGATCATATACATGCTAAACACCCAGGGTTCCAATGATAGTCAAGCCTATAAACTTTCCTTGAAAGACCATTAGATATACGAGGTATGATATCATGTGGAATTCGTGGGCCTTGAAGAACTCTGTTATCTGACAGTGGAGACAATCACTGATCAATGCTAGCCAGTCATAGTGTTCTGTTTTGTCAACAATCTGGGAGATGATGTAAAACATCCAAGGCTGGAATTTATTAGCCTCCATTTGTCCTTTGACTTGGTTGAGCAAAGTAATCATGGCTGCAATTTCATCCTTGAAGTCGCTACGACCAACATTCCTTGGCAAAGTATTTTGCGTTTCTTTCAGCCACTTTTGAGCCATTATTTTCTGGCCTTTGTCCTTCTGCGCATACAACACTATTTCACATTCTTCAATAGATATGATGAAATTTTTCGCGCATGGTGGTATTGCAAAACACTTCTCAATATCTTTCGGCTTGAGGTTGCAAATAATAAGCCCATCTGTTGAAATGATTTCTTGTGAAGATGACTTGTAATGCTTGACACAAGCGATTACGAATTAAAGGCTTTGCACTGAGATGGGGATAGAAGCTGCTGCAAGCAAATTGGAATGATCAAGATTTTTGACTACGGTGTTTCCTGCGCCTTCCAAAGCATGCAAATCAAACACTATGTATATGATGCAAGTCAGTTTCAAATGTTCTCAGGAAATCATGGAGTAATACATATTTGGTTTTGATTTCGATTGGAGAGTACTGCATGTTGAAAATCTTGACTTTTGATTGGGAACACACCTATGTTCAGACAAGTTCTGCACAAGAGCTAAAAATAACTTGCTGATTTTTCTTAAAAAAAAAAGCAGATTTTTAGAAAATAGTTGAGGTCTGGGTTTTGTAGACAATGTCGTTCTAAAGAGACCCAGATCGTCAAATTTTCAAAAATTTGATTTTTTCAAGAACATGCAAGATTTTCTAATAAGTAGGGCCGATAAACTGAGGTCTTGGTTTTGTAGACAATCTTATTCTAAAGAGACCAAGATCGTCAGATTTTGAAAAATTGGGTTTTTCCCAAAAAAGAAAGATCTAAAAAGTAGAAGCCAACATGCAAATTTTCCAAAAAATGCTGAGGTCTGGGTTTTGTAGATTATCTTATTCTGAAGAGACCTAGATTGTCAAATTTTGAAAAATCTGAGGATTTCTTGGACATGCGAAAAAAGTACTCTTTTGAAAATTATAAAATTTTCCAATCTTCAAGAGGAGTGAAGAACAAGTAGACCCATATTGATGAAAGTTGAAAATTTTGACCACCTATTTCTGAAAAGTGATGCCCTAGAAAAATAGACCATGAAAAAGTGAGCTATGCTTCCCAATCTGGAATTCACGAAGAACGCTGAAAATATCTTCGTTTGAGCCTCCAAATCCTAATGAGAAGAAAAATTTATGTTTCTTCCTTTGAAAGCGAACCTATAAATTATGAAAAATGAATGCTCAAAGCTTTCTTAAATAGAATTTGGAGTTAAAGGGCGTTTTCATGCAAAAACCCTGAAATTTAGGAGTTATCATGCGAAAATATCTGACTTTGTTTGCATCAACTTGAAGAATTCCTAAAAAGTAGGGCGTCAAAATCATGCATGGAGGAGACTTTTTTTTAAAATTTACTAAGTCAAGTTTGACTTGGGTGCCTTCCTTGAAATAAGGCGCCCAACTTCACCAAAGATAGAAAAATTTTCATCATTTTCAATTCCTACTCGGTTTTGCCTCCGTTGAAGCTTGCCTCTTGACTTTGACGATCCATCAAATTGGCACTATTAGTTGATAATCTTTGTTTGGCCATGGCAATTTGACCCATAGCAGCATAAATCGTTTGGGGAATAAATCGGCAAACCAAAAGTTCAAGATTTTTTGAAAAAAAGGGGAAAAAATCGAGAAAAAATCGGGAAAAAATCGGATTTACAAAAAAACATAAAAAATTGAAAAAAAATAGTCAGAAGCTACTTTTAAAAAAAATTTAATGGCATTTCCATAGCATACAGACATTGAGAGCAAATAAAATACAGAGTTCAATCCATGAATTAGAGAAAATAGATTTTTGTTGGTTATATTCATATCGCTGATTACATTGCACAAGACATACTACAACTGCATAAATATCAGATGGTGACAGTTGTTGATGCTACCACATTTTTCATACATGTCTACCAAAGCATTTTATCAAACAGTTCACTGCCTTGCTGCTATGGCTAAAACCCTAAAATAGGTGCTTTTGAACAAGTCATGGATGCTTGTAAAAGATCTATCAAAGCATAATAGTAAGCAATAGCATAGACAAGGTAGTGAACTGTTTCAAAAAATGCCTCAAAGAAATGTGGTCTCATGGTGATGGAATGCCATGACAATCCATAGCAATTTGCTTGTCATGGCATTCGTTATGGCATTCCATCACCATGAGACCACATTTTTTCAAATAGTTCACTACCTTTCTATGCTCACCATCATCCATGATGGCTAAAACCCCTTTTGAACAAGTTATGGATGCTTGGAAAGATCTATTAATAGTAAGCAATAGCAGTTTTCAAAGAAATGTGTCATGGTGATGGAATGCCATGACAATCCCAATTTTTCTTGTCATGGCATTCTATGGCATTCCATCCCACCAGCATTTTTTCAAATTTCACTCCTTTTCTATGCTACCACATTTTTCATACATGTCTACCAATGCATTTTATCAAACAGTTCAACGCCTTCTTGTGCGAAAATCAGCTTGATTTCCTTTTTTTCCAGATTTTAAACACGTTTTTTTGGCGAATTTGCAGTTTGAAACCAAAAAAAATCATTGACCAAAAAGTCAACCAAAAAGTCAACGATTTTTTGAAAAAATCGGGAAAAAATCGTCTAGGCTGCAGATTTATTAAAAATCGCGATTAATTGGGTTTAATTGCAGATTTATGCTTCATTGATTTGACCTTTGACCACTGTTGAAGTGATCCCCAACTTCATTTTAACATTTGACGATGTTTGACCGTGATTGCATCCCCCGGAAGTTGTTGACGAAGGTTGAATTGAAGAAAAACACAGACGAGGTGAAAAAATTTCTAAGTGTTGGAAGGTTGGATGCCCTCCTTGAAAAGAGGTGCCTTTATTTACCAGACTTGGAATATTTTTTGAATTTTTTAAACTTTTTAAACTTTTGCTTCCTCCGTGGCTGGTACCCCCTGTTCAGGCATCATTTTCTGCCAACCTGTGAATAATTGAGACTGAAGGTCAGTCAATCTGACAAGCCTAATCAAATCTGAGAAGAATGATACTTCATACTAGCCTTTGTTATGTCATTCGACTGAATCTGCAAAAGTCGGAACTGGGCTGGCGAAGAGGTTTTGACGTTTCTGAAAAAACGTAAAAAACTATCTAAGTGTTGATGTCTTGGGCGCCCTCCTTGAAATAAGGCACCCAAGATTACTAGACTTAGTTTATTTTTTGAAAATTTCAATTCTTTGATTTTCCTCGTTTCGTGTGAAATGCCCCTATTTGATCTGCAATTCCCGCTGTCTGGTAGATCCTGTGAATTGGATGATGGATTCGTTGAAGAGCCTGAACATATCTAAGTTGATCTCTTGCTTTTCAAACCCTAAAAAATTCTTTCGACTGCATTTGAATGGATTTGAACGAAGCTAACTGAGGAGATTTGCACGTTTTACGAGAAACATGATTTTTTTTCTAAGGCATGAGCTCATGGGTGTCCTCCTTGAAATAAGGCGCCCAACTTCTCCATACTTAACCATTTTTTGAAGATTTTCAACTTTCCTTGCTAGCTGTTCACCACCTTTGTTGACTGCATCGACTGTCGTCGTTGACATGTTCACCGTCGCGCGCGCATGATCTACAAAAACTGAAAAATTGGCTAAGGCATTGATTGCCAGGTGCCTCCCTTGAAATAAGGCGCCTTTCTTTTCAAGACTTAAAATATTTTTTGCAATTTTCAACTTTTCGAATTCTCCTCCTCTGTTCACCGTTTTTCAAACAACTTTCATCGTAGATCATTCTATGCAGTGTTTGGGACTTTGATTCTGACACTTGGCAGCTGGCCATCCTCCATTAATGACCCCAGAGGTCCTGATATTTCTTTTGAAAAAGCGAAATAGACCCACCAGAGAAAAACTGACTTTCTGACAATTTTGACTGGACCAACGTGATCAGGACGTAAAATCAACCAGTGAAAAATCAGTTTGAGCCCTTTCTACAAAGATTCTATTTTTAGACATTTTCTTAAAAATATAGGGCTGAAAAATTGAAGTCTGGGTTTTGTAGACAATTTTGTTCTAAAGAGACCTAGATCGTCAGATTCTGAAAATTTTGAGTTTTCACCAT
This sequence comes from Sequoia sempervirens, assembly GCA_007258455.2. NCBI lineage: Eukaryota > Viridiplantae > Streptophyta > Pinopsida > Cupressales > Cupressaceae > Sequoia > Sequoia sempervirens. Next base: position 326,052,367 of record VDFB02000017.1, on the reverse strand, counting down.
GTGTGAATCCCTAAAAAGTAGGGGCCGACATGCAAATTTCTATTTTTAGAAAAATTTTGTGAGCATCCTTTTGACAATAAACCTAGAAAAACCCTATGTCTATTTTTTTTCAGAAATTTCTAAAAATAGAAAATTTCTATTTTTAGAAATTTTGACCTTGTTTGACTTTTGACAACAATTTTTACAAAATATTGATCATTTTTCCAAAACGCCTTAATGAAGCAAATTTTTTAATTTTGGGTACAACACAATTTATGTTTCTGAACTTATTTTATAATCTGCTTTGCAATATATATCAAACTATCATAAGCAAATTAATTACATACATTTCAGCTTTAGAATGCTGCAAACTGTTTGTCATAATGTTATCTTATACCTATGACTGTCCAATGGAGTTGTGAGGGAAATAATGGTTAAACAAAATCCAATCATTTATGTCAGTTGTTACATTCATAAATCTTTCATTTACACATGCACATAATCTGTTTGATGGAATGCTTACATATTGAGGAATTGGGAAAGTGGAAAATTTGGGTGTAGAAGATTGGTCTAGAATCTTACAAGTATATAGAACTTGTGGGAGGTAAAATCACAAATGGTAAACCCAAACAAGAGATATAAAACCACTTGCAAAAACCCATGCCCCCTTTTTGGAAGACCAAAAGTCGTGATAAAATATTAATAAAATTCATAAGGCTCCAACATGGGCACCTAGCCCATATCCTTTACAACTTCTGCCTTTCTGGAAGCTCTGATGATTTTTTAGCTTCCCGATGGAACAGTAACGGACATCTCTTTCCCTCCAAACTTGGGCACCCCACTCATGACCTTTCACATTCCCAAAGTAGACGCCTAGGAGAGACCTTATCCATAATGATGTGTAACCTCCACCATCATTAAATCATCCCTTTAAAAGATAATTACAACATGCCAATAATTAATGAATTCCTCTCATGTCCCTAGAACACATTCCAAGAAGCATGGAGACATATGAATGACATAGGATTGCAAGGTTAATGTCACCTATCCTAACAAGCAATGACTTAGTCCCCTCTGCACTTCCTCTAATATTTATTACATGGCGATTCTAGTGAGTTGTATTTTAGGGTGATGGTCAATTTGGGTGGCATGCTTAAGGATTTATGATGCTTTATGGGAAGACGATGTCAGTCCTTATACCCTTGCCTAAAAGGATCCATCATCTCTTTGCTCTCCTTTCATTCTCAATTTCATTATATCTTTTTTGTTTTCCGTTGTTTGATTTCAAATGAAGGTACGATGACTAAGAAATGCAAGAATCTCTTCTAAGGTGAAATCTCTTTACCTTCATTTGAAGAGGCTCTTCAATGGCTCATCGCGTGAGACATTGCTTATGATCATAGCGGTTCTTGGCTACAGACCCACAACTACCTAGCAGATAATTGAGAAATGAGGAAAAATCCTATGATTATGGAGGGTTTGACCTGCAAGTTGGTTTGACTGATTAAGAATAGTGTTATTATCAAGTAGATGGTTGGACAACCTAAAATCTGATGAAATTTCCACAAGAGCAGAGGATTGCTCATATAACAGGCAAGCATGGACTTTCAAAGGTGGCAGATGGATGAGAGAGGAATGAAGACAGAGAAGTTGCTTAGGTAAAGATAGCAAGGAAGATTTGAAGCTGTGAGGAAGAATTATAATGAGAAGATTTAAGTATATAAGTGACATTGAGATTGATGCTGAGGGGATTTTGTAAGTATTAAGCTCATGTCCTCTGCTTGTGTTGCTCTAAAGCCCAGCATTGGCGGCTAAAATTAAGATTCTCGCTTGGAAAAGTTAGAGGTGAAAGATTTGGTGTCCGAGAAAGCAACAGGGAGAATAAATTTACCAAGGAATTTGTGGAGATGTAAAATAAGCCTATCATGTACAGGTTCGACTGACAATTTTTTTGAGAAAGAGGAACTAGAGATGAGTCTGTTCCTGTTTGAAGTGATGCAGATGATATTCATGATTGACTAAGTTAAAATTTTAGTATGCTGTAAAACTGTTAGTCAAGTAGCCCATGTAATTTAGCCTTTTACCTTATTCTTATTTGTATCAAGCAATTAAAAAGAGAAGGGTATATTAAAAATGAAAACACTGACAATCTGCAAAATACAACAAATGTTGATAACATTGAGAAGAGTAAAAATGTGAATCAGTAGGAATCAAAGAAATCTAGAATCAAACCTTATTACCACCCTCATTATCTTGAAAATATTCAATTGCAATGAGAGAATTCTTAAGTAATGATAATTAAATTTATAAAAGATATTCAGGGATTTCAAGTTAGCAATATGCAACATGAAAATACAATGATATATCGTTATTCTGAAAACTGATTCAGATCCTATTAGCTAATTTTAAATGTGCTTTGAGGGTGATACTATTCCAAGATAGGAAGTCATGTAATATCTAATTCAATATCAGTCAGTTACAAAAGAGTTGTTTTGTGGGGACAAGTCTCTACATACATGTACTGTCCTTGTTTTTATAGTTGGTCCCTATTAACCTATTCATAAATATCAGACATTTTTATTCTTTTAAACTGAGTATATAAAGCTAAACCCTTCGGATTGAAATCACTTTTTACAAGAGGGAAAAGTATGCAACAAGAGCTACATGAGATCCCCAGATTTCCCTGTTTTTTAAATGTTCCAAGTTAGTTCCATCCTCATGCTACAATTTGTGGGTAAAGTATAGGTTTGGGTGCAGGGGTTCACCAATTTTTTGGGACGTCAAGTTCTGTATGGCTTGGTTATATTGTAAATGCCTACTTAAAAATCCTTAGTTATCAATGATAGGCCACATTTATAATAGTGTCTTTTTACAATTATTGATGCTTAAGTAGGCATATAACAATGTCTGTACAAAAATAATGAAAATGATAAACAAAATTAAGCATAATATAATTATTATATGAATTAAAAAAAATGTGCTGATTGATAATTCAAAAGATAAAATGAGTTATGAGATATAATGTATCACATAGGTTTATATAGTCTATTCAAAATAGGAAAACAGTCAATAGTCATGGTCAAAATTAAGAACTATTTGAACAAATTATCATATTTCTCTTCATCGAGAGCATCCAAACCAGGAAGTGATCTTTTAGAAGTAGAACTAGTTTCAGTAACACTAGTGGTGGTACCACTCCAAGTAGCTCTGCTTTGTGGATCCTGAGATGTTCAGTTTTCTTTAGTGGTGTCAGTTCTTTTATTGTGTTTTTGTTTATTTTTAAATCTTTTTTTAAATGTATCTTAATATTACTGTCATTTGATAGTGGGATATGCCACTGGTCTTGCTTGGGTATACCCTGGGCATAGGACTGCCATACTCAGGATGTTTTCGGGCAAGGCCTGCGATGATAGAAGAACATGGGAAGTGTCTGGGAGGTACACAGACTGATTTGATTATAACAGTCTCCAGTGCAGTACCCTGAATCCTAGCTTCCAGTTAAGCACACACTGTAAAGGATATTTTACAAACATCAGATACCATTGTTTGTGTTATCATCATCCCAATCTGAGCACTTAGCATTTTGTTTGAAGACTATAGCATTCATTACAGTATTTAAAACTTAATTACTTTCATTCTCTTCCATGTTTGCCTGTAAGTGTTAGTTTAGTGAGTATGTGTTTAATTTCAGAATTAAAGCATTTTCAAAAAATTACTCCCTTTTTTATGTTTGGTGGTATTTACAAACATTGATTCTATTATACCTTTTAAGAAATGAATTTAATTTCAGAATTAAAGCATTTTCAAAAAATTACTCCCTTTTTATGTTTGGTGGTATTTACAAACATTGATTCTATTATACCTTTTAAGAAATGAACATGCCACTTGAAACTAGTGTTCTGCCGTCTTGTCCATCAGTGGTTGTGTTGCCTGTTCAGACTTGATTTTCTAGTCTAATTCATAAAGTGGAAGTTTCACTACAATTAATTAGGCCTGTCTTTTATTTTGTTGATGCATGTATATCTTAATATGAATTAATATTTAATTTGCTACTAGCAGCGCCTCCGTTATGATGCTGAAGAAGAGTTATGGAAACTGCAAACGACAAGAAGTACCAGTATGACTGAACCTGAGCCACAGTCTAATAGTTATCAGTTTGAAAAAACCAGTAGACATCATCGGGAGGGATGGGATGCTTGGAAAGACTACGAAAATCTGTACCATCACTGGCAATCCCATCCAGAAGGTTTTCGGACTGATAATAGTGCCCATCAAGGTCCAAAGAACACCAATGATGGAGTTAGGTGGAATGATCATAAGTGGAGTTACATCTAATGGCCATTTTTCTAACAAGCATTTGTTATCGCATATATTCCATTGTGTGTTTTATGCTGTTTTTCAGAATGGCATCGGTGTGTTATGAAGAAGATATCCCAGGGCTTCTTTTTGCACGTGTGAAGTTAAATGTATGACCTATCAATTGGGATTCAGAGCGTTGTCATCTCATCTCAAAGACGATGCAGATTTTAGATTTTTGTGTGATATCCTGTACAGTGAGCTAATAAAGCATTTTGAGTTTGTAAAATTCGTCAATTTTTATGAAAGAAAAATATGGTAGGGATGAGATTTTGCTGTTACGAGAAGAAACTTTACATTTTGTGTCATATGTTGGGTTGATAGTTTATATATTTGTAATGAAATTTCGAACAAAAAGAATATACCATGGGTTAAGGTCGTTGAGACCTATTGTATTTTGAGCTTGTAAAATTCTTCAATTTTGATGAAGAAAAAAAAGTAAGGGATGAGATTTTGCTGTTACGAGAAGAAACTTACATTTTGTGTCATATATTGGGTTGATAGTATATACAAATGTAATGAAATTTAGAGCAACAAGAACAATATATTATCGATTAAGGTCTTTGAGACCTATTGTAATTTGTAACAATGGTTTCATCTGTCCAGATGGGATATAATATTCACAATTCTTCCACCACACAAATATTTTTACCTTGCCAAAGGCCTGAATGTATCCCATCAAATCTTCCTGAAAATTTTATTTGGAAAATGTGTGTATTTCTGAACAAGAAAGAATCTGAGTTTTGTTGTAATCACAAGTCTGTTTGAAGTTTGGTTTCCTGAAGGGATGTATTAGCATTATCCATTTGGATATAAACTCGTTAAATATAGATATCCGGAGAGAGCGATGTTTGGAATATTTGTGCAAGCCTTTGTTGGATGCTTCTTGTCTTAAATTATAATTGTTAACTGATTATTATAATAGAAATGGCATGCTTCAAATGCATATACTTACATAAAAAGCTATCATCATATCATACTTGAAGGATAATGTATGAATCAACAGCGGCTTCACAAAGTATTGGATCTTTGTGAATTGGCTGGTAAGGTTGATGAAAATTTTCATTGTTTTTCTTTACTGCTACAAAATTTGAATTTAGAATGGAATTATAGTGACTTGACACGATTGGAAAATCAAATATTTCAACAAGTTTTGAACATGTATAGAAAGAATATTAAAAACCAAGTAAATTGATCGATTAGATTATATCTATGACAAGTAGATTCTGGTGAGGATCAAACCATATCATTACTTGATTCTATCTAAGTTCAAAATGGAAAAATTACTTGCTCCCGTGTCAGGAGAGACGGCTGAGGCAACCTGTGGGAGCTTGGCACTACAGTAGCAGGGCAATTTGTGGATAAAGGGACCATCACTGAGATGGATGTGATTGTGGTTGGCTTTGCTGGCAGGGTGAAAGTTGGCTCTGATAGCAACGAGAGTATCCAACAGGGAGATCTGGGAACACGTGAATGACATGCGAAAGGCTTCAACCCCATGAGCCAAAAGCTCTTTTAAGTGTTGGAACTGTGAAAATTCCATTGCAGTTACTGATTATTAATCTCCTATCTAATACATAGATTATTTGATTCCGGAAAATTAATTCACAACAAATATTGAAAAATAATACAATTGCAACTTCACAAATAAAACTCATAGGAATAGAGAAGAAAACATGCACAATAATTAACACAATATTTTTGTACAAATTGTCCCTGGAAAAACCCCGAAGGGAAAACCAGTATTGTAACTGCTTGCCTCTTATTGGTAGAGCTCCGACAATATTCTTCTCCGGAAAATTTTCCCTCAATTTCTCCTGCTGAAACTCCACTGCTGTTGTCCCCAACGCTATCACTGCGCCCTTGCTATCACCGCAAGACTATTTGCTCTCATTGCAAATCTACTTGCTATCACTGCAAGTCTTTTTCAAGTGTGTTCTCCAAATTCCCATTGATCCCCTTTTATACTTTTCTCATTGGAAAACCAATGGCCATTATTTAATCTCAATCAATGGCTAAAATTAAATAAACTCTAACAACCGTAACTAACTGGATTCTAGAAGTCTCTAGAGGAATCAATTAATTAATTACATAATTATCTAAACAACTAACTCCTTTTTAGAAGTCTCCAGAAAAATTAAATAATCTTGGGGATGGAGATAACAACTGTCCGAGCTACAAAAATTAACACTCCCTCTTAGCGAGGAAGGTGTTCTGCATGATACCCAACCTATCTTTGAAGAAGATGAATTTCGCCTTCTCCAATGCCTTGGTCAAAATGTCTACTACTTGCTGATCTGTAGGTATACACTGTAGCTGAACAATCCCACACTGTACACAATCCTTGATGAAATGATATCTGATATCTATATGCTTAGACCTATCATGAAACACTAGATTCTCAGACAACTTGATGCAACTCTGATTGTCGCAGTGTATCACTGTAGTCTCAACCCTCTGACCAAACAAGGCCACCAACAACTTCCGAAGCCATATCGCCTCACGTTGCCATGCTAGCTACTATGTATTCTGCCTTTGCAGAACTCAAAGCCACAAACTTCTGCTTCCTGCTATATTAAGAGACAACTCCTGATCCCAAGCTGAAGCAACACCCTGAAGTGTTTTTTCTGTCCGCTGTGTTGATGTTTATGATTCAGCTTCAGTCGTATTCTTCTAGCCATCATTTGATAAATTAAATTATAGCCCAGAGGGCTATTTAATTTATAGAGCATCAAGAGGTGTCATTTATAAATAATAATTAATATATTTAATGAAGAGATGCAAGTTGAATGAGGCCGACCTCATTCTCATTTGTCTACGATTTTCTCAAGGTGTGATCTTCTTTATTAAAAAAAAGGGATATTATTTATTGGTGGCCAACCTCCTTATCAAGGCCGACTTGCTACTTGAAGAGACACGTCTCTCCTTCATACATGTATATATACTTGTTGAGTTTCATTCATTAATCATGAAGTTATGTTCGATATAATTTCTGTATGTGTGAGTTCTCTTGAGGCAATCGAGTTTACCATTGAAGAAGGTGTTTATCATATTGTAGGCTGTGCTCTTCATCAGTTTGTTTCAGTCTGTTGCATCAGACTATTGTGCATGTATTAGGCTCTCATATTGGCCTAAAATGTAAAAGGAGACTTCTTTATTGACTCAATAATATAAGAGATATTATTGGCTGGTTTTTCTCCCTCAAGAGGAGGGTTTTCCCAGGGTATTTGCTATGTATTGTGTTGTGTTTTTGAATTAATTTCTGTGCATGCAAATCTGATCTTAAATTTAACATGGTATCAGAGCGGGTTTAAAAAAGACCTGATCAAATTTGGCTAAGGCATAATAAGACAATTTCCAGAAATTATCAATTTGGAGGGTCGCTGGTCTAAGGTTTGTAAGGAGCCGTCTGAATAAGGAAATCATGGGAGAGGAATTTATTTCCAGCGATGTAAAGAATGAATAAAGACTTTGGGTTTCACAGCAAAGTTGAAGGGGCCATATCATTTTTATGAAATAAGACCTATGTGTCAGATAGAGTTGTGAATAAGTGTCTAATTATCAGTTTATTGGGATTGGACACCTGTGTTAGTGTGGTCTTGAATTAGATTTAATAATCATCTTACTGCCAACTTCCATAAGGATTTTTTATTTTTGAATGTCGCCGATGTTTTGGAGATTTTATTGGTATATGGTGTGCGATATCAAGACTGAATTTTATATCCTTGTAAATGTAGATTTGGAGAAGTCAATTAATAGCCCGATACAAAACTATTTTTCTATAAGTTTTAGATTATAGTTTGGGAATCTTCGGTGAAGCATTCAAACAATAAGAAACCTAGGTCAAGCTTGTCACAGGGATTGAACGAAAGAAGGAAGAATAGGCGAAAGTATTGATGTTGCCGTTCAAATACAAGGGTGACGTTTGGTCTTGTAGACTAGAATTGAAGATCATTCATAGCCGCCTTCTTCAATTGGAGTTGGGATGATATGAAGGTAGTCAGAAATTTGAAAAGTCTCGAATTCTTTAAGGAAATCAAATAAAATTCAAGATGACGGGAGCAGAAGAATCTCATTTCCTGCCAGGTTGCATTTGTGACGCGAATGATGAACGACAAATTGAATTCACACATTTTTTGTTGGCAGGATATACCCGGACGAGAGTTTGAGACCTGTTAGTAGGAGTCTTAATATTTCAGTCGAGCGACATCTATACCTCCTGGAAATCAAAATTATTATTCTCTTATATGAAGTGCGCCACTCTGCTCAGGCCAGCTGGAGAACTGATGTGGCCTAGTCTCTTTGGAATTCTGGAAGATTTTCAGTAAAGTGTTGAATTCTGTGTCTAGCCTTGTGATTCAATCTAGGCACAGGTCTAATGTGGTGTGGTAAATAATATGGCTGGGTGTTTATATTATTAATCCTGGTGATAATTTTTCGGTTTGCTTTCATTAGCTTGGGTTTCCAGTGGTATCTGTGACTCTTGACTACAACTTGAAGCATATTCTGTGGAAGTGTTCGATCGACCTGTACCTTCCTGTAGTGGAAATTAGAAATTCACGACTTGCAACGCTTGTTCATTGCATGTGAACTGGGTTCCAATAAGAAAATCTACACTTAGTTTATTGAATGAAGCAGATTCTTCTGAGCGCTGAGTCCCTTTATCACTGTTTTATATTCTATAATTTTGAATTTTTTAATGAAGCGGTTCCTACCAGCCAAGCCATGCTGGGGGCGGTTGAACACCAACATCGGTGATATTGTAGTTTGTATTAAGTCTGCATACAAAATGGGAAAGATCACAATTTTCTTGTGCTTGGAAATCAAATCAAAATTTGTATGACTGTTCTATAACTCCAAGCTCCAATAGTGCTAAGAGGGGACTCATGTAATCAACAAGTGCAGTAACATTGCCAGTCAGATCGAGCTGCTAATGGATGATGTTTGAGTTCGATGGTTGCAACCAAATGATTTCATTGAGATAAGTATTCTTGTGTTCATACTTTTGAAATCTAGTGTAAAAATCCAATTGCTAAATCTAACTTTGGTTAATTGAATCATGTGTGTTTAGTCAAAATCATGGTACCTCTTGAATAAGTAATCTTTGTGGAGATGCCTCTATTCTTTGCAATTATGAAGATCTCTGAGTGTGACTCTGAGATGAAAAGAGGACTGCAAATTTTTTCATTGTGATTGGATGATTACTTCGATAACATTCTCTTTGTGCATGGACTAAGATGGTGCCTTGAGAGGCCTGATTCAATGTTGTATATGCTAACTGCATAATGCATTCAAGAAATATGTAGTTGTGCAGACTATTCCTTGTTGTGTTGAGTTCAACACTCTCAAGAGGAGTAAAAGATGAAAGAAGAGTTATGTCAGAATTCAATAAAGATAAGTTCCTTATCCCTTCATTTTGATCTTTTGATATATTTCTCTTATAGGTTGATTTATTTATTTATGTTTTATTATTGTTCATAATACTCTTATGTGTTCATGCTATAACTTGTCATAGTATACCTTGTATGATTCTAGCCTTGATATTTCTTTGGATAGTTATAAACTGTTAGTAATCTCTCTCTAAAATGCTTCCAGGACATATCAAGGAGCAAGAAGGTGATGAGAGATTGCTTAGTGATGAAAAACTTGAGGCATCTTGAGAGGAAATCAAGCCGACCATAGAAATGATCAACCATGAAGTCACAACTTGCAGCCATGGGACTGAGTTGGTGGCCAGAGCGAGTTCACTTCCAAAAGTCTTCTTTTCAATCTCTGAAGCAGGGATCAAGAGGGAGTTTTGCAACTCACTGAGAAGAAGTGAAGATTGTTGTATTGCAAGGCTAGGTGCTAAACCCTTAGAGGATCCCTTCAACTACTGAGATAAGAATTGCTCAAGACTATCATCTGGAATTAACATTGGTAGCTCCGCAAACCTATTCAAATTAGAGTAATTTGGGATGAGCTTGAGGAGGACAATCCTGAACCCTCTACAGTATCAGAGGTGTGCACAGGAAAACATTTTTTGTAAAGGCAAGCATTGCAGACAATCTTGGACGAAGAGGTTAGAAGGTTGATGCAAGTACTTGAAGATTCAGAGGGAGCCTACTAAACCTAAAGAAGATGGAAGTATACTATATTATTGAGATTTGTTATGATGGATTGCAAATCCATGTCTACGCCTATGGAGTCCAAATTGAACAAGTTGAAAGAGGCTGCAGCTAGTTCAGTTCTAGTGGATGTATAGGCAGTTGATTAGATCGTTGATGTATCTAGTCAATACTAGACTAGATATTTTCTATGCAGTGAGTGCACTTAGTCAGTTCATGTGTGAACCAAGGAAAATACATATAGTTGCAACCAACATATTATGAGATACTTGCATGGCATAGTTGGATATGGCTTGAGATATTCCTCAAGTGTGGACTTGGAGTTGCATAGTTATACTGATTCTGATTGGGTAGGTTGTGTCACTGATCAAAAGAGCACTTCTGGATATTGTTTCAGTTTGAGGTCTGTGATGATATCCTGGTGTAGTAGGAAGCAGTCTTTGGTGGCACTGAGCACCACAGAGGTCGAGTATATTACAGCTTGTGTGGTAGCTTGAGAAGTAGTGTGGCTTTGGAAACTCCTTGTAGGATTGTTTGGACAATCATTGGAGCTGACTTTTATTGTTTGCCTTAATGCATTTCTCTCTGAGAGAGAGATTTGAGGTATAAGCCCTTGTTAATGCATTTTCCTCTGAGACGGAGGAATTTGAGGTGCAAGCCCTTGTTAATGCATTTTCCTCTACGACAGAGGAATTTGAGGTTTAAGCCCTTGTTAATGCATTTTTCTCTGAGATGGAGGAATTTGAGGTGTAAGCCCTTGTTAATGAGTTCTTCTCTATAAGAGAAGTTCGAGGTGAAATCCCTTGATTCCACCCTCTGGGAGAGCCATGGTAGATGTCATGTGTGTGACTCCATGTCAACATCACATGAGAGAGTCTGTGATGATTTGCTTGTACTTGTGTTTTCACCCTTTGGGAGAGCCATGGTGAAAGTCATGTTGAGGTGACAAACATCATGCAAGTGATGAACACTTTTACACACCATAGCATGGTTGTAGCCATTATGGTTGATATTGTGTTGAGGCGATATTTGATATCTAATATCACGATGAGGTGATATTCTTCTTTTCCACATTTGGTTGTAGCCATTGTGGTAGACATCACGATGAGGTGATTTTTCTTGTGCAACTGAAAGTATTCTCCCTAGCTGAGAGGGAGTGTTGATGTTTATGATTCAGCTTCAGTTGTATTCTTCCAGCCATCATTTGATAAATTAAATTATAGCCCAGAGAGCTATTTAATTTATAGAGCATCAAGAGGCGTCATTTATACATAATGATTAATATATTTAATGAAGAGATGCAAGTTGTATGAGGCCGAACTCATTCTCATTTGTCTACGATTTTCTCAAGGTGCGATCTTCTTTATAAAAAAAAAAAGGATATTATTTATTGGTGGCCAACCTCCTTATCAAGGCCGACTTGCTACTTGAAGAGACATGTCTCTTCTTCATAGATGTATATATACTTGTTGAGTTTCATTCATTAATCATGAAGTTATGTTCGATATCATTTATGTATGTGCGAGTTCTCTTGAGGAAGTCAAGTTTACCATTGAAGAAGGTGTTTATCATATTGCAGGTTGTGCTCTTCATCAGTTTGTTTCAATCTGTTGCATCAGACTGTTGTGCATGTATTAGGCTCTCATATTGGCCTAAATTGTAAAAGGAGACTTCTTTATTGACTCAATAATATAAGAGATATTATTGGATGAGTTTTTCTCCCTTAAGAGGAGGGTTTTCCCAGGGTATTGGCTATGTATTGTGTTGTGTTTTTGAATTAATTTTTGTGCATACAAATCTGATCTTAAATTTAACACGCTGTACTGCCTGCCCAATTTGCGTCAGTATATCCAATCAACCTGATACCATCACCTCGAGCATATCTAATTCCATACTCAATTGTACCACACAAATACCACAACACATGCTTTGCCGTTGTCTAATGCACTCTCTTCGCCTCAACCATGAACTGACTAAGAGAGATTACTACAAAGGATATACCTGGCCTGGTGTTGACCAAATACATGAGAGATCCAATCAATTTCTTGTATAAGGTGGGGTCTACATCCTTCTCCCTGGATGTATCCACCTTCTTCCAATTCATGATCATAGGAGTAGACATGGCTCTACAATCTTCCATCTCAAACCTCCTCAAGATTTTGATGCAGTATTTCCCTTGTCCAAGGAAAATCTCTCCATCTATCTACCATACCTCCATGCCTAGAAAGTAGTGCATAAGCCCCAAATCCTTCATCTCGAACTCTGCTGCAAGGTCCCTCTTGCACTCCTCTATGAGCCCCAATGAACCTATTAAAAACAAGTCGTCCACATATAGAACAAGAATGAGAACCTCACCTCCAACCACCAAGTAGCAGAGATTAGCATCCGCTTCACTCTTTATGAAGCCCATTCCCTACAAGTATCTTTCAATGTGCTCATACCACACCCTGGGAGCCTGCTTGAGTTCGTACAAAGCTCTCTTCAATCTGCACACGTGGGTTTTGTTGCTGTGTGCTACAAATCCCTCGAGTTGTTCTATGTATACCTCCTCTTTCAATTCACCATTAAGAAACGTTGTCTTGACATCCATCTGATGGATTTTCCATCCCATCTGTGCTGCAAGTCAGATCACGACTCGTATAGAAGTATACTTGGCCATTGGAGCAAATGTCTTCTCATAGTCAATTCCCTCCTTCTGAGAGAACCCCTTGGCCACAAACCTTGCCTTGTATTTCTTGATGCTAACATCTACACCGTGCTTGATCTTATATATCCAGCGTGATCCAACCAGTACCCTATCTATTGGTCTAGGCACAACCTCCCACACATCATTCTACACTATTGAGGTATATTCCTCAACCATAGCATCTTGCCACACTTGTTGCTATGCGGCTTCCTGATAGCTAGAAGGCTCACTATCTACCAACACTAACTAATGCCATATAGTCATTATACCTGGCTAGTTGTGTCCACTGTCTATTACTCGTCCTAGGAGCTCCCACAAACTCTTGAGTATCCCTATGTGTTTGTTGGTTCCCGCTACTAACTGTAGATGATGAAGTATCAACCTTCATGTCTCCCTGATGCATCTCTTGGATCTGTTGCATCTGTTGCTCCATACTCTATGAACTCGCAACACCTGAGCTCGTGCTTGTACTAGAAATTGTACTCAAGCTTCATTGCCCCTAATCTGGTTGCACGATCCTTGAAGCTTCTATTTGCTGCTCACTTTGATCATTTGCTAGCAAATCTTTGGACCTCCTAAATGCCTTGTCCTCCATGAACTTGACATCACACTTGACTATAATTCTCCTGGCCCTTGGAATAAATATCCGATATTCCTTTGAGTTTTCACTATACCCCACAAAGTACCCTCTCTCTGTAGCCTAATCTAACTTGGAATGTGTAAGCCTTGGAATGTGACAATAAGCCAAACTCCCAAATATCCTGAAGTGGCTGACATCTGGCTTCTTCCTTGAGAATGCCTTCTCTGGTGTCATCTTTCCCAATACCTTATGTGGAACCCTGTTCTGTACGTATATTGTTGTACTACATGCCTCTACTCATAAGTAGTGTGGCATATCCTAGTCATATAGCATAGCCCTTTCTGCCTTCAATATAGATCAATTCTTCCTCTTAGCAACCCCATTCTGTTGCGGGTTGTAAGGAACATTCCAATCTCTCTTGATTCCTTCCCTGGTACAGAACTCCTGGAACTCTTTCCTTTTATGCTCGCCTTCATTGTCTAACCGAAGAGCCTTTATCTTCCTCCTTGTTGAATTCTCCACAAGAGCTTTGAACTCTTGGAAGCGACTAAAAACCTCATCCTTGGTCTTCAAGAAGTATATCCAAGTCTTCCTGGAGAAATCATCAATGAAAGTAACAAATTACACATATCCTCTGAGAAACTTCATCAACATTGGTTCACATATATCTGAATGTACTAGATCAAGAACACCCTTAGATCTGATGTCACTCCTTGGAAAAGCTACTTTCACAAACTTCCCCAACACACATCCCTTACATACATCATCATGCTATGTGCTCACCTCTGGAACACCTATCACAGTCTCATGAAGCATTTTAAGTGCTCCATGATGTATATGGCCTATCCTCCTATGCCATAGCTCTCCTTGATCTCTAGAATTATTGTTGCCCATCAGTGTCTTATGAGTATCAAATTGCACCCTGTAAAGTCGGCCGCTCCTAACTCCAATAGCTATGGGTGATTTCCAATCCTTATGCTTGATTAACACATTCACCCCTCTAAAGAGTACATTGTAACCTTTATCCTGAAGGACGGATACATAAATCAAATTCATACCTAAGCCTGACACATGCAACACATCTTGAATGGGAATCAACTTTCCATTCTCCCTCTAAAATAGAACAGTCCATTTCCCAACCGGATTGAGCTTAGACATGTTCCCCATAGCAATCTAGATTCTAATGTCCTCCTCCTTATAACTGGAGAAGTACTCTCTAACTCCTATCATATGAAATGATGCCCCACTGTCTATATACCAGACACCCTGTGAGGTTGAGCTAACCATACAAGCTATGAGCACAAACTCATCCTCCATTCTACTAGAGAGCTCATCTGCACTTGCTGAAGTTGTCGTCTGCTTCTTGGCTTTCTTTTCTTTCTTCCTTTGTGGGCAATCACTGACATAGTGGCTAAACTCATGACATCCATAGCACTTGACTTTAGACAAGTCCTTCTCACTTTGTGTATTTGATCCTTTGCAAGACCCTTTCTTCACTTTCCCCTTTCCTGCTAGGGCAACGTTTTCCTGTTTTGCCTCACTTTTCTAACTTTTACTGCTGGTTCCACTGATAAGACTAAGTCTAAGCTCCTCCTGAGTGAAGTCACTCCATAGTTGATCCCAACTCGGTAAGCTGTCTTGTCCATTGATAACTTTAACAAAGATATCCCATTGCTTAGTAAACCCATTTAGGGCTATCCACACTAGCTCGTCATTATCTGGTTTATCTCCAATAGCTACCAACTCATCCTTGACAAGTCTGATTCTTGTGAGGTAACTTGTAATGTCTTCTCCATTGTTCATCTGGGTATTCCTCAACTTTTCTCTGAAAATCAATTTTTAGTTAGTGGTAGCATTTTGGTACAGATTCAGAATGGCATCCCACATCTTCTTCACTGTATCTAACTCTATGACATGTGAAACAATATGATCCTTGACACCATCAAGGATCAACCTCCTCACCTTAGCATCTTCCTTCTTATATGCTAAGAGTTGTGCTAGATCTGTAGGTATAGGTACAACACTGGTCACATATTCCTTGATACCATTCTCTTCTAGCAATAAATAAATTTTGGCTTTCTAGACACCAAAATTTGAGGCTCCATCCAATCTGTCCTGATCTCTTAAACCTACTAAGGCCATCTCAAAAGAAAATAATAATAGTAATAAAAATAATTCTGAAGAGGTAGCACTAGGTTTTATAAACCCTCAATTTTCCTTCTTGTGCTGAGCCTTGTCTGCCCTCAGATCAGTTATGATACCATGTGAAAATTCTATTGCAGTTACTGATTATTAATCTCCTATCTAATACATAGATTATTTGACTCTGGAAAATTAATTCACAGTAAACATTGAAAAATAATACAACTGCAACTTCACAAATAAAACTCACAGGAATAGAGAAGAAAACATGCACAATAATTAACACAATATTTTTGGACAAATTGTCCCTAGAAAAACCCCGAAGGGAAAACCAATATTGTAGACGCAAAATTTTATTAAACTTTAGCAAATCAAGAGATACATAAACTGCTTGCCTCTTACTGGTAGAGCTCCGACAATATTCTTCTCCAAAAATTCTTCCCTCAATTTCTCATGTTGAAACTCCACTGCTGCTGTCCCCAATGCTATCACTACGCCCTTGCTATCACTACAAGACTATTTTCTCTCATTGCAAATCTACTTTCTATCACTGCAAGTTGTTCTCAAGTATGTTCTCCAAATTCCCATTGATCCCCTTTTATACTTTTCTCATTGGAAAACCAATGGCCATGATTTAATCTCAATCAATGGCTAAGATTAAATAGACTCTAACAACCCTAACTAATTGGATTCTAGAAGTCTCTAGAGGAATCAATTAATTAATTACATAATTATCTGGACAACTAACTCCTTTCTAGAAGTCTCCAAAAAAAATAAAAATTAATTAAATAATCTTGGGAATGGAGATAACAACTGTCCGAGCTACAAAAATTAACAGGAACTCCAGGCTAACTTGATTGCTTGAATCTAAATCTTTAGTATCACATTGAATATAATAATAATCTTTTATTTTCGAGGAAATGTAACTCTTTTAGATTGCATGTTTCTCAAAACCAAAGCACAATGTCTATTGTAGAAATGAAAAAGTTTGTCAATGTATATGAGTGTTTTCGTAGTTGTAGACATGAGTTTTTCATACTCCATGAAAATGAATATGAATTTTTTTGGAAAACAACTAATGATTTTTCATAGTTTGCATCAACTATGATTTATTATTTTTCTTCCTCATCCTAACTATGGATTAGAGTGTGAAAACAAACTAGGTAAAACTACACAACCTCCTATCTTGACCCAATGAGAGAAGTGATGCTAAATAGGAACACATCTAACAATTTCAGAACAAATGAGTAACATGTAACTTAAACAAGATAACACATTATGAGGTATAACCTAGGGAAACTTTTCGATAAAAACTCGGCATTAAAGGAGCACTCAATGTATTAATATGATCACTCAAACTACAATACTATATTAGAGTAGCAGCCCCTTCAATAACAATCCTCAACCTGTGTTTGGAGGCAGTGTGACCCTTGCAAATCTACAAGTGCACAATCCTTCCATCCCAAACATCCCATACATAAAGGAAGGCCAAATTGGACACCATGAGAGGTTTCCTAAACTATGTGCCAAAAATATGAGCTTAATTTGGACACCCAAATTAGTCTTCCAATTCTAATCCTTCATGATGTGTCAACCTATTAAGAATAGAATGTAACTTCTAATGTTAGATTCTACCCACCAAACCTAGGTGCTCCATTTTGGACTATTCCAACCTTTTCTAAGATGTTCTTATGTGTCATTAACCAGCCAAATGTATTTTTTTGTCCTTCCAAATTCATTTTAAAATATTTCCTCTTACATATTTTAAGAGTCATAGATTCTCTCACCATCTTATATTGTCATAGATTATCTTACACATTTTACATGGTATAGATGTTCTTACATGTATCATGATACAACCACCAAATAGTGTATTATTTCATACCTATGAAATCTTGAGATTTCTCTCAAGTGGGTCTCCTTATTCATATGGCTCCATATTTATAACATATTACAATATTAAAATAAATAATGTCTATCTAGATTTGCAATGGGTAGAAAAAAAATTCAAACTACATAAAAATAAATTCATAAGCATTCATATTCACTTTTAAAGTCAACATTGGAATGTGAAAATTGCACGATTTTTTTTTGGGTAAAAAATGTTTGGAGGTTGAAACATCTAATCATGTTGTAGGATTAAGTATATTGGTAGCATATAGAATCCATGATTTGATGCAAAAATTTCTACCAATAAGCAAGAGGAGCAAGGCCAAACTTTTCAATGTGACAACAAGCATTAGCTCTTAATTTCTCTTCATGGTTAGAACTTTCCACCAATAAGCAAGAGGAGCAAGGCCAAGATTTTCAATGTGACAACAAGCATTAGCTTCTCTTAATTTATCTTCATGGTTAGAACTTTCCACCAATAAGCAAGAGGAGCAAGGCCAAGCTTTTCAATGTGATAAGAAGCATTAGCTATTAATTTCTCTTCATGGTTAGAATTTGGAGAATTAGAGGGTCACAATTTAGATTTATATTAAAGTTTAAGTCATAGTCCAATCTTTATGACATATCAGATCTTTCATAATTCTAATCTCATTTCTAAATAAAGGAAGGAAAGTTAATAATTCTATTCTCATTTTTAATTAAAAGAAGGCTAATAATTCTATTCTCATTTCTTAATACAAAAGGAAGGTTCGTAACTCTAGGGGATTCTACAAGTGAGAACCCAATTTGATGAACATGAGAGACTATCATAACACGTAATAATCAAAAGCAATTTCATTTTTGAATTAACTGCTTACCCAATTGAGGGATGGTTTGAACATTTCGTATGCTTTTTAGATTCTTTGGATAGGAATATTCCCTTGACTTTGATAGAGACATGAATGACAACCAACTTGGTAAAGGAGGTTTTGAAAGTAATCAAACAAGAAGAATAATAAATATGAGACATTCAAGAATTTAATTGTCATTACAATTTTCAAGTTAGGAAAGGAGCTTAGTAATTTAGACATTTTTATCTTCTATTTATCGCAAGACACAACTTTCTAAGGTTGAGGGAATACCTAAAAGGCACAAGGAATGCAATAAATTTGAATATCTCAATCAAATATGTCCAAGACACAAAATAGTTGGATAGTATATTAGATAAGGGCAAAGAACATCTTTTGCAACATTGAGTTTTGTTAAATTGAATATTTAAACTAGAAAGATTTGCAATAAATATCAAGATCTTGCATGGCCTCCCATACATCAATATTTTTCTTTAAAAAGTGAGAAACAAGATTATGCAAAGCAATCATAGCAAAGGCTAGCATTGTTATGCGACTTTTTCCTCAAGAGAAGAGAAAACTATGAAATAACCCTTTAGAATTAAAAGGGAGATAGAAAAATAGAGGATATTATGATCCTTTGGTTAAAAGAGAGATTAATAAAGAATATATATAAAAACTCCTTAAAAGGGGAAGACTAATTATTTATTTAAATAATAATTAGTAAAAAGTAACATTTGTGAAAGGGTGTGATGGTTTGGAACCCACCCTTTAAGACTTATATAAAGTATTTAAGTAAGACTTGGAAAGGGGCAGAGGGGGGAGGGGGCGGGGGTTGGAAGATCACTTAAGGAATGGAGAACGTTCAAGGATGGAAAACATTCAAGGATGAAGAAACACAAAAAATCAAAGGGCACAAAGGAGTGAAGGTTAGGATCATTGATTGACATTAAGGCATTTGGAGAAGGGGCACACAGTGTGTGTTCAACTCAGGGTACACCATACACCTGGGAGTGTACTCGCTAGGATTGTGTTATTTATGTCATGAGGCAGATTGGATTTTATGTAAGAACCAGTTTCCTCCGAGGGTGCTTCCTTGTCGTGGAGAGCTTGGACCTGTAACATTCCTCTGAGTGTCAAATAGTAGTCTTTCTGGGAATTATAGATATGTGTTTTCAAATTTTATTTGCAGTCATTATTTTAAATACTTAATTGATTTATTTATTATTGTTTATAAATGTTATAAATGTTTTCATCATATTAATGTTCATAATATTTGAAAGATTAATTATTGTTGCACAATTTAATTATTATTGTTTTAAATATTATGTCTTAGTTTATTGAATAAATTAAAATGGATTTAAATTTATCTATTGGGAAAATAGATAGATCACATTTGATATCAGAACCTAAATTGTTTAAATTCTAGAATCAATTTTTAAAGATAAATTTATGGAATACTATATAAATTATAATATATCACTATTCATATATTCAATTATACTATATTTTAACATCAACACATATTTCATAAAATTCAACATACCATAATTCATTATACATCAAATAATTTAAAATTACTAATAAATAATCATAAATTTTATATGATTCAATCATCAAAAACTTTCAAATTGTGAGTTATTAAATAGATCAAAATCTCAACCAAAGTGTAGGGTCTTTCCCTTTTAGGAGGGGTAAGTAATTCAAATATCTTGAATCTCATAGAAAAATATTAAGTTTTGTCTGTCTTATACTTCAAATGTTTTAAGTTGAAATACTACAACTTTTAATTTAAAGTTAAGACACCAAGATTATATTTTATCTTCATCACGGTCAAATAAAGAATGGGACTTCAACAAGTTCTTGTAGTACACTGATAATATATTGCATTGAAATCATTAGCTTTGTCCATACAATGGGTGCTAATTGCCCTTGGATGAATTTACAATAGTAAGCTGTAAACCTTTTATAAAAAGGGGCAACATCATATATGAAAGGTTTGGGTGAATTTACTTCACTTTGTAATGTCATATAGGATTCTTCAGCATTGGAGAATGTTGTTTCAAATCAAATTCCAAACGTATGCATATAAGTATAATGCAAGTCAAATCTTATATTCTTTGTAATTGTCTACAATCAACTTAATTCCTAATGAAGGTGTCCAGGGAATGGTATTCCACGTGTCATTTGACCATCTTGTGCAGATGAGGATAGTACAAAAGTTTGTGATTGAGGGGTGTGACATGTTTGGGTGTTGTGTGAATTTGGATGTTGCATGTGGAGCATCTTATCGGTTTGTGAGAGCCTCAATTACTACTCGCTAGGGGAGAGGACCTAGTACCTAAGCATGTTCTAATAGTTGTTATATCATTTGTTGACTTAATGTTCAATATTTTTAACAATATTTGACCAATAGTTGTGACTTTAAAGTTGTTAGTGTTGATGATCACTACCCATAATTGAATGAAATGTATTCCTTAGATCTAAAAAGTAACAAATCATGTGATGCCACATCATTCCACCAATAAAACATGATTTAGTGCACAAGTATCGGTCTCATTTTTTTGGGGTCTTTTTGGACACCTTGACAAAAAGCATGTTGATGTGGAATCATATTTGATGATGTGGCCTTGAAACCTTGGTTATAAGCAGGGGACTTGCCAAGTAAGCTGTTGTAAAAAATTGAGAGTGATTTGAAATTTTCATGTAGGATTTTGAGAAGCATGAAGTTAGGGTGCTCAAATATCGGGTCCTTTCCCCTACTTTCCATAATTAACTCTTGTTTTTTCCTTTTGACCTTTCCATAATATTCACCTTATGTATGAAATGTGTCAACAAGAAATATATGGTACAGTGAAGCATTGGATAGGGTCTTATGAAATCAGTCTTGTTCTACTAGATATTGTCTTAAGGGGGGGCCCAATGATTAGGATGAAATGTAACAATGTTGTATAGTGATTAGTCTTTTCAATTTTAAAATCATTAATATGAATGTGGTTTGTACTTTAAGGGTCAATATCAGGATATTCAAGTCCTTTATGAAGAATTCCCTCTTGTTTGACATGGTTATATGAAATAAGGATTTTAAAATTCCTTTATGTAACAAGAGAATGGTTACAAGGATTGTGAAGATAGATTGTGACCTTTTCCTCTAAGAATTATTCTGAGATCCCACGTTGCATTAGGTTGCTATAATTAAAACTTTGTCCATAATTCCTTGGTATTTCATGCAAGCATGTATATGTATTTATGTATTTGAGTCACCTTATCTTTTTCTTAAATATTGGATGATATTGCAATACATTTTTCTTCTCCCTTGTATCTCCCTAACAATATGAAACAATCAAACTATGCTTTAATGTTGATAATATATTAGGTTGCATTAAGAAGTGATCTTGAGAATGACTAAGAATATGAGCTTATGAGAGACAACTTAGAAGGTTTGAATATGTTCGAACAATTATGCTTTAGTATTTCAAGCCTCTTTTCTATTGTGATTTGTAATAGATTGTGCTTTTATCCTTTTAGTATTTAAATCATTGTAGTCCATAAAGCAAGATGGTCAAGTTGAAAAATGACTAGACTTATCATTAACTATATATTGGTCACCAATAAATCACTTATAAAATTTGAACATTCTTTAAACTATAATGCCATACACATCTTATTGGGCATTATCGAGTTTGCTTAAAAAATGAGTAGACTTTGAAATTGTAAAATTCTCTCTTGTTTCTATGTTTTCATTTTATGTATCAAAGATTTTGATAGATAGACAATAACATTTACATGTTATTGATCTTAGAAGAAAGATAGATAACATATAGATGATGTTGGAAGAAAAATAGACTAATTATACCAACAATATGTGGCATGGTTCCTATTCAATAAAAAGGGTGAATACATTGAATTCAAATTTTTGGTAGATATATTTTTTTAAATTAAGAAGAATCAAATTAGAAAATACAATATTAAAAGATGATTTTTCTTAAAAATTAGGTGCATCCTTCTTTTACTAGCCTTGTTACAATATGTTTGTCAAAACTATTTATTGTTGACCTACTCCCTATAGAATTAGCTAGTACCCTCTTATGCAAGGAAGTTTTCTTCATAATAAATATAGTACCATGTCAACTAATTTTCATTTAATTATGTGCCTATTTTGAGAAAATGGCTTTACTATGCTTGATCTATTATTTAAAACTGACACCATGATTTCTTACATATATATCTATTTTAAGTACATTATGGGACCTTTACCCATAGGTTCTCATATCATTTTCACGTCATTAAATTTGGGAATTATCATCTTGTATTAGTTAAAATAACCCAATATTCTATATGACATAAAACTTATTTGGTTCTCTTAGCCTTAGACATGGGGACATGCCAATTTTTTACAAGGGGAGAAACC
The DNA here is from genome assembly GCA_007258455.2 of Sequoia sempervirens. Lineage (NCBI taxonomy): Eukaryota > Viridiplantae > Streptophyta > Pinopsida > Cupressales > Cupressaceae > Sequoia > Sequoia sempervirens. The sequence continues at coordinate 326,029,389 of VDFB02000017.1, read as the reverse complement.
ACCTCTAATTTTTAACAATACTCATTGCTCTTTCATATGTGGGTTAGGTTGACCAAATATATCAAAAATTTCATTTGTTCATTTGAAAAGTCTATAGTTGAAACAATATTAAAAGACGTCGTGAAGGCCTTAACTTATCTTCCCAAGTTAGAATTCATTATAGAGATCTCAAGCCTAATCATATTTTGTTAGTTAATGGTGTCATAGTCAAATTGACAAATATTGGACTACATTTTTGGATGAAATTGGAAAAATCAACCAAAGAGACATGCCAATTTTTTACAAGGGGAGAAACCACCTCTAATTTTTAACAATACTCATTGCTCTTTCATATGTGGGTTAGGTTGACCAAATATATCAAAATTTTCATTTGTTCATTTGAAGAGTCTATAGTTGAAACAATATTAAAAGATGTCGTGAAGGCCTTAACTTATCTTCGCAAGTTAGAATTCATTATAGAGATCTCAAGCCTAATCATATTTTGTTAGTTAATGGTGTCATAGTCAAATTGACAAATATTGGACTACATTTTTGGATGAAATTGGAAAAATCAACCAAAGAATTCTATATGGTCTATTGGGATCACTACTATAGAAATTTTTGATGGTGAACCTACTTACATGAAGAAAGATAAAGAAATAAAATTTTGAGTGAGTCTCATCTCATGGAACATGGGCCTTGATGTGTCAACAAGATTATGAAATAATAAGGGATAGGTTAGCTATAGATACCAGGTGTATTCTAGTTAATATAGTTTTTATTCTAGGTGGGCACACTCTAGTTAAATTAAATAAGGGATTAGTTCTAATGTTGTTTATGAAGTTCTCCATGCATGCTAATAATTTACTATTGTTCAATTCATGTTAAGATGCCTACAACGATTACCATGTTTTATTTTATTGTACTTTGTTATTGGATTTGATCAACCTATTAACTTTGTTTGTCTTATAAATTATTATATAAGAAAAGAGGATACTCATGTATTATGGAATGCATGATTATCATCATAGAATATATTTGAGTATATAGATTATATAGTTTAATAATGAGTGACTACATAATATGAGATATGCATGTCATTCACTAGGTAAATGTTATGTCAACACATGATAATAGTTTTGTAAATTTATTATTGAAGATTCATGTAAGTGATTAAAGCATCTATATTAAAGATAATGGGTTACATGAGAGAAAAATTGATAAAATTGAAACATATGTGATTAATATATAGAATAGCATTATTTTTTTTTATTGTAATTTTTTTATATGTATGTATTTCTTGTCATAATTTTGACTAGAAAAAAAGGTTCTCTTGAAATTACTTGTTAATTTAAAATAAAGATAAAAAGGAGAGAGATCTATAGAAGAAAAGGATGTATAGAAACATTATGAAGAATAAATATATTCAATGTTACTTTCTTCAATTATTAATTATGTATTTTTTGAGTTGTGATTCATATGCATCTCATGTTATTGAGGACAACTACTAATTTACAAGGGGAGAAATGTTATGTGATTTTTTCCCAAGAGAAGAGAAAACTATGAAACAACCCCTTAGAACTAAAAGGAAGATAGAAAAATAAAGGAATTATGATCATTTGGTCAAAAGAAAGATTAATAAAGAATATATATAAAAAAGATTAATACAAATCCAGGCTCTCCACGATAAGGAAGCACCCCCAGAGGAAATTGATTCTTACACAGAACCCAACCTACCTCATGACATAAATAACATAGCCCTAGCCAGGACACTCTCAAGTGTACGTTGTACCCCGAGTTGGACACACACTGTGTGCTCCTTCTCCAAATGCCTCAATGCTAGCCAATGACCCTAACCTTCACTTCTTTGTGCCCTTTGAGTTTTTGTGTTTCTCCATCCTTGTATGTTTTCCATCCTTGAATGTTCTCGATTCCTTAAGTGATCTCTCTCCCCTTTCCAAGTCTCACATAAATGCTTTATATAAGCCTTAAGGGGTGGTTTCCAAACCATCACACCCTTTCACAAAAGTTGTCTTTTAGTAATTATTTAAATAAATAATTATTCTTCCCCTTTTTAAGTAGTTTATATATATATTCTTTATTAATCTTTCTTTTGACCAAATGATCATAATTCCTTTATTTTTCTATCTCCCTTTTAATTCTAAAGGTTTGTTTCATAGTTTTCTCTTCTCCCGGGAAAAAAGTCACATAACATTTCTCCCCTTGTAAATTAGTAGTTGTCCTCAATAGCATGAGATGCATATGAATCACAACTCAAAAAATACATAATTAATAATTGAAGAAACTAATATTGAATATATTTAGTCTTCATAATGTTTCTATACATCCTTTTCTTCTATAGATCTCTCTCCTTTTTATCTTTATTTTAAATTAACAAGTAATTTCAAGAGAACCTTTTTTTCTAGTCAAAATTATACAAGAAATACATACATATAAAAAATTTACAATAAAAAAAATAATGCTATTCTATATATTAATCACATATGTTTCAACTTTATCAAATTTTCTCTCATGTAACCTATTATCTTTAATATAGATGCTTTAATCACTTACATGAATCTTCAATAATAAATTTACAAAACTATTATCATGTGTTGACATAACATTTACCTAGTGAATGACATTAATCTTTCTTTTGATTATAGATGTGTTATCAAATTTTATTTGCAGTCATTGTTTTAAATGCTTAATTGATTTATTTATTATTTCTTAAATGTTATAAATGTTTTCATCATATTAATGTTCATAATATTTGAAGGATTAATTATTGCTACATAATTTAATTATTATTGTTTTAAATATTATAAGTCTTGTTTTATGAAATAAATTAAAACAGATTTAAATTTAACTATCGGGGAAATAGATAGATCACAAGCATTGTCAATCTAGAAGCCAAATGAATGTTTTTTCCAATGCCAAATGTTTCCCTATACATACGAAAATAGCTCAAGAATTTTGTAATAAGAATCTCTAGAGAAGGTAGAAGGAAAAATCCTTTGTTTTATGGGTTTTAAAAGCTCAAATTATTTAGAGTAGTGGCCATTAAAGGAGAGGTATGTATATGCATCTATAAAAAAAGTTTCCATTGCTTTAATAAAATGTTGACCAAAAACCAAAGTTTTGTGCATGGTGAAAATAAAAGGCAACTTGATGCCTCCCGGGTAAAAGCACAAAGTTGTGTCACACTTTCAGCCAACTTATCAGGACAACTACATTTAAGTATTTCTAACTAAAAATCAATTTTAATCAAACATATGATCTAGTAAGATTCATTCTAGCTAAGATAGATACTTCCACAACTTTTTCAACTAAAATTGTTGGCTAAAAATATATGGAGCACCATTTTGAGTCCAATTTACCAAAAAATAAAATTATTTGAAAATTTTGAAGTTTCAATAACTCCTACTAATGTAAATAACATTTTTTTTAAATTATAAAAATACCCTTTTGTAGATCCATAAGTGTAGTTTTCAAAAATATATTTATTTTAATAGTTTAATTATTTTTTATATTTTATATTTTATTTTTACTAAAAGTAGGTTATCAGCACAAAATATTAGGTTGATTACTATGCCAAGGAAAACTACTTAAACTTATTAAAAAAAATGAAAAAAATATGATGCACTAGATAAAAGAATCTATTTTAAGATGGTATAATTTTTTTTCGATTTTAGATAAATATTTCATATGAAAGTCGACGTCTGGTGAAAATAGTTGTTTTTTAATTCACACACATTTTAATATTTATTGAAAAATATATATTTATCAAAATTGGAAAAAAATATATCCATGCACTAAAATTTCAAGTTATAAATACACACAAAAAAATTGAAAGAAAAAAACTAAAATTTACTTTAGAAAGTTTGACGTCCCATGCAATTTCATTTTTCAGCATTTTATCAACTAAATTATAAGTAGGAGGTATTTTTCCACAGCGTGTCAAATTATGATATTGCTATCAGGATTCAACGTGTAGTTTCGAGTCAAACTCATTGACCCATGTTTCATGAGTAGTGGTTCAACAAGAACCCATCTCTCATGATATGGAATGGTCCACTTAGCACTCATTGCATCTAGGTGATGCTCACAGAGGAGGTGAAGCAAGTCCGGGAGGTCACCTCAATGAGTTTGACAACTACACGGTTGAATATCCACCTCCTACTTATCAATTGATGAGCTAAAGGGGCTCTATTATGAATGGTTCATAAGGCACAACACTGAAGGTTTTGCAAATGGGGTAACAACTCAAGCGGGCTTAACCTTGGAGAAAACTCCCTGGTTAAGCGCGCTTGAGCTGGAGCAGTCTGGGATGGGTGACCTCCCGGGACGGACCAGTGCTTCACCTCTGTGAGCATCACCTAGATGCAATGAGTGCTAAGTGGACCATTCCATATCATGAGAGATGGGTTCTTGTTGAACCACTACTCATGAAACATGGGTCAATGAGTTTGACTCGAAACTACACGGTTGAATCCTGATAGCAATATCATAATTTGACACGCTGTGGAAAAATACCTCCTACTTATCAATTGATGAGCTAAAGGGGCTCTATTTGAATGGTTCATAAGGCACAACACTTGCTGAAGGTTTTGCAAATGGGGTAACAACTCAAGCGGCTTAACCTTGGAGAAAACTCCCTGGTTAAGCGCGCTTGAGCTAGCATGGGATGGGTGACCTCAGTGCTTCACCTCTGTGAGCATCACCTAGATGCAATGAGTGCTAAGTGGACCATTCCATATCATGAGAGATGGGTTCTTGTTGAACCACTACTCATGAAACATGGGTCAATGAGTTTGACTCGAAACTACGGTTGAATCCTGATAGCAATATCATAATTTGACACGCTGTGGAAAAATACCTCCTACTTATCAATTGATGAGCTAAAGGGGCTCTATTATGAATGGTTCATAAGGCACAACACTTGCTGAAGGTTTTGCAAATGGGGTAACAACTCAAGCGGGCTTAACCTTGGAGAAAACTCCCTGGTTAAGCGCGCTTGAGCTGGAGCAGTACTGGGATGGGTGACCTCCCGGGATGGACCAGTGCTTCACCTCTGTGAGCATCACCTAGATGCAATGAGTGCTAAGTGGACCATTCCATATCATGAGAGATGGGTTCTTGTTGAACCACTACTCATGAAACATGGGTCAATGAGTTTGACTCGAAACTACACGGTTGAATCCTGATAGCAATATCATAACTAAATTATAGTTTTAATTTATTAAAAATTAGTTTAAAATAATTTTTTAATTTTTTTAAAAAAATTCAAACATAAAATATACTAAAAAATACATATTTTACTAGTTTACATCATTTCAAAATTTAAAACATATATGCCACTTTTTAGTGATTCAAGTTTAAGAATTGGATCAACATTGGCTATTTCCTTTATAAAGTGTGACGCAGCTTTGTGCTTTTACCCTCCCTACTTTATCAAAGTCAATCTAAATGAAGAGATTATGTTAGCTTGTGGCACATCTCATTCCATGCCTATAGTGTAAAAAATTACCTACTTTGTGATCTCCACCTTGCATTCTTGTACTTATTTTTGTGTCCACTCTCATTGTGTTATTCTAGGACCCTTTATCTTTATTTCTTGATTTTTATTGAGTTTTGGATTAATTTCTAGTGACCTCTAGCCTTATTCTATCAAACGTAATCTATTTGAAATATTTTGGGCTTAAATTCCAAGTTGGACAAACTTGTGTCAAAATGTTAGGGCTCCATACAAAAATTCTCTTGGATGCTAAGGTTCAAGTCAACTTTAATTTACTCTAGCTTTTGGGTCCCAAAACCATAATTAGCCTTTTCCCTAATCATACCCTAGAGGTCAATTAAACTTGAGCTCAAAATAAAAACCTAACTTTTTTTCATTTTGAATATAAATGACACTCTCAAACAATATTTCTCTCAAACAAGCCACCAAGTTTTATGAAAATTTAACTATTCTATTATAACTCTCCATATCTCCTACCCTAATATGTATCTCCCAATCCTTCCCAAATTAGCCAAAGGCTCTATTAATTTCCTGTATTCCTCCATACACTCTATAGACCATTCTTAGTCAATTAAACTCTTAGGGTTTTATGTTATTTTAAAAAAAATTACAAATAATATCACATCTTGCACTTAATCACACAAACTTAGATATTTCCTATCTTGTGATTTGTGGAGGTTGAAATATACCAATACAAGGGGCTAATCAAAGTAGCTTCACATGCAATCACATAACTTTTTCATGTCCCCTCATATACATCTAGTATTGCAAGAATTTTGTTATAGTTGTAAAAATTTTGAGGGCACTTTTGGAGCATATAAAGGAACAAAATCATCTCTATAATCTTGTAGGGTTGTTGAACAATAAGGACCCTAACACCTTTGTAAGGCCCATCTTGTTGTTACTTTTTTTGGACCATTATATTAGGGATTTGCTTATGATTTTTCATCGATCCATGTTAATGAATTTCTAGGATCACACGATATTTTTATCACACACATGCATGCACATACACACATGGACATGGACACACAAACAAATGCAAACCTACACACACACACATATTAACAACTTTATTTTATGGATATTAATTATTTCAGGAAATTATTCACATAATCCTATGAGATGGTTACACATAGAAAAATTCTATATCATTCTAAGATTTAATGTTAATTTGGATGCATGTGGATCATATGTAATAATTAATGTGTCTGCCAATTTTTGAATCAATGTTTCAGATCACATTATGGGATCCATCATAAGGACATAGAGCTCAAGGATATGTGAATTATTTAACATGGATAACATGGATTGTGGAAATCTAATAACATTAATTAATGTGTGTTAAAAAAATTGTGTTATGACATGAAATATTTAATATATGTGATTAAATAATATTGTTTACACATACTAGTACATCAAGGATATTAATTGTTGTAATGTCGTAAAATTGCACCCCTTGCAATTTCACATACATTTTTGCATCTACTTTAGTGTCCACTCCCTTAGCACTTGTGTAGGCTCAGTTTAGCCCTTGCATCAACCTTTTTCCCTTCTCAAGATTGTCAAGACCCCTTTTCATCAGCTTCCTTCGCACATTAGATTTGCATCAAATCTTGTGCTTTTCTTGTTATTGTTGTTTTGTAGCGTGATGTGTCTAGACACTAGCGCACAACGTGGACGTCCGCGTGCAGTGCTAGCATCCTATGACATTTCAACAATTCAAATGACTATTTCCAAGCATGTTCACCACTTGTCAACTCCTTTTTTCGGTGGTAATGGCCCAAGACACCTTGTAATGGCCCAAGAAGCTTCTTTTCCCTCCTATTGTCTCTTTTTAATTGATTCTTTCAATTCATTTGTCTCTCTAGAGATTTCTCTCTTGGATACACTCTATTTTTCCCTCTTTGCTCTCTTGCTTGCAAAAACCTCTCACTTGTTATAACAACTTCAAGCACTCTCACGTCCTTACAACACTTTTTGCAACACTCTTGGCTCTTGTAGCTATCTTGCTCTCCCTCTTGGCTTCCTTAAGCCTTACAACTAATATCTCCCCTACCTTGTTCCTACGAGCATCCTGGGATTTCACACATCCCCTATCTATTGCATCTCCATTTTGTGATACAGGTTCTCCTCCTTGAGTGGGGATTTCTTTTATCACTCATTTGTTCATTTCTCTCTATCTATTTGGCTATTCATGGAGGTGGGAACACCAAAGTGGGGGTTTGACTGAGGCAAACCCCTATACAATCCCAACATTTTCTCTCCATATTACGCATGCAGGTATTGAATATTTTTTCTTGTTGGAGGATTCATTACTTGGGTTGTTGTGAGAATTTTCTATCTCTTATTCTTTTACTTTATCATTTGTACTTCACTTCAATTCTATTACATTCTATCATTTTCTCGCATTCTAGAAGTTCTTAGTAATTAGATTGCTAGTAGTCACTTTGTTGTTTTATGTGTAAAACTTGGTTTCTAGTCTATACAAGATGCCAACGCACCTCTAGGACTCCAACACACCACATTGTCATCTATTTGTCGTGGTGACGTCCTTTGGCCGAAAACTTGCTAGTTTTCCCAGAAAACCCATGTGACCTACTCTTTCTGATTCTAAAACTCTCATGTTGTTCCATGAGGTAGTTTAGGGCAATTCACCCCTTGGAAATCTCTTGAGAATAAAGAGACTCATGAGTAGCGAATCCTCTTTCTATACAATTGTATGTGTGTATGAATCATCCATTAGGCTTTGTTGCTTTGACTATTATTCTTGATGCATTTGGTATGTGCAATGTGTGTGCAAGAAATATAAATAAGCCAATGAGATTTAATTGGAGAGAGAAAATATAAATTTATTTCCACTATTTTAATCTACTCAATGAAGTAGTATGATGTACCTTTGTGCATACTAATTATCCATTTACGCTCGTTGTATGAGACTTGGGCCATTCTTTTTCATAACTTTACATGTGGAGTACGATGTCTAGTTTTATAATTTTGATCCTAGTCTTGTAATAAATAGTTTTCTAGTTGGGGTCTCAATTCTTTAATATGATGTCCTAATATGTTCTATATGTTGTAAATTATTATTATTCATGATGTTTTTAGTTTTAAGATCTAAAGTGTTTTTGAGTACATGACATTTATGAAAAAGTCATAAAAGTGTTTTTCAAGTTATAAAATGAAAAATAAGCATTTGGGTAGATAATTATCCAAAAGGATATCCTCTAGAATGACACAAAGGCTAACATGACTCCAATATACAAGTACATTATAACAACTCACAAAAGTGACACCGCTTCCAAAGGCACACAAACATCAAAGGGAAATACAAGCCAGGGGAATAGGCTAACATGACTCCTATATACAAGTACATTATAACAACTCACAACAGTGACACTGCTTCTAGAGGCACACAAACATCAAAGGGAAATACAAGACAAGGGAATGCTAGGTTGCAGTAGGGAAGAGTGTCATCGCATGGTCCTATCATGGGTTATCTTGGATGTCTCTCACTAGACACCAACCCCCATCTATGGTTATCTTGGCTGCCTCACACTAGGCATTGACCCCATAGGGTAATAGATGTGGAACCAAATTCCTTTCATGAGGACAAGGAAGTTGATCTTGCCAACGAGGCCTTCTCAACCCATCCTTAGCCTAAACAAGCACTACAAGAATGGGTGAGGCATCCAATTATCTTAATTAGAGTTAGATTCTACCCAACCCCCTAGTTTATTAATTAGGTTATCACTTAGTTAAGAAACTCCCACATGGGTTATCCTAGACACCACTTTGTCCGCCGACCCCCATTGAGAGCCACTCCCCCTACTAACAACTAGAAGACCCAACTCATCAAACAGGGTAAAGCCATCTTGCATGAAATTACAAAAACCATAAAACCAAACACATAGAGCGAGGCATGAACCATCTCGCATACAAATCTCAACCATAATAATGAATAAGCAATGCAAGGCTAAAGACCCTTGTATAAAAATATCAAGTATGTTATCAATCAATTTCAAGAGAACAATCATAAAATCCTCATACAAGATTTTTCAAAATGAAACAATCATAAAATCCACATAAAATTATGCTTCTACCTAAAGTCTTTTGCCTCTAGTAAATAGTATATTGAAGATGTTTGATTCCAAATGTTTTGAGTCTATCATGCCTATGTTGCTATAATTTAATGTTACAATTTTGCACCAAGAAACTACTCTTTATGTGCTAGCAGTGGTTGTCGGCATGCATTCACTTTAAGTCAAATATCACAGTTTCAAACCATTGACTCTGCATCTTAAGTTTCAAACCATTGACTGTGAACCTTAATTTCAATCTTCACTCTTGAACTCATTGTGGGTGAAATTGGTTCTTAAATTTACCTATTCTACTTAGGGAATAAATCTTCAAATATCATAATGTATTGATGCTCTGTTTACAAACTTGCTTTCACAATATGAGACCGACTCTACTTCTACTCTCATATATATATATATATATAAACACATAAGAATATGAATTAGGAGGAGCTAGATAGAAATTGATATGTTGAAAATATTGCAAGATAATCCATGTGTCACGACAATTTGAAGTTAACGAGTTAGCTTATCATATACTTGTTATGTTTTGATCTCAAGAGAGGATTTACTTAGAATGATATTCTTGTCTTTAGGGCTCTAATTCTATTTGTCCTTTCTAATAGTGGTTGAAAGTTTGGGGACTACAGAGAATATTCTTACACACAATAGCCAACTTTCCAATTCATAGAGAACAAAATGTAGTTGGATTCAATTTATAAAATTTACTATATTGATATCCAAAACTAGTTAATATTGCTTCATTTTGCGAAAGATTCCGTAGAATCTTCATTTCTTCTTATTATAGAATCATGACAAATATAAGGTGGGCATATTTTATAACAACTTATATTATCATAATATTTTATGTGCTTTATGAGTTGCCATCACTTATGTGGTGGACATAAGTTTATTGTAGCAAAGTTTATCTAGTTAATTCAGAGTTAAGTCTTTTAGACATTGAGTTTAAATCTAAAACCATGAAAAGGATAAATGCATGGAGTGGATTTAAATAGGAAGGAAGCTCTATTGATATATATATAAATATATGTATTTCTTAAAATGTATATACTTATATATTGATATTTATCTTATTATCAAATAAATATGTACAATTTGATATAGAATGATTAAATAAGAATTATTTAGAAATTTAGGTGAAACTATCTTTTCAATGTTAATAGTATCCACCCTTATACTAGAATTGACTAAATAACTTTAGAGATTCAAATTCAAGAGTAATTGTTGATAATCAATAAGCCATTGTTCTAATATTTATATATAGTAATAATGGTTACTAGTTGGAAATTTTGATTGATTGTTGATTTGATCAATTTGCACCCAAACGGGAGGATGGTGGTGATTAAATAACAAATATAATTACTTGAATATAAATCAAAGTAAATATATATCTTATTATATTTTTATTAGTTTGAAATTGATTGAAAACTTGCTATGAGATCTAAATAATTAGAATAGTGTTACCTTAACTACTTGCAAATGTAAATTGTGGGTGTTGAATAATCTATCTATGGAATTTAGTGGTTAAGATAAAGGAGTGATAATAAAATTGAAATAAGGCTTTTAAATGTGATGATTGATTGAATGGGTAACGTGTCTTGTTAAGTGAATTTGGTGCCTAGATAATGAGTGTCATGAAATGTGGTAATGATGTCTTAAATGGAGTCTTTCATGGTTGCAATGTTGATCGATTCCTTGTAATGAATTTTGATGTTTGATTAGAATGATCAATGTGATTTTTGAGTTATTGATTTTATGGGAGTCTTTTGTGCGAGGTTGTGGTAGAATTCCAAAGGCTAGGAGGGAATATTTTTGGTATATATGGATTCTTTTGTTGGCTTCACCTTGGATGCAATGTTGGCTGATTTTACTATTTTTTATTGTGCTTCTTTTGATATTGAGTTGATTTTGGTTATTATTTTATGGAGGGAGATTTTTGTGCTAAATGGTTATTGAGAGACTTCTAGAGGCTTAGGGAAAAGTATTTTGTATGTGGATTTTATGATTGTTTCATTTTGAAGAATCTTGTATGAGGAATTTATGATTGTTCTCTTGAAAATGATTGATAATATACTTGAGATGTTTACACAAGGGTCTTTAGCCTTGCACTACTTATTCATTATTATGATTGAGATTTGTGTGAGAGAGGGTTCATGCCTTGCTCTATGTGTTTGGTTTTATGGTTTTTGTAATTTTGTGCAAGATGGCTTTACCCTGTTTGATGAGTTGGGTCTTCTAGTTGCTAGTAGGGGGAGTGGCTCTCAATGGGGGTTGATGCACAAAGTGGTGTCCAGGATAACCCATGTGGGAGTTTCTTAACTAAGTGATAACCTAATTAATAAAATAGGGGGTTGGGTAGAATCTAACTCTAATTAATATAATTGGATGCCTCACCCATGCCTGTAGTGCTCGTTTAGGTTAAGGATGGGTTGAGAAGGCTTGGTTGGCAAGATCAACTTCCTTGTCCTCATGAAAGGAAGTTGGTTCCACATGTGTTACCCTATGAGGCCAGTTCCTAGTGTGAGGAAGCCAGGATAACCATAGATGGGGGCCAACATCTAGTGAGAGACAACCAAGATAATCCATGCCATGATCATGCCATGACACTCTTCCCTACTGCAACCTAGCATTCCCTTGTCTTGTATTTCCCTTTGATGTTTGTGTGCCTCTAGAAGAAAGGTCACTATTGTGAGTTGTTATAATGTATTTGTATATTGGAGTCATGTTAGCTTTTGTGTCATTCTTCTATCTTCTTGACTGTTTTGTGGTGGGACCTTATTGCTATCTCCTAGCACGGGGGGTGGACCTTAAGGTTCCACATGGTTAGGTGGATTGTGCTTATTTATCCATTAGGATTACTTGCAATTGTTTGTGTGCAAGGCGACTACTCTTGGTGTTGTGGAATCCTGCACTTGACCTTGCTCAAGTGGATTATACTTCATGTCCTTGTATTGAACTGCAATCAGTGTATCATATATTATATTTCTGATGTACTCTCCTCCCATGTATATGAGGAAACATTATTGTACAAGTTGTAATGATGTAACTGACTTGATGAACTCTCTCTTGTAATGGATAATGTAAATGATGTACCTTGTTTATGTTAGTTTATTTTAATTAGCATGGTCGTTGTTAAACTGAAGATATTTTATGGATATTACATATTGGTTGATCATATAATGTGATGGATTAAATGAACTTTATATTGCTAGATGAAACTTGTATAATGAGATTATTTATAATTATTGTTAGATTGGTTATTGGTATTCTAGTAGCGTAGTCATGGAACCTTAGAGGACTTAGTTGTAGATTACAAGTTAGCTTATGTTTTGCAATCTTTAGTATGTCACACTTAAAAAAAAAAATTGTTCTATTTTTTCTAGCATTGTAGCATGTTGTCCTCTGGGGTTTTGTGGTGGGGCATCACAAGAGCTCCTTTTTTAAATACGTTTGGTAGAAAGTTTTGATAATTCAGAACAAGCATGAAAACCTATCTTTAGGGTGATTGGAAGAGTTTTGGACCTGAATTTAATATTTTAGTGTTTATGAGTGAGTTCATAGATCATCATCAATGAGAAAATTTCTTAGTTCTAGCAATTGTACATATTTTTATATCTCAGAAGTCTCTAATATCAATTTCACAGTCATTGGATAAGTTTTGGGGACAAAATGAAAAAAAAAAATGCTTGTGAATTGTTCCCAATTGCAAAGGAACTCTTGTTGTTCAAATTCCAATTATAAATATCTCAATCAAATATAAACCCTCTCCACAAATTTTTGTGCCTCTCAGAAGTCATATGTGCTTGTGGCACACATCCTATTTTTTTCGTTAGAATACCATTAATTGCCAATTTCATTTTTTAAAATGGTATGTTATTAAAATATTATTCTAATGTTTCATTGAAGTGAAAGAGTTGAAATATTGCTCATTTTGGATTAAAATATTTATAATTTTCCAAAAAGACATTGTAAAGGGCATCCATCTTTATGTGCGATTTTTTTTCACATGTAAAAAATAAGATTTTAATGTTTCCTAGTGCACCAACACATGTTTCTCATGCTAGTTTCATCTGAAATGTGCTGAGGAAATGGTATGCTAGAATGAGGTGCTAACAGTGGAGGAGGGACTATGGGTCATTTTTACATTATTTGATGCATAAAAATGATTGGAATTACAACTATTTGGATCTTGATTTCTATAACAATCTTCGTTGGGAGACTTGTAGGATAAAAATAATAGAAGGGGGTGGAAATCTCTATACTTGATTCAAAATAGATGTAGATCAACTAGATTATGGGATTGGAAAACAAAGAACCCAAATTGTGATTTTGTATGATTGTAAAATTTGGGGTAGAGCTTCCAAATGGAGGAAAATAAAAATATTACAAAAGAACCTAAGCACAAGCAATTTCAAAATAAAAATCATGGTCCTGTATGAGATTTTTCTAGTCAAAGTTGGATCCTTTCAAATTGAAGTGGCAATGATAATTAGGTTATTAGGCTATTTGAAGAGAAATGTGAATATGGGGGGACACTGCTATCCCAAAATTATGGAGGAAAAATTAATTAGAAGGAAGAGTACGTAGATGAACCAAAAATGTCAAGTGGATGAACAGATGGGGCATCAACATGTAGGAGATCCCAAACACAAGTGTGGAAATTAAAAGGTATGTAAGAGAGAAAGTCAAAGATATCATGTGGGTGAAACAACTTGGGTGAAAAAGAGAACATTATGTCAAACACTTTGACCCCACATATGACCATGAGAAAAAGTACTATTTGGGAGCAGATATAACATGGAAATGTAAAATGCTAATAGCTCAACTATGAACTGGCTCACACCATCTAAGGCGTAAAATGGAAGTCAAACATTGAAGGTGTGAAAATGAAATACTTGTTCCTATAATTTTCCATGCTCCAATATGTGTTCAAACTCCCAAGCATCATAAAAATGACCAAACAAGATTTAAAACACCTTACTACTATTAAAAAATCCTTCCATGGAGTTTAAAATCCCAGATAGAAAGTTATATGCTTGGTAGGAAGAAAATCTTCCTTGAATGAGGTTTATGGTGCCCAAATCACATTAAAATTCCTTATATAGAGCTAGAATGTCCTTTTACAAGTTTCCAAATGCCTTAAAAAGTTAAATTACTCTTACAATGACTTAAAATACTCAAGAACAATTTTCAATGTTGCTCGAGTAGAACTCTATAATATATTTTTACAAACTATGGTCAATTCTTCTTACTGTTTCTATTTACAACACAATATGATCTTGATATAACAATGGTTTTTTTCCTATGAAGGATTTCCAAAGAATTAAGGATGATTTTTTATAGTATGGGAGTTAATGGTTGCAAATAACTTATTTGACAAGATGTCTAGAACCAGTTGTAGAAGGAAATGAGAAATTTTAGGAGTTATAATGTGTGAATTGAAATAATTTTTCAATTGTCAATAAATGAGTAAGTTTGTGAGGTTTATTTTTTCAATTGCAAAGTGAAACATTAGTTGGAGCAACACTTTTACCACAAGGGTAAAATTTTGCATGAGAAATATAAATGGAAATGAAAAATGATACTTTCAATTTCAAAAGAGGGCAAGATGGAGGAGAGGTTAGAAGACTCTTTGAAAAATATTCCTTATACCCATTTAGTTGCAAAAGGGAAGCACCTAATGATGTCAAGTGTCAGTTTTATCTTCAATATGTGTCTTTCCCCTTTTCATATAATGTATTTTATGTTTCACTCAAAGGGGATTCTGAGAACTTTGTAAAGAGGTGGGATGTAAAAAGTATGTTGTAGGGTGTGGAGTCTATGTAAGTCATTCATGACAACATTATTGTATCCAAATTATTTTAATATGAATTCACAATGCAATGTAATTGTCTCCATCTTTGAAATGTAATGTTCTTTGAATAATAAAATAAAGGGTTGTTGAGTTCTTCATGTAAATATTTTCCAATGAGTTATTTTCATGGTTTACTTTATGTTCAAGGAATGGTATAATTGCTTTCCTAAAAGTAATGGAAATGTTACTATTTCAAATGGATCACTAAGTAAGATTACATTGTAGGCTCTCATAGGTCTCACTACCATAAGGTGGTAATGTTTTGTATGACCATTGGGGTGACATTTGAATGTTGTGATGTAAAATGCATGACATTATGACTTTGTAGCCCATGATAGGCATTGATAAGTATTTTTCATTCCCCATTTCCAAAAATATTTTAATATGACAAATATTAAGCCATTATGTAACTTGTTTGTAATTATTTGATAACTTCATACCAAAATTTTAAAGATACAAGGAATGAGTTGGTCATGATATGTAATTGTGTAGATCCTTGTCGATTTGTATGAAGTCAACATCTTCTAGGCACTATGTTATAACTATGTTATAACTATGTTACATATTTTCATTTAGTGTCATAAAGGGAAAACCACCTAGGTATTGGCCTACAGTGTAGAGGAGAATAGATGAGAAATTTATCTCCTATTTGTTAGCCAATCTCTTAATGTTTTTGATAATAAGACTTGGTAAATCTATAGGATTCACTGAGATAAAGGTTGGAGAACCAATAGAATTAGAATAAGAATTTCATTTGAGTTTGAAAAGAATTTGGAGAAGATTTTGTGAAAGAAAATATATTAAAAAAATATTATCTAGTTTTAGAATTTAAAAAAAACCATTTTTTTAATTTACTGGATTCATGAATTATGGATTCCTATTTTTTCAACCCTTAAACTAAAGTGGAGTTGATATTAACTCAAGGGGGGTAAAGCAAATGGGTTCCCAATATAAAAATGATAGTTACCATTGAGGAATGAAAGATTGAGAGAGAAGGAAGAGGGTTTGAATTTGAAGAGGAATTTTAGAGAAATATTGTAAAGGATTTTGGAATGGAAATGAAGATCAAAGAACTTGAAGGAGATTGGAAATCTCTATTTTTTTAGATCTTGAAGCTTGAATACGGTTGGACCTGTTATATGTAGTTTTAGTATTGAATCCTCTTTCTTGTATGTGAGTGTTTTATATTTGTATCAAACTAGTGAAATGGTTTTCATTTAATTTTATTGGCATTTTAATTTTTATATTACTAGACAACACAACACAAAACAACAAATATAGTAGAACCATTCTTCAAATTATAAGGAGAAGCTTCCTAAAATCTAACTAAAACTAAAACTAATAAAATTGAAAAATATGTACATTGTACAAGATTTAATGAGGGCTTCATATCAATGTAGATATCTAATTTATTATTTTCCCCAAATGTAAGTACTATACTATCAATAGTCAATTTTTATAGTGATTTTTTAGAATTGAGGATAAACCATCAATCACAACTAATAAAATTCTAAATTCCTAATGGCTTAATTAAAGATCAATATTTGTCTATAAAAAAGGTTTGAAGAAATAACACTAGCATATGTTGACCACTAGATAAACCAAAGACTAGTAAGTTAGTATTAATAATAAATGATTAAGTAGATGAACATCTCCTGATCATAAATAAATTTAAGACATCAATTTCCACAATCCATGAAATTTGATAGTTGCTTCTAGGTTAGATTGTATGCTATTTTTTTGCACTAACATTTTGAATCTCACTCTGTGGTCCGTTATCGGGATGTAAGAATGCTAACAGAGATAAAACATGATGATCATCATTTTATCTCTGTTAGCACTCTTATATCCTGATGCATCACAAAGTGTGATCTAAAATGTTGGTGCAAAAAAATGACACGTAATCTAACCTAGAAATAGTTATCCATAAATAAATTGCTAAGAAGTATTCAAAGCCACCACATAATGGATAACAAGAATCAATTTAAAGTTTGATATATTTACTTTGTGATAGCAAAAAATACCCAACTTTTTTTTTTAACAACTATTTCTACAACATAAGCCTTGTATCTACTCTTATTCTTATAGTATGTACTCAAAGCACTTATTTATAAGCTCTCAAAGGTATCTTTTTGGGATCAAATCATTTTACCCTCCCTATGAAGCTTTGATAACTCAATTTGGTTTACTACACTATTTAATAACCTTCTTCCAAAATAAAACATGGAATATTGGATTATTTTATTAACATAGGTAACTCTAGCTTGTATTCTACACTATTGATGCTTTACAAAACTTTATAAGGATGATAATAATTATGTACAAGATTGTTATCCTTATTTTTTTGTTTTAGTGACATTTTCTTATATGGTTGTAATCACTCAAAGAACCAATCTTCTACTTTAAAAATTTTCATTGTGGTGTTCATTCACTTCTTACTTCATTCTATTTTATTTCTTGTTAATTTATCCTTGAGACAAGCAAGTACCTCTTGTTGATTTTGGATGTGTTTTTCAACTATTCATATATTTGGGTGTGCCCACAATGAAGAGGTGTTTGATAGGGGATGGTTCCATCTAGTGCCAAAATGGAAATATTTTGGATGAAGTATAAAAAGAAGTGTTATACCACTATTCTATTAGTGGCATCTATTGCACCCATCTCTCTTGTTTATTTGAAGAAAAAAAATAGATCTAATCCTCAAAGCAATTGTTTACCACCTCAATTTATCCATCTAACTAGGTATGATATGATGAGATACACAAAAGTTGAGTGCCCAAACATAAAAATAAGTCCAATCTAACAAAAATTATAAGTATAAAACCATGATCACTTACTATAAATTTTTTAGTCCCATATAGTTTCTAAATAGTATCCATAAATGTTGTTGCTATATTTCTTACTACAAATGGGTGTGACAAAGCACAAAATTGTTAAATTTGGTGAGTCAATCCTCAATAACTTTGATGAAGTTTTTTTGTTTGAACATGAGAAAACATGTGATGAAATCCATGGATACCTCCTCACACATTTATCTTGGAATAGATAGGGTTTGCAAAAGATTGGAGTCTTAATTATCTCCCCTTTATTTTGTTAGCATATGATACATTCTACTATAAATTTTTGAGCATCCCCTTTGAGCCCATCCCAAAAGAAATCTTTCTTGATTCTATGATAAGACTTAAAGAAACCTAATTATCTACCTACTAGAGAAGCACATAAGTTTTACCATAATATTAAACTTAAGGTTTGAGTTATCACATAGGTACAACCTATCCTTGTACCATAAATCATTTCCTTTCCATGAAAATTTTCCTAACACACTTGGTTATTGCTAGATTTTTTCAATGATATTTTGAGTACGTCCTTCTCCCACTTTTATCAAGCATCATTTACTCCATTTACATGTAATATGGAATGGAATATAGTAGTTTATTTTATGGGTTCATCTCTCTTAAATACAATATTAGTCACAACATTCTCCTTTCCTTTCTTATTATGATCTCAAAGACATTTCATAACACCTTTGTTAACCATTTTTTTTTTCTCTAGATGAAAAAAATTATTCTAATAATTTTTCTATACCATCATATTTTTTCTTTACCTTAAAGCGTCTTCCCATTAAATAAGGTATCCATAATTTGACTACATACAAGATAGCCATCATTTACTCCTCATGTATTGGCTTCAATAAATTCTTACCTTTGATTTTGTAACTTTCAAATGCTATGGGTCTTCATTCTTACATGATTACTACTCCTATGCCATGTTCAAAGTGTCACATTTAACAATGAAATTTTTAGATAAATTTAGGGTAGCTATAAATTGCATTTTGCGCATGGCTTCATTTATCTTCTCAAATTACCTAGTAACTTCCTCATTCATCTAGAAGGAATCCTCTTTCAAAAGATCTATTATAGGTGATTCTATGTTATCATAATTAATTAAAAATTCATGATAGTAATTAGTATTCCCTAAGAAAATTCATAAGTTGTTGAGGGTCCTAAGAATTTTTCATTCTACTATGGCCTTAATCTTGTGAGGTTCCACCTTGACTCCCTCATGTGAAATAAAATGACCTAGGTTCTCTACTTATTTGAATTTGAATACACACTTGGATGGCTTGGCATAAATATAATGTTGTTCAAGAATGTTCAAAACCTTATTCACCTGATACAAGTGCCCCTCCCAATTTTTCTATATATTAAATGTCATAAAAAAATACCATTTTTTTGCAATTTTTTTCTAAAGATATATTTTATCAAACTTTAAAATGTAAGTTGCTCATTTGTAAGTACAAAAGACATTACAAAAAATACATTGTGGTACTCATGGGTATGGAAATTTAAGTACATCCTCATCTCTAATTCTAATCCAAATGGAAATCACTAAAATGAAAATCAATTTTAATAAAAACAAATAGAACAAGTGAACTTATCTAACAGACCATTGAAATTAGTAGAATTAGAAACTTATCTCTTATGGTGTGCTTTTTCATCTCTTTATAATCAAGATGAATCTATCAAATTTCATGTTTCTTGCATGAAATTATCACTAGAGATGAGTAAAACCTATAACTATGATTGATAATATATGCCTCCATCATCTCTTGTGCCATCTTAATCTCACTTTTCTATACATATGGGCACTTGTAGAGCCTAATGTTTGTTATAATTATAAGCCATAAATACTAATTCCACATAATATTAATGAGATAAAATATGGTGGAATAATATGATAAGTCCATAATACAAAATAATAAAAAATCATATGCACAAGATAAAACCATATGTACCCTTAAATTTTTCTCCATGTACTCAATTTATTATTCAAGAATGAGATTATAGTACACCTACAAAAAATTTCATGCATGAATTTAGTAGGATTAAGCAGCACAATTGTACTCCTAATGTGATTAGTCTAACAAAATATAGGAACCAAACATCTCATCCAATTCCTCTTTATCCCATTACCACATATGTAACCTCCTTGATATTCTCTAATACATACCTGTAAGAGAGGGGGACCACCACGTGCGAGACCCCAGGTCACGGAGGGTCAAGATGCGAGAGGCTACCCTAACTTACCTTAGCTAAGTGTAGTGTTTAGGATATGGGGATGAGAATGATGAGGATTATAGAACCCTGCGACCACTCGTCAATCCCAAGTTTTAAGGTGGGGCTAAGCGAGTTAGTTTCTAGGTCCAACTCTGCACCTCAGGGAGCTCTCTGCCCAAGGACATCAACGTGGACTCTGGACGAGAGCATGATGCACTAGTGTCTCGAAAGTGCACTATAGTCCATATGGTTAGAACACAACCAAGGAAAGGTTGAACTCGTTAAAACGACTAACAACCTAGCTTAACAACTTCTAAGAGAACAAAACAATACTATGAAATAAGAGAAATATAAACAGAGGTGATGAAGTAGATATACCAACACTAGGGTGACAAAGATGATCTTGTAGAAGAGCCTATTCACCAGCTAGCTCCATAAAGTGCATCCACCTACACACAACAAGAGAGAAAATGTTGGGGGGGGTTGTATAGGGGCCTGCCTCAGTCAAACCCTCATTTAGGTGTTTCCATCGGCACAGACAGCCAAAAGAACGAGATAAAGAAGCAATGTAATAAAAATAAAAACACTACAATGTAGTACTATGCTACTCACCAAATGATAGAGGAGAGGAGAGGGAATCTTACCACCTCCACCAAGAGCACTTAAGGCTGCTTGGGGGAGAAAATAGAGGAACTCAAGCCTCTATTGCGTATGGCGTGGTCCCAAACGTGCTCTATCGAGTTGATGGGATGTGATGTTGTTGCAATGGAATGCTTGGAATGCTTGGAAGTGAGTGAAAATGAGCTTGTGGAGTGACGTGAGAGTGTGAGCATGGAAGCTTAGTCTATTCAATAGTTGGAATGCAAATTGAAAGAGTGAATATGAAGGAATGAGGATGAAAATGACCATATTCGGGTTGGTTGGCCGAAGGATCAACTTCACTGCCAATGGGAAGAGTAATGCATTTGTTATCTCAACTATAGGAATCTGCTAGGGATGTAAGCATGTTGCGCGAGTGTCCCTGACAAAAATGCCTCCACTAACACACAAAATAGGCTCCATGTGGACTGCCAATAGTGGGCTTGAGTAAATTTAAGCCTCCAAATTTGGCTTTCTTAAGTGTATAAAGGAAAAAAGGGGAATTGTGCCTAGGGTGCAAATTCGCTTTTATACATTTTTCCCCCACTTTAGCGAGCATAAATACTGATGAGTGCTCAATAAAGTAGATCAAGAAGAGAGTAGGGTTAGAAAAGTATACCTAAACCGTCGAGGAAGTAGTACTCAGTCTGGCATACCCAAAGGTGCAAGAGATGCGAAGGGCTCCATAGCTACTCGAAACTATGAAGTTGGAACAAAGTGTCTTACAAGTCCGCAAACTTGCAAGGAGGCAACCCCCAAGATCTCTCATAGGGAGGAAGCCCTAAGGAAGCAGACTTTGTAGAGTCAGGAAGTGGTGACATGTCTAAAGCGACGACACGTCTACCCATAGATAGAGCATGTCTAAAGCGGTGACACGTATACCCACAAATAGAGTGTGTCTAAAGTAGCGAAACATCTACCCGTAGATAAAATGTGTCTAAAGTGGTGACACGTCTACCCACAAATAGAATGTGTCTAAAGTGGTGACACGCCTACCCGCAGATAGAATGTGTCTAAAGTGGCGACATGTCTACCTGTAGATAGAACATGTCTAAAGTGGTGACATGTCTACTGATAGATAGAGTGTCTAAAAGCGGCCGGTCACGTAAACTGAAAAAATTTCAAAGGGGTCCCTTGGGAACCCTTCAAAAGGAGAGGGGTCCACTCAAGGGACACACTGTTTGAAAGGTAAGGTCTAGTATGGTTGCCCCCAATCTAGACACAAAGAAGTGAATGGAATGAGTTTAGTTGGGTTTCCCCCAGGCTAGATGTGAAAAATTCCATTCGTTACAAAGACTTTCGAAGAAAGGGGGTTCGCTCAAGGGACACACAATTCAAAAGCAACTGTCCACCTTAGAGTGATTTGTCATCAAGGGATCCTTTCGAAAGATGTTCACTTCATCAGGGAATTCAAAAGGAAGGTCATGCCCTCACACGAGGGGAAGTCAAAGTAGTTCCCACTTCGGAGGAAGGTCTTCAAGTCCTTTCTTTACGAATCTGTGATGAAGGAAACATGTTTTGTTAGGGTTCCAAGTTGAGAATGAAATTCTAAGGAAGGAATTGTTGTGTATAATTTCAAGAAAAGATTCTTTGGCAACAAATTCATTTTCTAAAAATTTAAGTGTTAAAGAAGAGAACATTGTCACACATAGGAGGGACAACTCAAGCAAAGAAGAGAGAAAGATAAAGGGAAAGTAAAAAAGAAAATACAAACAAAGGACAAAGGGGGATCTAGTTTAGCAGGGTCAGATTTTTCCAAGCTCATATAGTAATAGGTAATTGTAATGCAAAGAAAAAGATCATCAATCCCCAACTAGATCAGGAAGAATGCAGGGAAAACAAAGTAAAAATTAAAAATTGGGTCAACATGGAAGGGAAGCCTAAATGCCCCCAACGCTTTGCATCATCCCAAATTTATCAAAAATCAATCACAAACATGGAAGAATGATGGTATAAATAGAAGAAGGTTTATGACACAAAAACCATGCTTGTATCTAAGCACCAAATGGGGTGAAGAGGGTCATCCAGGCACATATAGCACAAGTACGGGGGAACACATAAAAAAACAAACACACACACAAGATCAAGAAAAGGGGACCTCCTCCTAACATTGATCATACAAGAGGTCATCCGCTTCCCAATCTAGATCTCATAAGGGGAAGAAGGATGAGCCTGCAAGGTTGGAATGTTAAGAGGAGGGGCGTCTGACCCTCCCACAAGAAGGGCCAAGGAAGAGGCCCCTCAAGGTCCTCTCCATTGAGCTCTTGTGGAGTCAAAGTCAATGATTTTGCAAAGATCATCGACAGGGTCAAGAATTCATCCAAAGATTTAAACATGCATCCTGCAAGAGCATCATGCTTATTCTCAGTAGATGACGCAGGCTGTGCCTGAGATTCACTGCTAGGTCCATCGAATGATTCAAGAGCAGTGACGAACTTAGGGGAAGTCGAGACTAGTTCTGTCAAAAGGACAAAACAAGTCATCAAGGGGCCATCTTGTGAAGAAGGTGGAATCCTCTTACATCCTTCTTTTCCAAAAGGACCAACCTCCATCTCTTTCTTCATGGGAGGAGATGAACTCCCCACAGAGGAAGCTAGGGGTGCAGAAGAAGAGGAGGATAGGACTGTAACAAACATGACCGAAGTGTTAACCATGTCCACAGGCTTAGGGAAGGGTTGAATATTATGGATGCACATAAGCAAAGGTAGCTCCATTGAAGGAGCAATAAACACCTGTACCCATTTAGGGTTAGGTGTGTTTTTGCTTGCAATGGAAGCTGGGAGCGAATCAAGTTGAAGAGAAACAATAGGAAGGGAGGAAGGAGACCCAACAGGAGGTCCTGAAATAGGAGAGGTCGTTTCTTCTTCCTTCTGTTGTGAGGCAGCTTGCTCGGCCAGGAGAGCCTTTCACCAACGCTTGCACTCATGTGCAAGGCGGTTTCTATGGATCTTGGAGTTAGAGTCTAGAGCTTGAGAAGGGATGAGGGGTTCCTACTCGACCATAGGAACATCCACTATGGCCATTTCAGGTGGAGTGATGAGTTCTTGTATAGGAGTAGGGGGAATAGGTTGAGGAGCGACATGAGGAGTCGACTTGAGAGCCTCAGCAGCGGGCCTCTTTTCGTTCACTGCCTTAGGAGCAAGAGCAGTATGAGGCCGCGGATCGAATTCTCTGTGAGAACCTTTCTTTCTATCGTATAAGTAGTACCATGGTCCTGGATATTCATTAGGAAGGTCTTTGATTCTAATATTGGACCTATGCCAAAGATGAATCATTAGACTCATAGGATAGCCACCAATGATCATCCAGTACTCTTCCTAGGAAAGGGGAGAGGATGGGGCAGCCCGAGAAAGGGTCACTTTCTCTTTACTTTTATGAGGAGGAGAGGGAGCCGTTATGGGCTTCTCCTCTTTTTCCAAGGAAGAGGGAGTAGATGGTGTAACCTTCTCTTTGCCTTTGTGAGGAGGAGAAGGGGCCAACATGGACTTCTCCTTCTCTCTTCAAGAAAGAGTAGTCATAAGCGCAAGCTCCTTCTCATCCTGGGAAGAGGAGGCAAATGATTTTTTAGAAGGGTCAACTTTGGCTCCCCTTTGCCCCCAGTTTTTCACTTCACATAGTTCTTGTAAAGTAGGTCCATTCTCAGAGGATTCAGACCAACTAAGGAGGGCCAAAAGTGATCCAGTGAACATCCACCATGAGATACCAAAGGCTGATATTTGGTATCATGCACTACATGCACGACACGCTCGTGGGAAAACTTTAAACACTTATGAATAATGGATGCAACCCCATTCATGGAAGCCAACCAAGGAATGCCTAACTTCACTCTGAATAGGTCCGACTCTGGGATAATGTTGAAGACCATGTCAACAATCCTAGGTCCAACCAAGACAGACAAAGTGATCGAGCCATAAGGTTTAAGACTCATACCATTGTGGGTACGGATGGTAGATTTTGTTTCTCCATAATTTTCTTTTTGCAATGAGTTCAATACTAATTTTTCTTTGGTAATAACATTCACATGACTTGTGGGGTCTATAAAAACTCCCATCACAATATTACCATTGATGTGAGCGAGAATGGAAAGAGGTGAAGGTTTGTTGTTTAAGGGTAGATCTTGTGCTGTAAATGTAATATCCGGCGAACTAGGTGCGGGTGGAACAATAGAAGTTACCGTGACCATGTTTACATAGGCCTCGGGTTGAGGAACAAAATCAGTGGGATCGATAATCATGTTGGAAGAATGTGATAAAAATGGGTTCGTGTATATCTGCAATTCACTATTAGCTTTCACCATTGATTTGTTAGTGTTTTGTTTGTTCCCATCGATATGAATGCTACCATCCTTGATGCGGTCTTGTATCTCATGAGGAAACCGCATGCAACATTTAGTATGATGTCTGTTAACATGATGGTACTGACAATAGGTGCTCCCATCATACCAATTACGATAGGGTTCCTTAACAGGCTGAGGGGGCGGCAAAGTTATGATCTTATCCTTCAACAACTTTTGCAAGATGGAAGTGTAAGATTCAGACAACTTCATGAGTTTTCGGTTGCATTTGAGGCCATTGTCATCGATAGCAGCTACTACATTCGCAAAGACTTTTCCTTTCCCAAATATTGATACGATGGATTTCCCTTCAGAACAACAATGCGAGGAATATCCCCCGAACTGAGCAATCATCTATTGGTATTCTCGTAAGGGTGCACACAAATGCATGAAAGAAGGGTATTTCATAAGGGAAAACTTCTCTTGCCAAGGCCTTTGTAAGTTCCCTATGAACACCTTCTGCATGTCAGAATTAGGCAATTGGTATGAGATTTGTGAAAGAAGTGCTTGATAATGTGTTGTAAAATTAGTAATCTTCTCATTATCTCCTTGCTTACATCGAACGAGATGCAAGAAGGTCATCTTCAGCCCGATGTTTTCTTGGAATTGTCTAAGGAATTGGTAAACAAGTTGATCAAAAGAGAAAATAGAATTATCAGGCAAGGAACAGTACCACTTGAGTGTTGTGTCCTTGAGAGATTGGGGAAATAGTTTAGCCATCAAGGCGTCATGATGGAAGAAGTCGGTGCAGAGGGAGTTAAAGAAAAACACGTGTATCTGCAGATCCCCCTTACCACCAAACTTGTCAAATTTAGGAATCTCCATTCCCCGAGCGAAGGGAGTGTTCAAGATGGCAACTGAAAATGGGCTATGTCAGAAGAAAGGTTGGAAAATAGGCTAGGCAGAGGCTTGGGAAAGGCTCACTAATTGACTCTGCATCTTACTCATATTCTAAAGTAGAGTGTTCATAATAGGGTTGTTAGAAGATAAAGGGCCAGAGGAACCTCCTCCAAAGTCACCACTAATTCCATCTCCAAAACTGCCACCAGTGTGACTTCTGCCAGAGTTACTACCAGAGCCACCGCCACCAGTAGGGCCACCATCGGAACCATTGCCGCAACCTCTGCCGAAGCCACCTTTGCCAACACCACCTCCACTACCAAATCCACCGCCACTATGAAAGCCTCTAGCACCTATTCTACCAAGACCTCCACCACTGGAGGTGATAGAAGGGGTAAAGCTAAAGCCCAATGGGACCTTATTCACCTTGATAGTTTCCAATTGATTAGGGATGGAAGGGATACTAATGGAAGGGACCACATCGGCCATGTAGACAAAGGTGGGAGGCATTGATACTCCTAGTTGTCTCTCATGTTCTTTGAAGGTGACTCCTTGTACAAAACTAGAGTTGCTTAAAGGGGCAAACTCTTCGGCGATACCAAAGAGACTACTTAGAAGCTCTATGCCTATTCGGTCTTTATCCATCATATGTCTTAGTTCACTAACAGACCAAGTGGCCCTAGCCATTTTAGATTTCTTTCCAAATGATTTTCAAGGTTGCCCAACCCCCTTGTAAGGGAAGACACATATTCAATAGGGATTTGAACGGCCTCATGCTCGTCCACCGATGATGGCATGGGGGACGCAGGAGTATTGGGGATGTGGTCAGTTTCATCGGTGAATCTTATCTCAACCCTTGATACACACAACACACAGATGTCCATGTAGTGTGTGCACATTACTAACAAAGATTCCTCCACTAACATGAAAAGACACGACTAGGTGGATTGAACGAGGTGGTGGCAGCGGAATTGCATTATTGAATTTATATTTTCTAAGGTAGGGTTGATGAAATGGGGAATTTTTCTAGGGGTGCAAATTTTCTCCATTACATTTTTACCCCACTTTAGTGAGTCTGTGTGTTGGTGTGAATGTGAGGTAGAGTAGAAAGAGCTTGGAGAGAATATACTTGAATCGTCGAGGAAGCAGATCTTTGATTTGGCACACCCGAACATGGAGGAGGTAGCTCTACAAGTTCTCGATCCTGCAACACAACCTTGATGTGAAAGAGAGAGAGAGATGGCTCCATAGGTACTCAATCTTGTGGAAATTGAACAAAAGGATCTATGGGTTCTCAATCCCACAAAAGTTGAACAAAAGGATCTATGGGTTCTTCGTCCTACATAAGAAAGTGCTTCATGGGTTCTCGATCATGTGAAGGGATCACCACAGGTTCTCAATCCTATGAGGCTTGTATGAAAGGACTCCATAGGTGTCGGTCCTATAAGGCAAGCTTGAGGAGGTGCCCAGTCCTGAAAACTTGATTGTGAAAGTGGATTTGCAGTTGCTCAATCTTGCAAAGCAACATGTTAAGCTGCAAACAAAACATGTTAGGCAGAAAAACTCAAAGTAGACAGAAATATCACAAAGCAAGCAATTGAAGGAAAAGTTTTCAAAGGGGGTCTCTTAGGAACCCTTCAAGATAGCAAGGGGCCCACGTAGAGGGACACTCTATTTGAAAAGCATGATTTTTTTGGCAAATGATTTTGTCATCAAGGAATCCTTTTGAAAGATCTTTTTCATCAAGGAATCCAATAAAAATAATGCTCCTTCTCAAAGGGAGGTTTTTAAACTTCTTCATCAGAAAAAAGTACTCCTATTTCGAGGGAAATTTTTTAGATTATTTTTGCTATGAATTTGTTTTCAAAAAGAAAAATCTCACAAAGGGGAGCCTTGTTGAAGGATCAAATTTTTGAAAAATGAAAAATTTTCAATAAGAAATTTGTTGGCCATTGAATTCACCTTATTGAAAATCAAAGAAGTGGTAGTCCCCCTTAGGATGGTGCGTGTGAATCAAAGGAGCATGTGGCATCCTAAGGAAAGAAAGAAAAGGCAGTGATGTTGTGGCACATAAGACAATGAGATATAAATATGGAAATGTTGTCACACATGCGAGGGGCAACACATAAGCACCACAACATCACAAAGCAAGTAGAAAGAGAGGCAAGCAAAGACAAAGAAAGAAAGGAACAAGTAGAGAAAAATAAATCAAGAGATAGGGGGATATGGGAGTTTGGGGTCAGATCAATTCTTATAGGTAACCTATGATGTATTGAAAGAAAGATCATCAATCCCCAAAGTTCCCAGATCATGAAGAAGAGCACATGAAAAAAAATGAATTTTTTTTTTGGGCCAACATGGAAGGAAGACCTAAATGCCCCCAACACTTTACATCATCCCCAATTGTCAAAAATAAAATTCATAAAATATAGAAGAATGATGAAACATATAAAGGAAGTTTATGAAAAAATTTCACTCCTATATCCAAGCACCAAAAAGGGTAGAAAGGGTCCTCTAGAAACACATTAAGATAAGCACGATGGAAACACAACACACAAAAATCTAATCTATAGATAGAGAAGAGGTACCCCCTATTCCTCATCAACTAATAGGTCATTCTTCTCCTAGTCTAGATCATTATATAGGGAGGGTAGATGATCCTACAAGGGAGGGATAGCAAGGGGAGCACCCTTTGACTCTGCTACAACAAGAGCTAAGGAAGAAGGCCCCTCAAGGTCTCCTTCACTCAAATATTATGAGGTAAAGGTCATAGATCTCACAAAGATCATTAAAAAAGTTGAGACATCATCCACTGAGTTAAACATGCACTTAACTAGAGTGCCATGTGTTAACTAGGTGGGAGAGGAAGGAGGTACCCAAGATCCACTACCAGTCTCATTAAAGGGGGTAGTGAAAAACTTAGGGTATGTCAGGGCTACCTACTTCATAAGGACAATGCAATCCAGGCCAAAAATAACTCCTAAAGAAGGTAATCCCTTCTTTTGACCACCACTTGAAGTGAGGTCCTCCAACTTATGCTTTAGTAGAGGATGTTGGATCCCCATTGAAGAAGTGGATGTGGAGGAGGGAGAAGACAGAGCCATGATAGACACCACCAACATGTTTGACATGTGTATGGGCTGAGAAAATGGAGGGATGTTTAGGAGGGTCATCAAAAGTGGAGGCTCCATGAAAGGATCGATGGACACTTCCACCCTTTTGGGGTGAGGAGGAGCTGAAAGCATAACCGAGGCAAGTGAAATTGAAGAAAAATGAATATAAGAAGAAGGCATAGTAGGAGGTGTCAAACTAGGAGCTACTGGCTCTCCTTTTGTCTTTTGCAAGGTGACTTACAGCCAAAGTCTTTCTCCAATGCTCACACTCACACACAAGCCAGTTTCATCAACTTCGGGAACTAGAAGTTGTAGCCCGAGGAGAAATGAGAGGCTCCTGATCTATTATAGGAGTGTCCTCCACAACCGTTGTCAGTGGAAGGGCAACCTCCTATATAGGAGTAAGATTGGGAAGCACAAGAGTAGGTGGAGAAGCAGACACAAGTGCCTTGATAGTTGGCCTCTTCCCATTCGATGTTGGATGGGTAGAAGTGGTAGGAGGCCGAGATGTAGGGAAAACTCCATGAGGGACCTTCCCCTTGCCATAAGCAATAGGCCTAGGCACCATGGGCAAGACAGGAAGTCCAAACACTTTATGCTTGGATTTTTTCCAAGTGGGAACCATCAAGCTCCCCATACGAGGCATGGGAGTAGGGGCCGAAGGTGCCACAACAAGGTGAGAAGTAGAAGCGGATGGAGCAAAAGAAGAGGAAGGCTCTTGGGCGTGAGCGAGCTTCCCCTTCCCCTTTTGTTGAGAGGAGGAAACCTATTGTGTAATCATACAAAATTTTACCAAAATAGCATAGGGAGATGTATGATAGGTCACCTTTGACATCGTGGTCCCAATCTTATACTTGATATAGGCATGATATAACAAGTCCTCCTTGGAGGGAATGGATTGATGGGAATGGGCCAAAACTGATCTAATGAGAAGCCCCCATGTGACAGTATTGGTTTGTAACCGGTGTCATGCACGATGTACATAGATCCCTCATGAGAAAAATTAAGACATTTATGAATAACCAAACCGATTTCATTCATGGAAATGAGCCATGGAATGCCTAGTTTCACCCTAAATAAAATTGAATCTAGAATTATAAAAAAAGAAGTATCTATGGCCCTGGGTCCTACCAAGACTAAAAGAGTGATAGAACCAATATAAGGAACCAAGATTCCATCATGTGTGTGTATCGTGGTCTTTGATTCCTTGTATTCCTCCCTATGCAAAAATTTGATAAGCAAAGTCTCCTTCGTTAAGATGTTCACATGACTCATGGGTGTTGGGAATAGGATGCCATTTAATTGCAATCCTAAACATATTTCATGTATCTCCTAAGTCCTTGGAAAGTATTCCCCAACACTGGGATTAGAATGAGATTAAATTTGAGTGAAATGAACATGTAAATTGACATCTATAATTAATTATAAATGATAGGAACATGTGGGGATGCCCAAGAAGAGCTCCTACAAAATGGGAGAACATGAGGCACCCACATGGAAGGTGGAACCCACCTTGAGTTAAGTTAACTATTTGGAGAAAGATAAAAATTTAGTAATGCATATAAAGATCCTTGAAGTTAGGGATTGATGTTTACATGTATGGATTTCAGTTCAGCATCAACTCAAATTGTTTAGTTTAGCATCAGTTCAATTCAGTTCAGTTCAGTTTAGTTCAATTTAGTTATGGTTCAATTATCTTCAGTTGCATGTAGTTAGTTTGAGTTGCATGCTAGTTGAATTTAGCTAACTTGGATTGTATGCTAATGACTTGAGTTGCATGACAAATAACAAGTGACTACTTACAGTTAACAAGGGATGATCAATCATGCATGATATATGCATGAATGGTGTAGAGATATGTTTTAGTTAATAGAGATTGACTTGGACCCACCTTGGGTGCCCAAGTTGGCATCTTGGAGTTAACACTTTTGCATGAGAAGATATTTTATAAGGTTGAGTTAAGTGGTCCCATTCTTGGGTGCCAACCTTGAGGAGAATCTTACAAGATATCTTTGTAATCAACGTTGAGTTATGACTTCAGTTTTGGATGCCCAAATTGATGAAGTACTTGGTTTGACATTGTTTTTCATGAAAGAACTCTACTTACAAATAATAGGTGTAGGTTTTGTGAGATAAGCTTTGTGTTTTGTAATTGTAAACTCTTTTGAGTTTACAAGGCTCATTATTGTCTATAAATTGCAGCAAGTTGAAGAGAGTTTTATCAAATTTTATTGCAGGTGTGAAGAAGAATTGTTGAAGGAAAAAGAATCATCTCAAGCAAGGATTGATAAAGAATTATTGTAATCTTGTTCTAAGGTTAAATAATACAAGAACTATTGATTCTGGTGGTGGATTTTTTTCCCAAAAGGGTTTCTCTACGGTATATGTTGTGTCACTTCTATCTTATGGTCTTATTCTTCTGCAATCTTCTGTCTACTTCTACAAATGGTAAAATGAATCTAAACAAATAATCATCCACAAAGAAATTGTAACAAAGAACACTTAATTAGATCTACAGTATAATAGCTTTACAAGTTCTAAAGCTACATAATTACCTCCATTTTCAACATTTGGTATTAGAGCTAATGGTTGGGGTAAAGTTTGGGACACCTTTCTCTTAAAAGTTTGAAGGTTTTTTTGGTTGTAGTGGGAACTTTTACTATTGTGTTATTGCTGATTTTGGAAAATAAGTTTGTTACAATGATTTTTAATTCTCGTTTAGATAATGAAAGATTCAATGGATCTAATTATGAGATGTGGAAAATAAAAATGGATGATCTCCCTGAAGAGAGAGATCAGTGGTTAGATATTGGTAATGAGAAAAAGTCACCTACAATGATGTTAGATGAGGATTGGGATAAGCTTGATAAGAATGCAAGAGGGACTATAATATTATGTCTTGTTGATGTTGTTCTCTTGAATGTTTCAGAAGAAACTACTGCATATAAATTGTGGAAGAGAATAGGTGATATTTATCAAACTAAAAGTATTACTAATAAGTTGTATCTAAGAAGATAGTTGTATTCTTTAAAGATGGAAGATGGTGATTATATTGCAATTCATTTGAATGCTTTTAATTTTATTTTAATTCAGTTAGCATATGTTTATGTAAAGCTAGAAGATGAAGATAAATTCATTTTGTTACTTTGTTCTTTACCAGAATCTTGGGAAAATCTAATTGTTGCTATCAGTGGTAGTGGTGTAGATTCAAAGATGGACAATATAATTCCCACTCTCCTATTAGAGGAGATAAGGAGGAAGTCTAAATGGAAATCCAAGATGCCTTGTTTGTAAAAGGTAGGCGTGAGAAAAAGGAACCTAAGGGAGACAAAGAAGGAAAGGGTAAGTCTGAAGGATGGAGTAAGGTAAAGTGTTGGAACTATGGGAAACTGGGACATGTGAAGAAGGATTGTAAGAACAAGAAAAAGATTTTTGATTCTTTTACAAGGGAATCCTCAGATGACAGTAATCATGTATTGATCATTTCATGTAAAAATGTTAGTGGTGACTCTTTGCTTGATGTTAAAGAGTGATCTTCATGAAGAGGATGGTAGTCATGATGCCATGTGTAGCTCATACCACAGTTTAGTGGGATTTGTTGGCAGTAACATGGATGCATCGTTGGTAAGGTTATCTTCATGTGATTAGATATATGTTTTTTCTTGGTTTAGAGTGGTTGCTATTATGTCATGGTTTACTCTTGATATGCATTTAGAGTTTGTCATGGTACTTGTTCTCTTGAGACTAGGATGTTTATGTATGTTATGATGCATGTGATCTCCTTGGAGGAGATGGTTAGATCATGTTGTCATGTTTATGTTCCAAATTCATGATTAGAGATTTGACATTGATCTTGTGTAGTTCTCTTATGTCTTCAGTACATTAATCATTTACTTGATTACTTCATGATAGTGCTATGTTGTATTTGGAGTTTGGCATGGATTGGTTGGGTACATGTCCTCATGGATACTTGGAGAAATAGATGAGGCTTGAGTTCTCTTATGGTAAGAGATATATGTTAAAATGGTTACTTTTAAGAAAATACTTTTCAATAGTAAAGACCGAGAAGCTTGCACCTTGGTTGGATGTGAGTTCAACACACTCGGCGGTTTCACATGCCTTTAAAGAGGTAGTTTGGTTATAGAGACTTGGGAAAGGTATTGGTTTTAATTTCAAGAAAGTTAAACTTGAATGTGATAGTCAGAGTGCTATTTGTTTAGCCAAAAATCCTATGTATCATGCTTGTACTAAGCATGTTGATGTTTAGTATCACTTTTTGCAAGAAATGGTTGAGAGTGGGAAGGTATTAATTGAGAAAGTTGACACTTTGATTAATGTTGCAGATTATCTTATGAAACCAATTCCCACAAATAAGCTCTCTTGGTTTTGAGTATTAATCATTTTCTTGGAGCTTCATGATTATGCAAGTTGCATTTGAATTTGGTATGGATTTATTAGTTGGTGTAGGAAGGCCATTGGTCTTGAGTCCTATACTTGATTTATAATAATGATTCCTTGTTTAGAATAATTGCAATATATAATGTCAAGTGGGAGAATGTTGGGAATAGGATGCCATTTAATTGCAATCTTAAACATATTTCATGTATCTCCTAAGTCCTTGGAAAGTGTTACCCAACACTAGGATTAGAAAGAGAGTAAATTTGAATGAAATGAACATGTAAATTGACATTTGTAATTAATTCTAAATGATAGGAACATGTGGGGATTCCCAAGAAGAGATCCTACAAAATAGGAGCACATGGGGCACCCACATGGAAGGTAGAACCCACCTTGAGTTAACTATTTGGAGAAAGATAACACTTTAGTAAGGCATGTAAAGATCCTAGAATTTAAGGATTGATGTTTATATGCATGGAGTTAAGTTAAGTTAAAGTTAGTTTAGTTTAGTTTAGTTTAGTTTAGTTCAGTTCAGTTATGGTTCAGTTATCTTCAATTGCATGTAGTTAGTTTGAGTTACATGTTAGTTGACTTCAATTGACTTGGATTGCATGCTAATGACTTGAGTTTCATGATGAATAACAGGTGACTACTTACAATTAACATGGGATGATCAATTATGCATGATATTTGCATGAATGGTGGAGAGATATGTTTCAGTTAACAGAGATTGATTTGGACCCACCTTGAGTGCCCAAGTTGGCATCTTGGAGTTAACACTTTTGCATGAGAAGATATTTTATAAGGTTGAGTTAAGTGGGACCATTCTTGGGTGCCAACTTTGAGGAGAAGCTTACAAGATATCTTTGTAATCAACGTTGAGTTATGACTTCAATTTTGGATGCCCAAATTGATGAAGGACTTGGTTTGAATTTTTTTTTCATAGAAGAACTTTACTTGCAAAGAATAGGTGTAGGTTTTGTGGGACAGGCTTTGTGCTTTGCAATTGTAAACTCTTTGGAGTTTACAAGGCTCATTATTGTCTATAAATTGCAGCAAGTTGAAGAGAGTTTTATTAGATTTTATTATAGGTTGTGAAGAAGAATTGTTGAAGGAAAAATAAGCATCTCAAGCAAGGATTGATAAAGAAATATTGTAATCTTGTTCTAAGGTTAAATAATACAAGAACTATTGAATTATGTGATGGAGTTTTTTCCTGAAAGGGTTTCTCCATGTTATATGATGTGTCACTTCTATCTTCTGGTCTTATTCTTCTACAATATTTTGTCTACTTCTAAAAATGGTAAAATGAATCTAAATAGGTAATCATCCACAAAGAAATTTTAACAAAGAACATTTAATTAGATCTATAGTATAATAGTTTTACAAGTTATAAAGCTACATAATTACCTCCATTTTCAACAACGGGGTCCAGTAGGAAATCAGTCACAATGTTGCCATTCACGTGAGCAAGGATGTAAAAGGGGGAAGGCTCTTTTTTCATAGACAAATCCTACAATATGAAAGATATATCTGGTGACCCATTCGTAGGTTGGGAAGGAGGAATGCATGTAAATGAAACCACATGTTTATGTACATAGGTGGAACAAACTCGATAGACTCCAAAGGTTTAGAAATCCAAAAGTGACCTATCTAAGTTTTGTTTCCAAATATCTAGGGGCCTTTCTAACTACACATCTAGGGGTCATAGATTGGGTTGTAAGGTTGTACGCCTTGCAACACGTGAACCTACAACAAACCTAAGGAATGAGAGAAGGTCCTTTGATGCCTAGAGACAAAGCATAAATAGTTCACATCGGGTTCACCAAAATGTAGAGAAGAGGGACCTGCCACCCTGAGACTCGAGGTCACAAGAGAGTCGTAAGCAACAAACTACCCTAATCTACCTTGAGTTTTCTAAGTGAATTGAAAGGGATAAAGTATTGAGGCTAAAAATGAAGGACAGATGGCCTATCACTTTCATTTTTCTAAAACTGAATGTTTACAAGGTTAGAAGAGTTAGTTTCCAAGGTTTGGTTTGCTGCCCAAATAGCTCACTGTTTGAGGATGACAACACAGATCATGGAATCCAATGCAATGTAGTAGTGTCTCAAGGATGCGTTGACATCTATATAGATAGAAGGTCCATAGGGAAAACTAAAACACAAGAAAATCCTACTAACTATTCAAATACTAGTTGTTTTATACCACAACAAAACACTAGAAAGCACAAAAATCAAATTTTAACAAGAGAAATGCTATAACTAAGTTATACTAGAATGGATAAAGAGAAGGTGATGAATTAAACCTATCCATTAGTGATTTGAATCTTCAAGTAGCTCCACTCACACGTGTTGAGTAATTGTGTCTCAACCTTGCAATTACATAAGTTACTATTGATACATAAGGTACTATTCATCTGAAGACGACAGGGGGTGTAGGGGGGTCTCCCCCCGGTTGGGGTCTAGGGGCAACATGCCTTGGTGGGGCTTAGGGGAAGCACCCTCAAAAGGAAAATTTTATTTATATTTTATTATTGTAAATCTGCAGCATTCATCGTTATGTCTCATATCTGACGGCTGATACTTTACTAGCTTGAATTTCCCTAGAAGGTAGCCCTATTTAATGAGGGCATTATATTACAACTGTGTATTGTGATGTATTCTGAGAGTCTGATAGCGGTCGTGTTACCTTTAGATCTTTGGTTGGTGATAATCCTACGAGAAGCTTGCTCTACAAGTATATTGTAATCTTTGTGATTTCTAAATAATATATTGGGCGACTTTTGGAGTGTGGGGTTTTTTTCTCCCAAAAGTGTTTTCCCTATGTAAATCACTATTGTGGTATGCATGATATTTGTGTTTATTTGTGTTTAAGTTTTTGTAATTGTTAAATATTTGTAATTTTTTTGCATTATTCTCCTCTCAAGATTAGTGTAGGAAGTTGTTCCACTACCTTAGCTTCCTTACAAGTAGTATCAGAGCCTGATCACCTTTGGTTTTAATTGTGGGTTGTTGGGTTTTCTGAACTAATCCAAATTTGAGTGGGGGCTTGTGTAGAAGACTCTTTGTGATCTTGTTGCAAGAGTTTTTAGATGGAAAGCTCATCGAGGAGAATAGAGGTGGATAATTTTTTTGGAAATAATTTTGAAATGTGGAAGCTAAAGATGGAGGATCTGTTGATGAGAATGTTTCAAGGCCTACAAATCCTACTCAAGTTGCTCAATATGATGTTATGGACCGTAAAGCCAAGGGTCTAATCAAATTGTGCTTGGAAGAATTTGTTTTAATCAATGTCCATGAAGATACCTTTGCACAAAAACTATGGAAGAATCTTGGTGAGATGTATCAAGCCAAATATTGAGTGAACAAGATTTTCTTGAGGAAGAAATTATATTCTTTGAGAATGGAAGAGGGTGGATGAATTACAAACCACCTAGAAGCATTCAATATGTTGGTGGCTCAATTGGCATCAGCTGGTGTCAAAATGGATGAGGAAGAGAAATGTCATATCCTACTTTGTTCTTTTCCCAATTCATGGGATTCTCTTGTTATGGCTATTGGGAGTACTTTTGTTATATTGAAGACTAGAGATGTGGTGGATTCTTTGCTTTCTGAAGAGATGAGGAGTAAGGTATCCATCAGTTCCAATGAGGCCCTAAATGTTCATGGAATACTTAAGGAAAAAGGAAAGAAGAATGAGAAGTGTGACAAATCCAAGTCCAAGGGGAGATCTAAGTCTCTTGGAAAGTCCAAAGTTATTTGTTGGAATTGTGGTAAACCTAGACATATTCGTAAGAATTGCAAAACAAAAAGAAAAAGAATAAATTTGATTTTGATTCTAAGTTTGAGAAGAAATATGGTGACACATTCATTGCAACTTTGGCAACTCATGTAGATAATGATGCATGGTTAATTGGATCAGGTGCATCTTTCCATATGACCTTTAATAGAGATTGATTTTTTGAATATGAAGAATTTGATGGAGGTAAGGTGTACTTGGGTGATGATTCTCATTTAGAAATTTTTAGCCATGGTAAAGTTAAAATCATATTTCTTGATGGTAGAATAAAAATGATTAATGTTGTGTTGCATATCCCTGGTTTAGCATGAAATTTGTTATATGTGAGCAAACTAATAGATGTAGGTGTGTAGGTAGTATTTTCTAATGCAATATGCAAGATGGTCAGATGTGCTATGGTGATTGCTAGAGGTGTTAGAAATGACACATTGTATAAGCTTGATGCATGCACTGTTGAGTGAAATAGTACTTATGTGAAAAGAAAGTTTGTGGAAGATGTGAGGGTTTCACCTTTAGTAGATGGTCATGGATTTTGGGTACCCAAGAGTGCTCTTTATTTTGAATCAAAGTTACCTACAAACAAAACTATGATATGGCACCAAAGACTTGGCCTCATTGGAGAAAAGGGTCTAAGGAACTTGAAAAATAAAAACCTTGTTGAAGGTCTATCTAATTACAATCTTGAATTTGATTTATGTGAGCATTGCATTTATGGAAAAAAAAAACACATTCAATTTTACTTGAGTTCTCATAAATCTTGTGGTGTATTGGATCTTATTCATTTTGATGTGTATGGTCCTATAGATGTTCCTTTGATTGGTAAATCCATATATTATGTTTCATTTATTGATGATTATAGTAGGACATAGGTATACTTTATAAAGAGTAAATCTAAAGTTTTCAGTCAATTTAAAGAATTTAAGGCAATGGTTGAGTTGTAGAATAGAAAGAAAATAAAATGTTAAGGACTAATAATGGTTGTGAATTATTCTCTAATGATTTTGATAGATTCTATAAAGATTGTGGTATTCCTAGACAAAAGAAAACTTAGATTGTGGTATTCCTAGACAAAAGAAAACTTAGTATTATCCATAGTAGAATTGAGTTGTGAAAAGAATGAACATGACACTGATGGAGAAGGCTAGGAGTATGTTGAGTGGTGTTTGTCTAGAAAAAAAGGTTTTGGGTTGAAGTTGTTGCCATTGCTTGTTACCTGATTAACAAATC
Source organism: Sequoia sempervirens (assembly GCA_007258455.2). Lineage (NCBI taxonomy): Eukaryota > Viridiplantae > Streptophyta > Pinopsida > Cupressales > Cupressaceae > Sequoia > Sequoia sempervirens. Next base: position 325,990,530 of record VDFB02000017.1, on the reverse strand, counting down.
TCATACATCAACTCTTTTTATAAGACACCTATTGAGGCATGGTCATAATACAAGCCTTCATTAAGACATATTAGAGTTTTTGGTTGTGAGGCATATTCACATGTTCCAAAGGAGAATCAAACAAAGTTGGAGAACAAGGTTGTGAAATGTATCTTCATCGAATACAGTTATGGTGTGAAAGAATACAAGCTTTGGGATCCTATTGCAAAAAAGGTAATACATAGTATGAGTTTTATTTTTAGAGAATATAAGCCTTCTTTTGTTATATTATAGTGTTGTACCCAAAACAATTTTTTTGCTTCATTAAGGTATTTTGATTAGAATGGTCTAAATCTTGTAAAATTGTCGTCAAAACTTAGTTTTTGGGAAAATCAAGCATGGGATTTTTGTGGGTTTAATGTTTAGAAGATACTGGAAAATTTTGAAAATTTTGAAAATTAGGGTTTTCGAGCCCCTATTTTTAGGAAGAACCCTAAAAAATAGGATCTCACCAAAATTGGATAAAATTAATTTTTATTGGTTTATTTCACATCACGATCATAGTGGTGAAGTCAGTATCAAGAAAAAGTTAGTTTAAGCTTAGTGGGTAATTTTCACTTTTTCAAGAGAAAAGTTAGGACCTTCGAGGTTGTTAATTGCAGTTGGCCAGTACCAGGTGTCGAAATCTAAGCCTCAAACTCATCACAAAGGTTTCTATGGTGAAAGATGCTAAAAAGGATGCTTCACAATGGAGGGGATTTTGAAATGGAAAAAAATGCAAAAAATATTCTAAGTCTAGAAACACTATGCCTTGCTATGTGGGAGATGCGTGCACAATCAATGCCTATGTCAACTTTGCAGTGCATGTACACATAAAAATGGTGAAATGCAGTCACGTACATGCATCAACGGTAGTGATGCTTCAACGTAGTCAACTCAACAAGTGTCTTGGTGTTCGTGAAGTGTGAAATGGTGAAAATCATCAGTTTTGGAGAAAATTTGTGCCCCTGCAAGGTAGGGGCACCCTTGAAATTGAAGGCTTAGATCCAGTTGTTGGTGCTTGTGAATACAATCATCATCTCCAAAAAATTTCTAGCTTTCCAATGAGTCATCAAGTGAATCCATCAGATTTGTGAAACTTTGGCAAATGACAGTGGAAGCGAAAGAAACTAAAAATTTATAGATTGGAGATTGCAGTCAAAATTCAAAATTTGTGCCCCTGTAGCCCAAGGGGGCCCTTGAATTAGGCCTATCAAATGTTAGAATTTGTAGAAATCGTTTCTAGGGGTTCTCTTCAAACTTAGCCCAACTCCACGATGAATCCATTCACTAGTCTGTAAGACATATTGAGCAACTATGATAATTAATCTTGTGAGCACATAAAACAAAGGGAAAATAAAAGTGAAAATATCAAATTGTACCTCTACAGGCCAGGGGCGCCTAGCTTTTTGTCTAGCTAGTTGAGGTTTTTGGCAGTTCTCATCTTCATGAGATCTGTTCAGAATCCTCCTAGCTATGTAGTGAATCTAACTGTTAGTCATTAGAATCTGTCAAACACCCGTAAATGAAGAATTAACAGAAAATGTTGAAGGATAAAAGCAAGTTGAAAATTTGGCTAAGTATAGAAAAATGCAAATTTTTTGAGAAAGGTACCCTTCTATTAGAGGCCTCAAATGTAAATTTTTGGCCTGGCGATTCCCATGAACATCTCTTCCAAGTTATTTGATCTCTACGATAAGACTGTCAGTGTGAACATCAGAGCAATCTAGCTCCCAACAGTGAGGGTCAATGTAGAGCATTTCGTTGAAGTATGCAAAGTGTAAAATTAGACTCAAAAGCTTAATTGTGCCCCTGCAAGTCAAAAGCACCCTTGCATTTGAGGGTCTTAATCCAACTTTCAGATGTTGCACATATAGTCATCTTGTGTGGATGGTGCAGGTGCACCTACACCTAATGTTCACAATTGGAGCATTAGATGTTGATCATAGAAGTGTCTAGGGAGGTTGTAAAGTTTTTTTATGTTTATTTGCTTTAATAAGGTCTAAAAAGACCATTTGGTGTCTCATTGATCCATTTTTGTAAACAAGGTCAAATATGTGAAGCAATTGTCAATGATGACAAATGGGGTCTAGGTAGGTTAATGTTATTTTTTTATGCATAAGTTCATGTTTTTGGGGTCTAATAAGGTCTAATTAGACCATCATAAATAGTTTAGGTGATTAAGAGGGTCAAAAAGTGTAAACATTGCAAAGGATGTAAGGGTGTTGTCATTAAAACATGTAAACAAGTGTAATTTGGCCTCCAACGGTCATGAGAGGTTTAAAATTCAGTTGAGAGCAATTGGTCATTGGTTTTTTTAGTAAAGAAGTCCTTAAAAAGGAATGGAACATCATTTGTAAGGTTGGATTGGAGATTTTTGTGAAGAAATTCAATTAAATTCTCACTATTATCAGAAACTTTCTAAGTTTTCTATCTTTTCCAGACCTGTACGGTAATGTACAGTCATTGCATTGTGCAAGTTATTTATGAATGATGTAGTGGCATGAATCTAATGTGTTTTGCATCTGGTCTAAAGGTTTAGTAGTGAATTGGGAGCATTCTATATTTTTTTCTTGTGAACTGTCGGTTATACCCTATTTTGGGGTTTTGTAGTCTTTATCATGTCTTGAAGACCCTTACACCGACTATGCTCACTGTAACTGGTGTATTGGGTCTTATGGAGAATGTTCAAATGTTAGGGAGATTGTTTTATGTTGTGAGAAAGGAATAAAGTAGATTGGGGTTGCTATCCCTATTGAGTTTTATATAGAAAATGCATGAGAATGAAGGTTTTAGTCTAGGGTTGGGTGAAATATGAGAGGAAGGTCATGTCTTTTGAATTATCAAGCATGTACAGGGTTGATTAAGAGTGTTCAAATTGATTTTTGTTTTAGGTGCTTGGTCTTTGTTCTTATCAGCATTTTCAAGGTCTTCCTTGGTCTGCCTTGATTTTGGAGTGGTGCCTCTACCCCTAGAAGCGCTAGCTCTTCCTCTTGCTACCTTCTCTTGTCTCCTCTTTAGTTTTTCTTCTTCCCTCATTGCCATTTGAAAGCATTGTTCAATTGATTTAGGTGCCAACAAGTTGATCTCATCCTAAATTTTATACCTCAAGCCATTAAAGTACCTAGCAACCATTTCTTCCTCATCTTCTTCATGTTTAGTTCTTATGCTTAGCCTATAAAATTCTTCAGTATATGCTTGCACGTCTAAATCCTTTTGTTTAAGATTTTGTAACTTCTTAAGCAACTAAACATTATAATCACAAGGAAGGAATTTACCTTTCAGTTTGGTCTTCATCCTTTCCCAAGAAGTGATCTTGTTCTTTCCTTGTCTCTCCCTTTCCTCGTGCACAAAATTCCACCATAAAAAAGCATGTCCTTTCAGTTTGGTTTTAGCCTTCTTCACCTAATGCTCTTCATCAATCTCTCCACTCTCAAAGTAGTTCTCCAAAGCCCCTATCCAATCCAAGAGCTCTTCACTATCAAATTTTCCTCCATACATAGGCACATCCATTTTTCCATGTCCATCTTTCTTTACAGCCTTCAAAATCTTCACCATTCTCACATCATCTAGATCCATCACTTCCTCTTCATTGGAAGTCTCCTCTTCTTCAATTTCACTTTTATTCTCTTCCACTATTTTCTTTTCCTTCCAAGCAGCCATCTCTCTTTTCAAGGCTTCTATATCCTTGTCATGGTTTTCAATCTTTCTTGCAACAACATTCCCCTTAGGAGGAATTCTCTCAATTCTTCCTCTTCACCTACCTGTAAAACCAATTCAAAACACCAGCACAAGATCTACTACTGGGCTTTAATACCACTCTGATGCAGACCCGGGAGGCTCAAACTCACTCAAAGTGACAACCTGCCTTCAAGAGGCATCTAACAAGATTAAAATGGCCTATTAGATCAATTCAAACAATTCACAAAGTTTGATAACAATCATAAGTAGGTTTCCCCCCTTTCACCCTTGCAATCCTAGTAGTAGTGCAAACTCAGTTTTTGGCCTTTAACTCTATCACTTCCCAAAAAAATTGACAAAAAAATGGTAGATTCAAATACCCATTTCAAATTCATAAAACATATCTCTTAACTAGGCACAAGTCCTTTGCACCAAACCCTTGAAATCACCACTCCTACACTGACCTAATTGGGTTAATTAGGCCTAAATTACAAAGCAACCTCCCTTTAAACTTATCACAGACATCTGAAACCTTAGGGAAGCATTTCCCATTCCCTCAAACCACTAAATCCACAAAAAAATTCTAGATTTGACCCCTCTAACATAGAAAACCATAAAACCCTTGATTTCATGCCAAACCAAGAGGTTTTATTGAAAATGACACTTCCAGACATCTTCAGATCTCAAAACCAACTTAAAAACTCTTAATCAACCCTGTACATGCTTGATAATTCAAAAGAAATGACCTTCCTCTCAGATTTCACCCAACCCTAGACTAGAACCTTCATTCTCATGCATTTTCTATATAGAATTCAACAAGGACAACAATCCCAATCTGCTTTATTCCCTTCTCACAACATTAAACAATCTCCCTAACATATGAACATTCTCCATAAGACCCAATGCACCAGTTATAGTGAGCACAATCGGTGGAAGGGTATTCAAGACATGATAAAGACTACAATACCCCAAAATAGGGTATACTCGACAGTTCACAAGAAAAAAACTATAGAATGCTTCCAATTCACTACTAAACATTCAGACTATATGGGAAACACATTAGATTCATGCCACTACATCATTCACAAATAACTTGCACAATGCAATGATTTTACGTTACCGTATAGGTCTGGAAAAGATAGAAAACTTAGAAAGTTTCAATAACAGTGAGAATTCAATTGGATTTCTTCACAAAAATCTCCAAGCCAACCTTACAAATGATGTTCCATGCCTTTTTAAGGACTTCTCTACTCAAAAAACCAACAACCAACTTCTCTCAACTGAATTTTAAACCTCTTATGACCGTTGGAGGCTAAATTACACTTGTTTACATGTTTTAATGACAACACCCTTACATACTTTGCAATGTTTACACTTTTTGACCCTCTTAATCACCTAAAATATCAATGATGGTCTAATTAGACCTTATTGGACCCCAAAAACATGACCTTATGCATACAAAAACAACATTAACCTACCTAGACCCCATTTTTCATCATTGACAATTGCTTCACATATTTGACCTTGTTTACAAAAATGGATCAATGAGACACCAAATGGTATTTTAGACCTTATTAAAGAAAATAAACATCAAAAATCCTTTGCAACCTCCCTAGACACTTCTATGATCAACATCTAATGCTCCAATTATGAACATAAGGTGTAGGCGCTCCTACACCAACAAAATTCTTTCAGATATCCATTTGATTCAGTATCCAGTCGACAAGAATCATCAGTCACTGACAGTGGATAGTCAAAATCCAAAAATCATTGTCTTGGTGAAATATGCACCCTTTTGCGAAAAGGAACACTAAATTTGGAGGCATTAGACTTAGTTTTTAGTACTTGCAGCTCCCAACAACATCTTTCCAGACTTGTTCCAGCTACCCGATGAATCCGTCAATTCAACTTCAGGATCAACCGAGCATCCATAATTCAGGTTCAAACATAGGTAGTTCGTCACAACAAAATTTGAAAATCTTTAAAAAAATTCTAACTCTCTTAAGTTTGGGTGCCAAAAGTCAAAGTTTGACCATTTTAACTGCCAATTGTGATCTTTTTGTTCAACCTCTTTCATATGGCATCCAAAATTAATGGAGAACTACAATTCACAATGCATGCACAAGGATTAGCTCAATTAGGGTTGGCACACCTACCTAACTAGCAGTACCGCCTCCAAAATGCTTCTTTATTCAAGCATAGGCATTACAACTTCATTATTTCTTGTAGGTAGAAGCAAAAATCAGCTATTTTCTCTCCAACACCTTTTGAAGGATCAAACGAAGGAAATTTTTAGTGTTCATCAAGGTTCTCCATTCAGGTTACATAGAGGAATAATTATTCATGCTTCATTTTTTAGCAAATTCTTGGAAATTTTCATTAGATTGAGACAAGGAGGTGATTTTCTTGAAGATTGATAGAGGACAAATATAATTTCTATTTTCTCTCTCTCAAATTCTTCTATCCTTGTCTTATATTTTCTATCACATGTCAAAGTAAACAAAATCCTTTTCAGAATCTGGTCATCTAGGTTCACTCAACATAGCATTGGCAGCAAAACCCATGTTCCCGATTTTTTTGAGAAAATTTCCCCATTACTTCTCATTTTGAAGTACTATGCTTTTTTTTCAAAATTATTTTGCATGTCAGTAAAAAAGTCAACTTTTTGAAAAACAAAGAATATGGGTTTGTTCAGCATAGCTTTCTCTACAAAACCCATGTGCTAGAATTTTCCAGGAAAAATTGTCTCATAGCTTCAATTTTTGAAGCTTTTCTTTTTTTCAAAGATTCCTTTGCATGGTAGAAAAAATTCAAAATTTTGAAAAATGAAGAATCTAGATGTGATCAGCACATTGGCGGCAACAAAACACATATGTCTAAATTTTTCATTAGAAAAATTTTCTAAAGCCTCGTTGCCCCTATTACTTCTATTCCGAAAAGTCTTTGCATGTCAAGCAAATAAGGGTTTTTTCAAATTTCTAACGTTGTGGGTTTTCTTAGAATCATTTTCTCTACAAAACCCACATCTTGAAATTTTTTGTAAAATTTTCCCCTCAACAAGCTATTTTTAGCCTCATCAAGAGCCATTTTAGCTTTCTATAAATTTTTTTCAAAATATAGTTATGTTTACTGTCAACAGGTGAGTTTTTCACAATGCAATTCACTCGAACTGAATTCAAGACCAAATCGGGCTTAATTCATGATTTCATTTGAATGACTAACACAAATTTGCATCAAGCGCATTTGGAGGATTGATTCAAACAATTTGGTAGGTGTAGACACTCAAAGTCCACATGATTTCATACCTCATATAGTTGATATTCTTTCGAGGCTAGTTTAGAGGGTTGATACCATTGGAATTCTATTTACGTAGCAAGTTCGTGTGCATTTTTCACAACTAGAGTGTTCATAGTCAAACTTCGTAGTTTCATCATGCAACACTCTTCTATTGAGAAAAATGTGAAAAGCATCAAAAGTGTTAAAAGTGCAAAGTTGCAGAGGAAATAAAGGCCATCACTCTAGTTGCAAAGCCATCAAAGTTACCAATCAATGAACTACCAGTTAAAGTGTGCAAATATTTCTAGGATTACTCAAGTTGCTAACAAGCAATGAATTGATAGTTAAGACATGTGATGATCTCCAGATGGTGATGCGATCAACAACCTCATGGAGGGGTTAATTGCTCGAGATCATGACTAGTGAACTATAGATCAGGACGTCCCGCCTTTTCAGGATAAACATTAAACACAGGAGTTAACTTGATGCCTCTTTCCAAGTTAACTCATTGTCCCACATATCATGGCATGTCTATTTTGGAATTGTCTATGTATATTTGGAGTTCTCATTTAGTTTTCAATTTTAGTTAACTGATATTAGTTGTTAGTTAACTCTCTTATCAATAAGGACATGTGTTTTGCACAGTCCAATTAGTTTAGTTTAGAATCGGTTAATTGAGGTAGTTTTTCTAGTTAACTGTTAAGTTGCATACATTTAGGTTTAAGAATAAATCTTGCATGCTTGCAAGACTCATGTTAACTCAAGGAGATTTTAGCATTCCCTACTCCTTTGAGGTTCTATAAACAAGAGCACCCTTTCTCATTTATATTTTAACTTTTGTTGCAATAACAAATTTTTGAGCCACCTTGTCGTGCAATATTGCTATTTTGTATATGTTCACTTAGTTAAATATAATGTTGGTTTGATCGTTCATTGTGTGCGTGTCTCGATATGCAATTTTCTATCTATTTTTATTCTTTTTGTGATTAAATAACATTGTTTCATATCTACACCTCGGATAGAATATCTTACCTCCTTGGGAATTTAGAGATGAAGATTATCATTTGATGCCATTTCTAGTAATCTTGTTTTTAGCCTACACCTTGGATAGAGTATTTTACCTGCTTGGGAATCCTTAGATCAAGCTTTCCATTTAATCTTTGTTTCTAGGAGCCTACTTTCAGCCTACACCTCAGATAGAGTATTTTACCTCCTTGGGAATCCTGAGAACTAGTTTACTATTTATTGTAATTTTCAATAACCTTTATTTCAGCCTACACCTCAGATAGAGTATTTTACCTCCTTGGGAATCATGTAATAAAGTTTATCATATATCAATTCCCTTCTTCTAATTCCTCTTGGTTTGTTTATCTATAGGAGATAGGATAGTTTTAGCGTTAGCTTAGTTGTACTAAAGATCTATGGAAACCAGAGAAAAACCTTAGCTGCAATGTATTGGTTTTCTTAACCTTGTGCCTCTTCCAACTGATTCAAAAATATAGGATTTAGAATAATTTACTTTTTCACGCATATCAGAAAAAGACAAATCTTCCCCTCCTAATTTGAAGAGTAGTCATTATACATTGTGCATAGTTGTCCATTTCCAATACGCACTCCAGAGGTGTGAATTGTAACGCCAAAATTTTTTTGGCGCCAATCGTGGGGCACGAGACAAGAAAACTTCAAGAAAAGCTAAATGATTTTATTTCATGGGAATGACACTTTGGCATCTGATTGCATGGTCCATACAGAAGAAATGGATGATAACAACTATAATGTTGGTAATGCTAATAGAAATCAATGACATCCACCCCCATTACCTTGGGGTAATAACATTGGACCTTTGGCTTTTCAGGTAAATCATGAGTTACCTAAAGGGTCAAGGAAGCGTTTTCCCCCTGGTTTCACAGTGATGGAACTCAACATCTGGAGGAACATTTTTTTTCATTCACAATGGCTTGTGCCATCTTGCACATAGCACATGAAGACATCACGATGCATCTCTTTGTCAAGACTCTAGCGAGGAATGTTGCCAACTAGTTTAATCACCTAGCGCCAGGTAGTATCACAAGCTAGGTAACTATGAGCAAGAAATTTTTGGCAAGATTCAAGCTCGCCAAAGACAGTCACCTGTTGTTTTCCCAACTTACAATTCAAAGATGGAGCACAATGAGCACGAGGGATTTTGTAGTGAGATTTAATCATCTTGTTACAAGACTGTCTTCTACACTCGATCCATCATCGGAGATTCTGATGAGTTGTTTCATAAGTGCTATTCCATCAGAGATAGCCTTCTTCCTCAAGACGACAAAAGAAAAAAAGTTGAAGAGAACACAAGAACACGCCATCAAGTTGGAGGATAATATGATCACTTATGGCTTGATGAAAATAGATTCTATCAAATCTCTTGCTTAATAATTACAGTACCAGCCAAAGAGAGACAATCTTCAGCCATGGTTGCCAACATCTCCATCAAGACCAATGAATGAAGCTACACATAGTGTAGTATTTTATTGTTTCCATGATACTGATGCACATACCGAATCCACATGTCCTAAGAATTTGAGGATGAATCAAATCATGGGATACGCTAAAGTTTCTCCCAATTCTAGTTTTGTACCAACACCAAGTTTAAATGTTGTTTTACCATTAACGGACAACTTCGATGGCAACTCGGTTGAGAGATACTTTGATAAGGAACCCGTAAATCAAGGACAAGAAGAAGATTATCATTAGTACACTCCTACAGTGAATCATGAAAATGTTTTAACACCCGTGTTCACATGTGCTCATCACTTCAAAGCACATAAAGAAGAAGAAGAAAGGCGGAAATCAAATGAAAAGGGTAAAGAAGTGTCTTCCACTTCCAATCCCAGATCTTCACAGGAGAACACTATGCCAATTGCTCAAGAGATGTCTTCAACAAATTTTGACATCATAGCTTCCATGATGAAGACCAAGGTACAAATCTCTCAACTAGAATATCTTCAGGATCATCCAAAATAACTAGATCAAATTATCAAAGTTATAATGAATCAAGTTGTTCCTAAGCTATTTTTTCCAGTAGAAGCAAAGCCTGAAACAAGTCCTAGTAATTATGTGACTCTGTCAGAGATAGAAACTAAAGACCAGAACATTGCTTGTTCTGAAAAGAGACTGACAACGGAGACAAGGCCATGGACAATGCAGTTTGATGGAGGTTGTTCAAATGTAAATTCAGAAGCAGGGGAAATAACTATCTCCCCTAAAATATAGTTGCACCCATATGTGCAATTGGAGTTCACTGAAGCTGAAAAAGAGGCACTTTTGTTAGGCCTCAAAGATGTCAAGGACATGGGAATCAAACTCCTATGTGTTAAAGGTGATGTGGAGCTAATTGATGAGCCAATCAAAGGATATTTTTAGGTTAGAAAAGATCAACTATGACATTATAGAAATTGAGTTTGGAACTCGATCGACTGGTTTGAAGAATTCAACATCCCGAGGATGGACGGCGACATAACTAATGCCTTCGGGGTATCGTCTTTCCTATTTGCATCATATTCTAAATTTTTTCATAGTACCTTTGCTTGGATATATGAATACCTAAGAATCTTCATCCCAAAGGGATTTCCTCCCACAATGCCCATCAGAAGAGAAGTAAAGCCTTTCAGGATGAAACATCAATGGGAGGCTCTTCCCGCTGCCATACAATGGGCAATATCCAACGCACTTCATCCCTTCATGGGTGGAGTGAGTTTTCTTTAAGTAAATTTCTTTTCCTTTTTTTATGTCGTAGTGTGTTTCCTCGTTTCGTACAGTTTTGTCGTATTTTAGGTGATTTTAGGAAAATCTCCAAGTATTAGGTGATTATGAAATAACTTCAAAGTATTAGGTGAGTAGGAAAAATTCTTGACTACATTCCCAACTGATAAGTTATTGGTCTACAAAAACTCAGAGATTCTCAATTCTCATATGTCGTAAGTATCCGACATGGTCACCAGATGTAGCCTAATGTTGTACCCAAAACAATTTTTTTGCTTCATTAAGTCATTTTGATTAAAATTGTCTAAATCCTGTAAAAATGTAGTCAAAACTCATTTTTTGGGCAAATCAAGCATGGTAGTTTTATGGGTTTAATGTCTATAAGATACTGGAAAATTTTGAAAATTTTGAAAATTAGGGTTTTTGAGCCCTTATTTTTAGGAAAATCCTAAAAAATAAAATCTCGCCAAAATTGGCTGAAATTAATTTTGATTAGCTTATTTCATGTCATGATCACAGTGGTGAAGTCAAAATCAAGAAAAAGTTAGTTTAAGCTTGGTGGGTAGTTTTCACTTTTTTAGGAGAAAAGTTAAGACCTCTAAGGTCATCAATGGCAATTGGCCAGTACCATGTATCAAAATCTAAGCCTCAAACTCATCATAGAGGTTTCTATGGCAAAAGATGTTGAAAAAGATGCTTCACAATGAAGGGGATTTTCAAATGGTGAAAAATGCAAAAAGTATTTTGTCTGGAAACACTACGCCTTGCTATGTGGGAGACACGTGTGTAGTCAACACCTACATCAACTTTGCAGTGTTTGTACATGTAAAAATGGTGAAATACAATCATGTACATTCATCCACGATAGTGATGCTTCAACGCAATTAACTCAGCAAGCGTCTCAGTGTTCATGAAGTGCAAAATGGTGAAAATCATTAGTTTTGGAGAAAATTTGCACCCCTACAGGTCGGCATCGCCCTTGAAATTGAAGGCTTAGATCCAATTATTGGTGCTTGTGAATACAATCATCATCTTTGAAATTCTCCCAGATTTCCAATGAGTCATCAAGTGAATCCATCATATTTGTGAAACTTTAGCAAATGACGACAAAAGCGGAAGAAACTGAAAATTTACGCATTGGAGACCACAATCAAAATTCAAAATTTGTGCTCTTGTAGCCTAGGGGCACCCTTGAAATAGGCCTATCAGATGTTAGAATTTGTAAAAACTATGTTTGGGGGATCTCTTTAGATTCAGCCCAACTCCACAATGAATCCATTTGCTAGTTCGTAAGACATACTGAGCAACTGTGGTAGTTGATCATGCGAGCACATAAAATGAAGGGAAAATAAAAGTGAAAATATCAAATTGTACCTCTACAAGCCAGGGGTGCCTAGATTTTTGGCCAGTTAGTTGAGTTTTTCGGTAGCTTTTTTCTTCACAAGATCTATTTAGAATCCTCCTAGCTACGCAGTGAATCCAACTGTTAGTCATCAAAATCCATCAAACACCTGTAAATGAAGAATCAACAAAAAATTTTGAAGGATAAAAGCAAGTTGAAAATTTGGCTATGGAAAAATGCGTCTTTTTTGAGAAAGGCACCCTTCTACTAGAGGCATCAGATGTAGTTTTCTGGCTTGGTGATTCCCATGAACATCTCTTCCAAGTTGTTCGATCTCCATGATAAGACTGTCAGTATGAACATCAGAGAAATCTAGCTCCCAGTAGTGAGGGTCAAAGTAGAGCATTTTGTTGAAGTATACAAAGTGTAAAATCACACTCAAAATCTCAATTGTACCCTTGTAGGCTAGAGGCACACTTGTATTTGAGGGTCTTAATCCAACTTTCAGACGTTCACATATAGTCATCCTATGTGGAATTCTTTCAACTATGTGCTAGATTCAACATCTAGTCAACGAGAATCATCAGTCAGGGGAAAAATGGAAAATTAAACCATAGATATTCAAAATACAAAAATGGTTGTCTGGTGAAATATGCACCCTTTTGGGAAAGGCACCCTAAATTTGGAGGCATTAGACTCATTTTTTAGTACTTGCAGCTCCTAGCAACATCTTGTTAGACTTGTTCTAGCTACATGATGAATCTTCCAATTCAACTTTAGGATCAACCAGGCATCCATAATTCAAGGTCAAACATAGAAAATTTGTCATACCAGAAGTTGAAAATCTTTGAGATTTTTCTAACTCTCTTAAGCTTGGGTGCCAAAATTCAAAGTTTGACCATTTTAACTCTTAGTTGTGATTTTTGTGTGCAACCTCTTGCATATGGCATCCAAAATTAAAGGATAACTTTAGTTCACGATGCATGCATGAGGATTAGCTCAGTTAGGGTTGGTGCACCTACCTAACTAGCATTATCACCTAGAAAATGCTTATTCATTCAAGCATAGACATCACAACTTCATTATTTCTTGCAAGTGGAAGCAAAAATCAGCTAGTTTCTCTCCTACGCCTTTTGAAGGATCAAATGGAGGCCATTTTTAGTGTTCTTCAAGGTTCTTTGTTCAGGTTGCATTGAGGAATAATTATTCATGCTTCATCTTTTTAGTAGATTCTTGGGAGATTTCATTAGATTGAGACAAGGAGGCAATTTTCTTGAAGATTGACAGAGGTAGAATATAATTTATATTTTCTCTCTCTCAAATTCTTCTATCCTTGTCTTAGGTTTTCTCTTGCATGTCAAAGTAAACGACATCTTTTTCATAATCTGGTCATTTGGGTTCACTCAGCATAACATTGGCAACAAAACCCATGTTCTAGAATTTTTTGAGAAAATTGCCCCATTACTTCTCATTTTAAAGTACTGTGCTTTTTTTTAAAATTCTTTTGCATGTTGGTCAAAAAGTCAACTTTTTGAAAAATGAAGAATCTAGTTTTGTTTAGCACGGTTTTCTCTACATAACCCATGTGCTAGAATTTTTTAGGAAAAATTACCTCGTAGCTTCAATTTTTGATGCTTTGTTTTTTTTTGAAGATTGCTTTGTATGGTAGAAAAAAAATAAATTTTTTGAAAAACGAAGAATTTGGGTGTGTCAGCACATTGGCGGAAAGAAAACCCATATGTCATAATTTTTCATCGAAAAAAGCTTCTAAAGCCCTGTTGCTCTTATTACTTCTATTTTGAAAAGTATTTGCATGTCAAGCAAAAAAGGGTTTTTTCAAATTTATGATGTTGTGGGCTTGCTTAGAATCATTTTCTCTGCAAAACCCATGTCTCATAATTTTTCATAAAATTTTCCCCTCGACAAGCTATTTTTAGCCTCATCAGGAGCGTTATTTTAGCTTTTCAAAAAAAGTTGTCAGAATATAGCCTTGTTCACAGTCAACAAGCGAGTTTTTCATAATATAGTTCACCCAGACCAAATCGGTCTTAATTCATTTTTTCATTATAATGACTGACACAAATTTGCATTAAGTGCATCCAAAGGGTTGATTCAGACAATTTGGCAAGCGTAGACACTCAAAGTCCACATGATTTCATATCTCATATAGTTGATCACCTTTTGAGGCCAGTTTAGAGGGTTGATATTGTTGGAATTATGTGTATGTAGCAAGTTTGTGTACATTTTTCACAACCGAGTGTTCACGGTCAAACTTCAAAGTTTTGTCATACAACACTCTTCCATTGAGAAAAATGTGAAAAGCATCAAAAGCATCAGAAGCGCAAAGTTGCAGAGGAAATAGAAGCCATCACTCCAATTGCAGAGCCATTAGAGTTATTGTATACACCTAAAAATGGTCTAGATAATTTAATTAATTAAATATAATTTATTTGATTAATTACCCTTAAAATCATCTACTATTGAATAAATAAAAATATTTATTTATATATTTCACATTTAAATTATTATTTAATTCTTTTAATTATTTTATTATTTCATCTTAATTAAATAAACAAGTTCACATGCTTTGTTTCATTTAATTATTCATTTCTTCCATATTTAATTTAATAAATAGACTTCTATAGTTTGATTTATTAAATTTAATATCTTATTTCTTCCTAAATTTGAATAAATTCAAAATATTTAAATTAAAAGAATATTCTATAGCTAATCATATCTCACCTACCAAATTAGATATGAAATATCTAATTTAATTTATCTCAACCTTCACGGGAAAATTTGGAGACCAATTTGAGACAAATTTGCAGGTGAACTTCTTCATCTTCTTCCAATGATTCTTCCTATCATTTGGCCAAATGTTTTTGTGGGGAGGAACAATCTCCATGATCAGCTTAGGCTTCTTCATCTTTCACCATTCAATCCTCAAGATCAAATCTAGACCTTGTAAGGAAAGCTTCGGTGTGGAACAAACTCTCCTAATGCTAAAACCTCAGGGAAGAATGCAGATAGGACTTTAAATTTTATAATTACAATGCAATCAGATACACATGAAAAGAATAACAGAAAAGAGAAATGAAGACATACACAATTGGACACCGTATTTATGTGGGAAAACCCTTCCAGGAGAAAACCCACCACACCAAGAAAAGTCTCTTTGTATTACAGTAAACAAGAATTACATACAGAGTTTAGACTCAACTTTCTAATGTCAATTTACAGCAGCAACATTCACTGATCAATCATTACAATTCTCTTCGAATTGAATTCATTCACACTAATCAAATCATGTTCAGAATCAAACAACTCTACTCATCGAACTGTTCACCATTGTTGACCATTGCCAAGTATAGTCATTTTCCTCGCAATCTATTCATCTTCCACACAGGAACGGTCACAACAGTCCAACTACCAACGGTTCACATTCCACTTCTCTCATTGGCTCATAACACACCACGTAGGATAGTCATTCGATCAAAATGGTTCAACAAAATTGTATGTTGGTGAGACACTAGACCATGTCTCCCCGATGCCAAAATGCCCAATCATAGAACCATCAGCATGATCATCGCTATTGGCAACACCCTGAGAAGTCATATAGATCTTCCAAGTCTTCCCAGTGTCACAAAGAAAACCAACTGTTATCGGCAAGAGTCATCACCATCGGCAAGAATCATATCGAGTGCAAACCCATTGGCCAAACACACTCTATCGACAAGACATCTCACTGATGTCCACTGCAGAACCATTGGAAAAACCATCGCTATTAGTGAGACATCATACCAAACACACATCCATTAGTGAGAGGAATACTATCAGAAAAAGTTCACACTGATCATAGAATAGTCGGCGAGAGAAACGCTACTGCTAAGAGGTCATATCAAATGCACCAACCTATCAGCAAGAGAAACACTGTTGGAAAGATCTCACACTGAATTTATACCTGTTGGTGAGACCACATCCATTGGAAATAGTTCTTACCGAATGCAAACCTAACCAAATATCATCGACCAGAGTCACACTGATGTCATTGATAGTTCATGTCACCCCGATCAGTCTATCGGCAAGAGCAACACCATTGGCAAGAGGTTACATCGAATTTCATCATATGGAGATCCATCGACAGTTCATAAACAAATCCGTCGATGAGACTAGCACTCTCGGAAAGAGTTCATACCAACTGCAAACCTGTCAGCCAAGAGTCTCCCCGATGATCACCAAGAGCCAACCCATCAGCAAGACTAGCGCTATCAGAATGAGTCACTCTGAAGGTTCATACCGTCTCCCCGATGGCATCTGTCGCCAATGTGTAAAACCTCGGTGAGACATACTTTGTTGGAATGAGTCACTCTGAAGCTTCATGTCTCTCCCTGATAACTTTTTTCACTAAGACATACCTGATGTCACACCGATCTGATCTCTACAGGAGTTTAGAACACAACTACTTTTCGGCAAGACATTCTGAGGGTCTCACTAATTTTTCTCTTTTAGGAGTTTCATGTCAGTAAGTTTGAGGCACATTTTCCAACAAACCTTTGCTATGTTGCCCCTTCACAAATGTGTTGTTGTGAATCTATAAATACAACCTTCTTCTACAGGAAATGGATCCCAATTATGTGCAATCTTACTCTACAGAAATAGCATATCAAGCATTCAAGCATTTAGCAATAGAATCACATAGCAATCGGTAGAATATAATAATGGCATTCCATTTAGATTCATCATAGTTTATAGTAGCTTCATTTATCTATTTTATGTCATTTGCATCAAAAGCATTTCATCATTGCACTTAGAAATAGAATCATACAACTTTAGCATCATAATCATAATCATTCCATTCTCTAGATTGGCATTTTAACAATCACAATGCTTACCAAATCTGAGAGCCCTCGGTGATTTAATAAATCTTTGGAGATAGGGAACAATGAGACGCTTTTAAGAGTTTTCTTATTTTTAACTAATTTAATTGTTGATTCTCTTGATATAATGTTTCATTAAGAAGTGTTGTTTTTTACTCACTCATTACTTTCCACACATTTTGGCACCCACTATGGGGCCCCTAACCCCATGTTTTAACATTTTTTTTTTAAAGTGTCCATACAGGCTTCTGGCATGTTTCTTATAGTGCAATCAAGAGATTTACGATGCATCCATCAAAAACTTTAGCGCATCTAACGATTGTTTCAATGCATCCATCAAAAACTATAGTGCATCTAAAGACTGTTTTAGCGCATCAACCAAAAACTTCTAGCATTATTGACTATTCCCTATTCAACTCTTTTTAGCACATCCGATCAATTTTGTAGTGCATCTAACACATTCTGCAGTGCATCTGATCAATTATGTGGTGCATATGACCTCTGTTATAGCGCATTTGTAATTTTTTGTCTAGATCCGACAAGACCGGGGCCAATGATTTCATTGTTGCATTTGGACTAAAATGAACCAATCATAAGGTAGTCATGTGGATTAAAATACACCAATCCTAGGGTAGTCATCATACATTTGCTATCTCAGTTAAAATTAACATCATACCTTTTGTGAAGCAATATCTTCACGTAGAGTAGAAAATTGTCATTTGGGCTTTAAAACTAAACATTGTTTATTGTGATTGTGCGGCGATAGGCCTATGCTCTCCCCTTAATTGGGTGATCAAAAATCCAGACTCATATTTTAATTTCATGCACTTTATGCTTTGTTAAATCCTTTAGAAGGCTTGTCGTAGTGGGAAAATGTACTCACCCTATAGGAACGACTTGAGTGGGAACAACCAAAGCCAATTTTTTCCAACACACTATAAAATAAAAGTAAATTTGGGGAAACCCACATTTACCAAAATTCTGCAAGATAACCATCCCCAAAATCTTTTTTCTAAAGATTGGGAGGACTCTTGAGGGAGTTTATCATTTTTTGCTTCGAACATAAACCCTATCTATGAACCATAGTGTAGAATCCAACTGTGTTAGTAACCAAACATTGTAATACTCACACTGCAAGGGAAGGGAAGAATCTACCCCCAAGACACTCACCATATAATTTCCAAGGACCATTTTCTCAAGGGATCGAGAAATATAACTTTGAGTACACTCCTAGAAAAGAGAAAAACACGGGTGCCCTCTAGGGGGTGACACAGCTGTGTGAGTTGATGCAATTTTAAGATGTGGGGTGTTGAGTATAATGATGACCTTTTTGACCTTAAGAGTGAGTCTACTTGAAGTGTATTCTTTGTCAAAACCAGTGGAAATCAAGAAGGATCATGTTTGATTCTTGAACATACACTTATTGTTTAGATTCTAGGACTTAAAAACAACTATTTTACAATTGCTTGTTGTGTTTTCAAATCATTAATTGAGATAAAGATCATCCAAAAAAACACAAAAAGCTTAACAAGTCAACTTGTGAAAATTTATGATTAGGGATTGGAAATCAACAACATTTTGTAAGAAATCCCTCACAAAAAGAATCAAGAAACCAAATAAGCAACTTAGCTACAAATTTTTTTTGGAAAGGAGACAATTCTTATATCAAAGTAGAAAAATCTTGCTTAAACATTGAACTTTTATCCATAGGTATCACGACTTTGCTAGAGGATATATTGATGATTTTTCCTTAGAGTCTTTATATTCACAAGCTTATTTCCAACTAAGAGCTCTTTCACAAAAACATAATCATAGTCAACCCATTCGTCAATCTTTCATCCCACAACTAGCAATGCAATATTCCAACAAGCCAAATCAATTCTTACAATAAAAAAAAAGAAACTTGGAAACATTAGGCTTGTCATCAAAAAACAAAGATTTACCAGCAAAGATACCTGGTCAAAATACCCCAAATTTGGAAAATTACACCCAAAAATCAATCCCTTTACTGAGAAAAACTAGACAACACAAAGAAGTCCCAAAATAGTGCATCTACTAGATACTTTAGTGCATCCACCCTATCTTTCAGCACATCCACTATTCAAATAACGTATTCACAGTCTGTTTTAGCACATCTGACAAATCTTATAACGCATCTACAGTCTATCACCAAAACTCACCAGTGTCAAAAATTACCAGTATCTAGGTGCATCCACAATCTATTTTAGTACATATACCTTGTCTGACAATGCATTTACCATATCTTTTAGCACATCCACAATTTGTTTTAGCACTTTTTCCCTCTCTAATAGCGCATCCACAAAATAAGAAAATAAAGAGCTATCAAATCTAATCAGCTCTTGATGAGACTTTTGATTAAATCTCGTGAGCAAACATCATTGAACCTCGCCTATCATGAGGTCAAAACATCAAATCAACCTCGCTTATCATGAGGTATATCAAACAAACTATAAGTATTCCTCACCTATCATGAGGATAATTATCATCAATCAATCATTAAACCTCACCTATCATGAGTTTGAACATCATTTACTTTTTTTGGGATCATCAATCATATCAAATCAGCAGCTGACACGATTGAAATTAACAAAATCAAGGATAAAATTGACAAACTACATCATTTTGACTTGAATGTGCTAAAACAATGTTTTTATGTGCCACACTATAAAAAGTTCCATTAAAACACCTCTATGCGCTAAAACAAGCGCTTAGAGCGCTAATTCATCATATGTGCCATTTCAGGAGGCAAATGCGCCATTTCAGTAGATGCACTATTTTGGGGGGTCAAAGCGCTAATCTATAGGTTTAATGTGTTGAACGAGGCAAAGAACTAAAACACTATGCTAAAGCGTTAAAACATCTATCTAAAGTGCTATAACATTCAAAGTGCTAAATTAACCTATCAAAGCACTACAAAATCTATCCTGAGTGCTATTTCATTGAAAGTGCTAAAACAGAAAGTCAAAGCGCTACTGTGGGCCTTGGATGTGCTAAAAGAATAAAAAAACTTAAAATCTAAAAATAGGCACAAAAAATGAGAAAATAGAAAAAACGAGAAAATAGGAATAACGAGGAGGTTCACGAGTACATATCGAAGGTTCGTAGTCGTTCGGGCAGTTGTGCCATCGCACGCGCTCGAACTGGTGAGTGTGGTAAGGAATCATCATCTTGCTCCAAATTGCTCCAAATCACTCTCACAATTTTTCAAGCTCAAATGCACAAATGAGTTTCAAACTCACCTTTTTGGACCTTTTTATAGGTTAATTAAGGTGGGATTTTATGGGGTTTATTATTTTTATTTATTTATGGGGCTTAATTCATTATTTCATCACAGGGTCAATTTCTACATTCTTTGTTGGGAGATAAATTATTTCAATATCAAATCTTCATCAAATCATCAAAAAATCATAAAACTTTGAATTTTTTTGAAAAATCTACAAAAATCAAAATTTCATCAATTTATCTCCTGAGGGGGCATATATTCATCATCACCTGAAAATCAACGTCTAGGGCATACTAAATTTTTTTTGTTGATACTAGCAGCAGTAGTAAAATTTTCTTTGAAGCAATGCGTAAACACATCACTTCAAAGAGGGGGAAAATGTATACAACTAAAAATGGTCTGGATAATTTAATTAATTAAATACAATTTATTTGATTAATTACCCTTAAAATCATCTACTATTGAATAAATGGAAATATTTATTTATATAGTTCACATTTAAATTCTTATTCAATTCTTCTAATTTTTCTATTATTTCATCTTAATTAAATAAACAAGTGAACACATACTTTGTTTCATTTAATTATTCATTTCTTTCATATTTAATTTAATAAATAGACTTCTATAGTTTGATTTATTAAATTTAATATCTTATTTCTTCCTAAATTTGAATAAATCCAAAATATTCAAATTAAAAGCATATTCTACAGCTAATCATATCTCACCTACCAGATTAGATATGAAATATCTAATTTAATTTATCTCAACCTTCACAAGAAAATTTGGAGACCAATTTGAGACAAATTTGCAGGGGAACTTCTTCATCTTCTTCCAATGATTCTTCCTATCATCTGGCCAAATGTTTTTTGTGGGGAGGAACAATCTCCATGATCGACTCAGGCTTCTTCATCTTTCACCATTCAATCCTCAAGATCAAATCCAGAACTTTGCTATGCTACCCCTTCACAAACGTGCTACCGTGAATCTATAAATACAACCTTCTTCTATAGGAAATGGATCCCAATTCTATGCAATCTTACTCTATAGAAATAACATATCAAGCATTCAAGCATTTAGCAATAGGATCACATAGCAATTAGTAGAATCATAATCATGGCATTCCATTTAGATTCATCATAGTTTACAGTAGCTTCATTTATCTATTTTATGTCATTTTCATCAGAAGCATTTCAGCATTGCACTTAGAAATAGAATCATACAACTTTAACATCATAATCATAATCATTCCATCCTCTAGATTGGCATTTTAACAATCACAGTGCTTACCAAATCTGAGAGCCCTCGGTGATTTAATAAATCTTTGGATATAGGGAACAATGAGACACTTTTAAGAGTTTTCTTGTTTTTAACTAATTTAATTGTTGATTCTCTTGATATAATGTTTCATTAAGAAGTGTTGTTTGTTACTCAGTAATTACTTTTCCACACTTACAATTACCAATCAACAAATTGGTAGTTGAAGTGTGCAGATATTTTCAGGATTACTCAAGTTGTTGACAAGCAATGAATTGATAGTTAAGACATGTGATGATCTCTAGATGTTGATGCGATAAAAAACCTTGTGGAGGGGTTAATTTCTCGATATCATGCCAATGAACTATAGATCAAGACATCCCACCTCTTCAGGATAGACATTAAACACAAGAGCTAACTTGACGCCTCTTTCCAAGTTAACTTGTTGTCCCACATATCATGGCATGTTTATTTTGGAATCACCTATGTATAGTTGGAGTTCTCATTTAGTTTTCACTTTTGGCTAGCTAATATTAGTTTTCAGTTAACTCTCATATCAATAAGGACATGTGTGTTGCACAATCCAATTAGTTTAGTTTAGAATCAGTTAACTGAGGTAGATTTTCTAATTAACTGTTAAGTTGCATACATTTAGGTTTAAGAATAAATCTTGCATGCTTGCAAGACTCATGTTAACTCAAGGAGATTTTAGGGTTCCATACTCCTTTGAGGTTATATAAATAAGAGCACCCTTGCTCATTTTATTTTAAATTTTGCTGCAATAACAAATTGTTGAGCCAACTTGTCATGCAATATTGATATTTTGTATCTATTCACTTAGTTAAATATAATGTTGGTTTGATCAATCATTGTGTGTGTATCGATATGCAACTTGTTTTCCTAGTTTTATTCTTGTTGTTATTAAATAATCTTATTTCATATCTACACCTCGAATAGAATATTTTACCTCCTTGGGAGTTTAGAGATGAAGATTATCATTTGATGTCATTTCTAGTAATCTTGTTTTCAGCCTACACCTTAGATAGAGTATTTTACTTGCTTGAGAATCCTTAGATAGAGTATTTTACCTCCTCGGGAATCCTGAGAACTAGTTTACCATTTTTTGTTGTTTTCAATAACCTTTATTTCAACCTACACCTCAGATAGAGTATTTTACCTCTTTGTGAATCCTGTAATAAAGTTTATCATATATCAGTTCCCTACTCCTAATTCCTCTTTCTCTATTTATCTAGAGGAGATAGGATAGTTTTAGCATTAGCTTAGTTGTATTTAAGATATGTGAAAACCAGAGAAAAACCTTAGCTACAATGTATTAGTTTTCTTAACCTTATGTCACTTCTAGCTGAGTCAAAAAGGTAGGATTTAAAATAATTTACTTTTTCACACATATCAGCAAAAGAGGGAGCTTCCCCTCCTAATTTGAAGAGAAGTCATTAAACATTGTGCATAGTTGTTTGTTGCCAATATGTACTCTAGAGGTGTGAATTGTAACACCAACAATTTTTTGGCACCCACCATGAAGCACAAGACAAGAAGAAAAGCTAAACACTTTTATTTCATGGGAATGACACTGTGGCATCTAATTGCATGATCTATATAGAAGCAATGGATGATAACAATGATAACGCTAGTAATGTTGGTAGAAATCAGCGACGTCCACCCCCATTACCTTGGGGTAATAACATTGGACCTTTCGCTTTTTAGGTAAATCATGAGTTACCTAAAGGGTCAAGGAAGTGTTTTCCCTAATTTTACAGTGATGGAACTCAACACTTGAAGGAACATTTTTTATGTTCACAACGGCTTGTGTCATCTTGCATGTAGTACATGAAGACATAGTGGTGTGTCTCTTTGTCGAGACTATGGTGGGAAATGTTGCCAACTAGTTCAATCACCTAGCGCCGAGTAGTATCACAAGCTTTGTAACTATGAGCGAGAAATTTTTGGTGAGATTCAAGCCTACTGAAGACAATCACTTGTTTTCCCAACTTACAAATTCAAAGATGAATCACAATGAGCACATGAGGTATTTTGTAGTGAGATTTAATCATCCTATTACAAGACTTTCTTATACACTTGATCCATGAGAGAAATCCTTTGATGAGTTGTTTCATAAATGCTCATCCATCAGAGATAGCCTTCTTCCTCAAGACGACAAAAGAAACAAAGTTGAAGAGTGCACAAGAACACACCATCAAGTTGGAGGATAATATGATCACTTCCAACTTGATGAAAAAATATTCTATTAGATCTCTAGCTCAGCAACCATACTAGCTAAACAACCATAGTTGCCAACATCTCCATCATGACCAATGATTGAAGTTGCACACAGTGTAGTATTTTTCTGTTTCCATGATACTGATACACATACCAGATCCACATGTCCTGAGAATATGAGGATGAATCAAATCATGGGATACATTGAAGTTGCTCCCAATTCTAGTTGTGTACCAACACCAAGTTTGAATGTTGTTTTACCAAAAACTGACAGCTTCGATGGCAACTCCGCTATGGGATACTTTGATAAGGAACCCATAAATCTAGAACAAGAAGAAGAATATCATTAGTTCACTCCTATGATGAATCATGAAATTTTTTTGATGCCTATTTTCACACATCCTCAGCACTTCAAGGCACACAAAGAAGAAGAAAAGTGGAAATGAAATGAAAAGGGTAAAGAAGTGTCTTCCACTTCCAATCCTAAATCTTCATAGGAGAACACTATGCCAATTGCTAAGAGATGTCTTTAGCAAATTTTGACATCATAGCTTCCATGATGAAGACCAAGGTAAAAATATCTCAATTGGAGTATCTTCAAAATCATCTAGAACAACTAGATCAAATTCTCAAAGTTGTAAAGAAGCAGGTTGTGGTCAAGTCATCAAATAGATTGTCTCAATGTTGTAAAGAAGCAGGTTGTAGACCATTGTTTGTTCCTACTTCAGTTGGAACAAATTTATCTATTTCAAATTTTCCAACATCCTCATTAGAGATGGAAGACATGAGAAAAGTTCCTTACCAAAGTAAAGTTGGAGGTTTGATGTATGTTATGGTTTGTACTAGACCATACATTACCCAAGCAGTGGAGTTCTTTTTGGATATATGTCTAATCTTGGTAGAGTTCATTGGGATGCAATTAAAATATTCTTCATATATTTGCACGATACCTCAAATTATTCCTTTTGTTATCATAGTAAGATGATTGAAAATGAGATTTACCTTGATATTCATGGTTATGTGGATTCAAATTGGGTAGGTGATGTTGATAATAGAAGATCGGTGCTTATATGTTTACTTTATTTGGTGGTGTGATTAGTTAGATGAGTAAGTGACATGTTGTGGTAGCTTTTTCCACTATTGAAGAAAATTATATGGAAACTACTCATCCTTGTAAAGAATCCATTTAGCTTAAGAGACTGTGTTTAGATATTGGAATAAAACAAGGTGCAGTGAAAATTTATTGTGATAGTCAAAGTGTGATATGTCTAGCTAAGAACTTGACATTCCATGCTAGGACCAAGCACATTGATGTATAGTATCATTTTGTTAGGGATATGGTTGAAGATAGCAGGGTGAAATTGGTTAAGGTAGACACTTTGATGAATTTTGTTGATTCATTAATTAAGCCTATGAGCATAGAGAAGTTTAGATGGTGTTCAGAGACTATGGGCCTTTTGGCCCCTAGCAATTAAGAGATGATTTTTTACACCCTCCTATTTCTTTTTGTAAGGTGTTCAACAAGTGGGATATTTTTTGAGTAAATGTGTCTCAACCTTGCAATTACATAAGTTACAATGATACATAAGGTATCGTTCATTCGACAACAGTGGGGGTGCAGGGCGCCTCCCCCCATGAGGGGTTTGGGGGGATCATCCCCTCGGCTGGGGTCTAGGGGTAGCGCACCCTAGCAAGGGCTTGAGGGAAGTGCCCCCAAAAGGAAAATCTTATTTATATAGATTATTATTGTAAATCTAGATCGTTCATCATTATGTCTCATATTTGACTATCGATACTTTATTAGCTTGACTTTCCCTAGAAGGAAACCCTATTTTATGAGGGTATTGTATTATAGTTGTGTATTGTGATTTATTCTGAGAGTTTCATGGTAATCGTGTTACCTCTGGATCTTTGGTTGGTGATACTCTTGTGAGACGCTTGCTCTGCAAGTATATTTTAATCTTTGTGATTTCTAAATAATATATTGGGCAGCTTTTGGAGTGTGGGGTTTTTTCTCCTAAAAGCGTTTTCCCCACATAAATCATTGTATTGTGGTATGCATGATATTTGTGTTTATCTATGTTTAAGTGTTTATAACTCTTAAAGATGTATAATTTTTTTGCATTATTCTCCTCTCAAGATTAGTGTAGGAAGTTTTTCCACTACCTTAGCTTCCTTACAATATGCACCTACACACATGAAAATGGAAAAATGTTGGGGTTTTTTTTAGAGGATTGCCTCAACCAGTCCCCTACTTCACCTCCATAGATAGGTAGATAGCAATAGAGTATAGAAAATGATAAAGAGGAAATAGTAGTGCTAAGAGAGAGAAAAAATAGTAAGTATGTTACGTAATAAAAAAATTGATGCAAAGAGAAAATAGAAATGGACAATATCACCTCCACAGCTACTCAAGGAAAGTAGTGGAAGGAGAGAGTTTGTAAGTCCTCCAACAACAACATTGTCACAACAAACGAGGTAGAACCAATAGCTTGCATCCAAGAAAGAGTGATACCAAATCTTGAGAGTGAAAGAATGGAGCCAAGAGTATGTGAATTGATCAAGAGAGTGAAGAATAATGTTCAAGAGTTCAAGAGAGTTTGAATGAATGAGAATTTAGAGCATTTGAATGGAAAAAGGGAGGAAAAAAACCCATTTTTCATCCATCATGGAGGCAGGAGACATTACACTTCATCTTCAATGGAGAAACATAAAGGCTCTACAGATTGCAGAGGAAAGAATCCTAATAGGGCAATAGTACGGTACGCATCCCCAAAAAATATTCCTCCACTGATGCGAAAAGACGTGATCAAGTGGATTAAGTGAGGTGGTGGCAATAAAATTGCAACATCGAATTATAAGACAGAAAATTTGTCCCAATTGGAAACTAAATCACTAGCTCCAGGCAATAACACACCTTTTGAGTGGTTTCGAAGATTATAAAGTATCTCATATTTTCAGAGAAGGGAACCAAAGAGTGGACTTCTTCATGAAAGAGGCAATAAGTAATAACTAAGGCTAAGATTTTCAAATACTTGGGAAAGTTTGAAATTCAACTATTAAATTACTATGGGATCTGCTCACACATGTTTGCAGCATTGTTAGTTTTCTATTTGTGTTGGTTGTGCACGACACCCCTAGTATGTGCTCATGTGGATTACATGTGGCTGGGCAATTGCAAAGTAACTCTTTCTTGGGGCCCACCATGGCTCCAACGAGGCCTAGGGTAGTGCCTTGTAAATCAACAATTTTGAATCCAAAAGGATATAGCCTTAATCATGCGAAGTACGTGGAAGGACACCTAATATGGCCTTGTCATTAGCGACGAGTTGGATAATTATGTCATACACCAAAAGATCTCATTTGTATTAGTCGGGAATCCAAACAAATTACTTCCTAATAATGAGATGGCAGGCATTGGTTTTAGTGCAGAATGCAACTTTATTACCTTAAGGAAGCCTCTCAAAATTTTGTTTTTATATTTAAAATGTCAGAACGACAGGTGGGTTACAAGTGCCTTTCTTCTCCAAAAGGTGTTAGCAGTCAGCATTTAGCTTATAATGGAGACTTCGTTGGCTCTTCGTTTGGATAAACAAAAATAGGATTTTAGAGGTGAAATCTCAGATAAGCGTCTTCAGGGGATGCTTTGGTCTCTGCATCCAGTAATCTTGTGGGCAGTAAAGTGAGTACTAGGTCCCGAGTTCCTGCGAGCTTATCATAGGGCAAGGTCCAATTTTGAAATTCCTATTATGTTTTTGGGAGTTATGTTGCAGATGGAGGTCTCAAAGGAAAATTCCAAAAGGCTGACTCAGATGATCTTCAAAAATGCCTGGTTAGTGGAAATCGATGCAGCTTTGGACAATGTGGATGAAAACAAATTGATTCCCATGCCTCAAAATTACTACATGATTCGCATGCATGGCAAGGAGATCATGAAGTTTCCTTTTATTAGAACCATAGAGCGTAAAATTTATGAAAAGCTCTAGGATGTTTTTGAGTGTAGCATCTTTTTATTGCTTCGTGTTACGAAGTTGGTCACCAATTTGCCTCGCGGTTGGGCTTTGCGCTATGTGGAGGACGAAGAGCTGGTGAATGAGATTGTGGTCAATGATGAGGAATATTGGGAACTAGGGTTGGGAGAGGAATGGCATAAAAATGATGAGAGGGATCCAGAATAGAAGGCCAAGAGTCTGGCTCATGCCAATTGTGGTCCAGATTGCCCAGTAATTGTAGTATTCAAAGCCTAGCAAAAGCACTTTGACTCTGACGAGGACAGCGATGAGTAGGGTTGGTATTTTAGTGTCCAAAGGTTTTTTTGTATAATCTGTATTGTTAATCTTGCTATAGATATAAAGGTCTCTCCAGTCTATCTGTCTAGTATGGTTAGTAAGTTTCAATAGGGTTTTTTTGGCGTCAATTTGGCTAATCTATAGTCTAGTCTAGGACAATATATGTGGTTAGTAGGTGAAGGCTAGTATGCAGAGTCTATGATCAATGTACTATCCATTGTAATATCTTTCAAAAAGCAATACAGGGTGTTTCCCCATAATGTAGTTATTTAACTATCAAAAAAAAAATTGCATCATCGAATTTACATTTTCTAAGGTAGGGGTGATGAAATGGGGAATTTTCCTAGGGGTGTAAATTCACTCCATTACAAATTGATGTTTACACATCTTTGGAGGGTCTATTGAATTATGAGGTTCATATACTCAATCAAAACCCTAGTTGGACTATTTTTTGGATTTAAAAAAATAATTGAGGATAGCAAGCATGTAATGGGCATGTCACAAGTAGACAATACAAAATTGTTTCTTATTTAAAATATTTGACTTAGACATTCTTTCACATTCCAAAATTCTTCATTTTTTTCTAAAATGAATGAATGAATGTGTTTAAATACAATGTATCATGTTAATCAACACAAACATGTGTTATGTTATCTCAAAACAACTAATGAAAAGGTCAAAGGTGTAAATTTGAATTTTAAAATTTAGAAGTTTGTTGCAAGTATGAAAGTGTTGTCATTGATGACAACTAGTTAACTGGTTCTAAACTAGTTGTTGTCATTGTGTCATGGATAATGGTAATTGGTTGTATATGTCGAGGATATTAAGAAAATTGTAATGAAGAAAGGTTGCAGGTTTTTAGTGGTTGCTTTAGGTTTTTCTCCGGGATTTTCTCTTATGTTTGTGTGGTTTAGATATGTTGATTATGGTTGTTAGAAGTTTCTATATCCATATTTGGGGTTTTGGATCATTGTACAATGCAAGTTATGTTCACTAGTTGTGAACTACATTTTTCAGTGTCTCTGGCTGAGGTCTAGGAGAAATGTAATTGCTCTAGATTTCTTCTTGTTTGAGTCTTATGACTTGTGGTTTTTAGGATAAGTTGTTGGGAATGTTTTCAAGTTAATTTTGTTATTTGGAAAGATTGAAACGTGTTAAGGTTGTGTGTGCTTAATTGATTTATGTGTTTTACATTGGTTTTTTCAACCTTGTGTTTAACACTACTTTTGAAGATTATGGAAGCATGTTGAAGCGTGTGTTTGGGTCGCCCTCATTCTACTGCCATCATAGAATGTTTTGGCACTAACCTAATTTGAATTTGTAAATGAAAATGGTGTGTGGCCGACTTTGGATGAGTTTCAAAGTTAAAGATGGTATAAATATAGGATGAGATATTGGTGAAAAGGTGTGAAGAGAATGCAAACAAGATAAATGTGAGATAGTTGTGAAATAATGTATATGTGATGCGAGTTTAGGAAAATCAGTGTGAAATCTAATTGTTGAGTTTTCAGAAGTAGTGAGTTGAAGGTGTACTCTATCATTCATGCATGTCTACAATTTTTTGAGTGAGTTGTTGTGGAAATCTATGCTGCATTGAGATTGTATTCTCTCTGCAACAAATATATTCTATCTTCTTCATAATTATGTGGTAGTGAGCCCTCCGAGTGGTTAACCCTTGTTGAATAGTGAGTCCTGATCCGGACAGTGAGTCTTTTTTTGGCAGTGAGCCTTTGTATTTGGTTTTGATATTCTCTATATTGTGAGCTAATCCTCACTATGGTTTTTCCCTTATTGTGTTTTCCACAAAAATCTAGTGCTATTATGTGTGTGATGTTTTTCAGTTTCTTCTTTTGCACTTAATGATTAATCATATTAGTAAAGTAAAGGATTTGTGATTGATCTAATTTTTGGTGAAAGTTTTAAAGGTTTAATTTGTTACAACTAGTTCACCCCCCTCTCTCAGTTGTCTTGTGAAAAAATTGGTATCAAAGCTTGGTTCCTTGGAAAAGAGCTTAACCACTTAAGGAAGGTCTGGGATGGCGGACAAGATCACTTTTGAGTATCCTATGATTGATGGAACTAGTTATGCTATCTAGAAAATACAAATGGAAGGATATCTGGAGTATTGTGGATATGATGTGGAGAAAGCTTATAAGACTACTTACACTCTTCCTGCTAATGGTCCAATTACAACTAATGAAATCAAGGCACATGAAGCAAACAATAAGGTGAAGTACATTTTGAAGAATAGTCTTTCACATTCTGAGTTGATTAAAGTTCAAAATCTAAAGATTGTTATAGAAGTCTAGAATGCTTTAGAAAATATGCATGAAGGAGATGAAAAGGTCAAAGAAGAAAAGTTACAAAATTTGGAGGCACTTTTTGAGATCTTGCATATGTCTGAAGATGAGAACAAAAGATCCTATGTACAAAAAGTGGATGAGCTAGTATATGGAATGTGAGGACTTAGTGCTACAGTAGATGAATTTGAGATTGTGAAGAATATTCTTAAAACTCTCCAAATGCATATAATGAAAAGGTATTTTCTATTGAAGAATATATAGATTATAAGACTTATACTAAAGATCAACTATTGGGAACTCTAACATCTTATGAGATGAGAAAACCAAATTTTAGAAATTGATCCAAATAAGAAACTGCTTTCAAGGCTACAAGAGCTGAAAATCCGGATGAAGAGAACCTTGATGAAGTAGAAGCCAACTTTTTGAGAAGGATGAAGAAAGGATCTAGTAATTATGAAGGTAAGTTACCCTTTAAATTATTTAGTTGTGGAGGAATAGGTCATTATGCTTTGAGATTTCTAGAAAGAGATAAGAAGAACAAACAAAGATTTAACAAATAAAAAAAGGTAAGAAGATCAATAGAGCATACTATGTGAATGAGGATGCTAGTATTTTTTATGAAGAATATGATTATGGAGATTTTGATGATAATGAATTCTTTTTCTTGGCTATAAAAGACGAACCTACTTTTGCTAAATCTGAAAGATAGGTGAAGGTATGTCCTCTAGATAAAGTTGAAGATATTATAATTTTTAAATCTCCTCATGCTAAACAAGAAAATAATTACTAGGTTGTTGATAGTGGCTATTCACATCACATGACTAGTGAAAAGAGTAAGTTTGTTAAACTTGAAAAATATGATGGATTCTTAGTTATGTTTGTAGATGATACTAGTGCTAAAATTTGTGGGATAGGTTCAATAAGTTTTGATGGAAGAATAATATTGATGATGTCTACTATGTTAAGCACTTAAGGCATAATCTCTTGAGTGTTGGACAGATGTGTAGTAAAGGATATAATCTTGTATTTGAGGATGAGAGATGTGAAATCAGGAAAGGATCCAGAATAGTAATTTCTATAGGAAATAAGTCTGAAGGAAATATATATCAACTTAAGGGTTTTGATGGATGTTGCTTTATGACTCAGATTAATGACAGTTGGTTATGTCATTGGAGAATATGTCTTATGAATTTTGATAATTTGGAAAGAATTAGTATAGTGCAATTCATAAGAGATTTATAAAGGATTACAAAGCCTGTTAATGCTATTTGTAGGAATTTTCAGTTTGGAAGGAAAGCGAGAAACAACTTCAGGTCAAAGGAACAATCTACTACCATTCTACTAGATTTGATTCACACAGATCTTTGTGGTCCTACAAGAGTGATAATTCTACAAGGTGAAAGGTAATTTATGCTTTTTCTTTATGCTTTTTATGATTACTCTAGATATACGTGTGTTACTTTTCTTAGAGAGAAATATGATGCCTTAGATAGATTCAAGACATTCAAAGCTATGGTAGAAAATGAAGTAAATTTGAGAATAAAATTCTTGAGGTCTGACAAAGGTGATGAATTCACCTTCCATGAGTTTAATATGTTTTTTGAAGTTCATGGAATAAAAAGATAGTTATCTACTCCTAGAACTCCTCGGTAGAATGGAGTTGTTGAAAGAAAGAACAAAAAGATTCAAGAATCCGCTAGATCTATGATTATAGAAGCAGGTCTACTAGAAGTTTACTTGAGAGAATCTATTCACATTTTTGTTTATGTGTTCAATCAAATTCAAGCAAAATATAATAGTATGAAGACCCCCTATGAGCTATGGTGTAGAAGAATTCCTACTATTAAGTATTTCAAAGTATTTAGAAGCAAATGTTATATCAGAAGAGATGAAGAAAATTTAGGAAATTTTGATGATAGATGTGATGAAGGTATCTTCCTTGGATATTCTACTAGAAGAAAACCTTATAGATGTTTCAATAAAGTACTGAGAAGGATTGTAGAAAGCACAAATGTTAAGGTTGATGAAGTAATGAAGAACTCAATTGAAGTTGATGGATATGTGTCTGATGAACCTAATTGTATAGAAGTTGAAGAAGTTGTGGAAGAACAGGAAAGGAAAAATGAGGAAGAAGAAGCTATGGTGGCATCCCTGAAGACACCTAAATATGTGCAAAAGAATCATTCAGAAGATCAAATAATTGAAGATAACAGGAAAGGATTATTGAAAAGAAGTACAACTACTACTATTGGTGAGATAAATCTATTTTTACATTCTAAGGTTGAACCAAAGACCGTAAGTGAAGCATGTAAGGATGAGCATTAGATGGAAGCTATGAAAGAACTTATATAGATTAAGAAGAATCAAACTTGGGAATTGGTCTCTAGATAGGCAGATAAAAACATAATTGGATCAAAATGGGTATTCAGAAACAAGATGAATGAGAATGGAGTAGTTAGAAATAAATCAAGACTTGTGTGTGAGGGATACTCACAAATAGAAGATATAGATTTTTAGGAGACTCTTTCTCTGATGGAAAGAATGGAAGCTATCAGAATGTTTTTAGCATTTTTTGCTCATAAAGATTTCAAGGTCTATCAAATAGATGTAAATTTTTCATTTTTGAATGGTGAATTGGAAGAAGTGTACATGGAACAATTGAAAGGATTTCAATTGTCAAAGCAAATGGATATGGAAGAAGTGTACATTTTTTAAGAAGGCTTTATATGGACTAAATCAAGCTCCTAGATATTGGTATGCAAGGTTGGATAGATACTTGATTCAACAAGGTATGACAAATAGTAATTTGTACTTTAAGATTGAAAATGAAAATATATTGATAGTAGTTGTATATGTTGATGACATTATCTTTGGAGGAAATGAAAGTATGCGCAAGATGTTTTCTAGAGAGATGAAAAAATAATTTGAGATGTCTATGTTTGGTGAGATGAATTTCTTTCTTGGACTACAAATTAATCAAACTAAGAAAGGGATCTTTATTTCATAGTCAAATTATGGAATCTTGAGAAATGTTTAAGAAGTTTAGGATGGATGCTTCTAAACTAGTATGCACTCCTATGGTGACTAGTTACAAATTGAGTAAGGATGATGATTCACCTAAGGCTAATCAGAGCAAATACAGATCTATGATTGGTGGATTGTTGTATTTAATTGCCACTAAATTGGATATTATGCATGCAATTTGTCTTGTGGCTAGATTTGAAGAAGATCCCAAGGAAACACATGTTGTTAAAAGGATATTTAGATATTTGAATGGCACTCTGGATTATGGCTTGTGGTATCCTAGGATATTTAGTTTACACTAATTTCTTATACAGATGCAAATTGGGTAGGTTGTGTCGATGATAGGAAAATTACAAGTGGTGGTGCATTCTTTCTGGGTTCCAGATTGGTGGCTTAGTTGACTAAAAAGAAAAATTTAGTTTTCTTATCTACTATTGAAGTTGAGTATATTGTTGTTGCATCTTGTTGTACACAAGCGTTGTGGATGAGATAGACATTGAAAGATGTTAGAGTAATATATGAAGATCGTATTTCTATTTTCTATGATAATACAAGTGTAATTAATATTTCAAATAATTCAGTGATGGACTCAAGGAAAAAGCATATATCTATTGTGTATCACTTCTCAAGAGAGAAGGTAGTGGAGAATGAATTAAAACTTGAGTATGTACCTATGAAGGATCAAGTTGTTGATATATTCATGAAGGATCTTCCTAAAGATACTTTTGAGTATCTCCAGGAGAAGTTAGGGGTCATTTCCCCTTCTTTCTTGAACTAGATGCATATGAAGATGCATCATTCTAGTGGATCTATGGATCTATTTTTCTTCTAGACTGATGTTTTGGTGGCTACCTCTCAAGGGGAGTAGGTAGTGCCATGTGTTGTCATTGAAAGAATATTTTTTTCTTAATGTCAAAGGGGAAATCAGTGTAATACATTCTTTTCCTTTGACATTGATGACAAAGTGGGAGAGAAAGATGTGAGAAGAGAGAAAGATGTGAAAAGAAAAAGAGAGTATCATGTGAAAAAAATTATCTAGTAAGGGGGATAAATAGAAAGAAAAATCATGGAAAGTGTGTTCAGATCTATTGTGTTGTCTTTGATGGTTTTTCACGTCATGTGTTGCCATTTGTATAAGCATGAATTTGCACCCTTTATGCAAATTCCCCTTTTTTCCTTCTCCACTTTAGAAAACTAAGTTGGAGGCTTAATTACACCTAAGCCCACTACTTTCATTCCACTTGGTGTCTGCTTTGAGCGTCGATGGGGGATTTTTTGTTAGGGACATTCACGTGATGTGTAGACATCCACATGGCATGTTTACATGCTTGTAAGATTCCTTTAGCTGAACCTGCAGAGGCATTACACTTCTCATTGGCAATCAACTTGTAACGCTCCCTTTGACCTACCAACTCGAATATGACCATTTTATTCATCTCCTCTTCAAATTCCCTCCTACAGGATTCACAAATTCTTTTGCATACCTTCAAGCAATCTTCTTCACTCTCTTACACTCACTTCTTGCATTCTCAAGCATTTTAGCAACACTCTTACACTCCATTGTAGCAGAGTCTCAAGTACTCTCATTCTCTCCTCCATTAGCTTTGATTTATTTTGGTGGAGGTGGTAAGCTTCCCATTCCTCTCCTCTATTACTTGGTTGAGTAAGAAAATTTACTATTTTTTAGTGTTTTAGTGTTCTTCATTACTATCTTTCTTTATCATACTTTCTTTCTTGGTTTTCCGTGGAGGTGGAAACACCTAAACAGGGGTTTGACTAAGGCAAGCCCCTATACAACCACCCAACATTTTTCCTCCTCTTTATGTGTAGGTGGGCATGTTTTTGGGAGCTAGATGGAAAACAAATTCCTTTGTGAGATCATTCTTGCCACCCTAACTCTTGCATTTTTACTTTATCACATTACATAATATTTTGTCTACTTAATATTGTTGTTTTGTCCCTTTAGCGGTAGTTAGCTGGGTCGCTAGCTTGTTTTCCTAGGTTTGACCTTGTCTCTTTAGTTGTCTAGTCGTATGAACACCAACACACTTGAGAGACACCAATGCGCCACGTTTTCATCCCAAGATTATGCTTTCATCCTCAAGTAGAAAGCTTCCAAAGGCATAGTGTTGAACCTAAAAATTGGCTCGCCTAGCCCAATCCTATAGTTTAGGTTTGTAGGGTGATTGAAGGACTTTATAGTCCTCATCATTCCCGTCCCACACTTCCTAACATCGTATTAATCTAAGCTAAGTTAGGGAAGCCTTCTGCATCTTGGCCCTTGTGATTTGGGGCCTTGCACATGGTCATCCCCCTCTCTTACATTTTTGGTGAACGTGACGTGAACCATTTTGGTTCCATTTTTGTGATATTGAGAGTTTCTTTCCTCACACTCTAGGAGTGTTGTAGGTGTGAGTGTTGTGAGGTTGCCACCTTACAACCCAACCTACGACCCCTAGTTGGCATAGTTGGAAGGTTCCAAAGGTGTTGCATAACAAAACCTTAATCGGGTCATTGTCTTATCCTTTAACCTTTAGGGACTCTGTGGAAGTATCATCTAGTGTGCGTAATGGCCTCCTTCCTGCATCATCCTATCCCCTCTGCATAGCCTATGGAAAGTGGTATTGGTATAACCTTCACTTCACAGGACCTACCGATGGGCCTTAATAGGGAACCATCTCCTCTCTACATCCCCGCGTGGATCAATGGAAACATTATATCGGGTGCTCTTGTTGATCCAAAGTCACAAGTAAACATCATAACTAAGGAGATCATGTTGGTTAATTTCTTACATAAAGATGGGTATGATGCACCCGTGAGTACCATCTACACACATGATAGGATTTTTGTGCCCCCTATGAGTAATATTGTCCTATCGGTCTTGGTTGGACCTAAATCTGTGAAAATATTATTTGACATTGTCCCTGGGTCTGAGCTCTTGAGGGTGAAATTGGGTATCCCTTGGTAGCTATGAACATGGTACTCTCAGTCATGCATAAATGTTTAAAATTTATCCACGGGGGTTTCATGCATATAATTCATGACACCGATTATAAACCACCAGTTGCTCATGGTAGCTACTCCTTGGACTACTCTTGGGCTACACCCATTCATCCTCTTCCACCTAGGACAGACCTTATGCACCGAACACATCAAAACTATAAAAAAGGGCACCTAAGTTTGAAAGCATTATGTTGTCTCACATAAGGCTTGCTTAAAAGCTGACAGTGATGCCACTAAGGAATGTAGGAAGGAAGAAGAGAAGTGGTCTTGAGATCCTCCTTCTTTCTCTTTCGATGGTCAGTCTGATGCTTCTTCTCGCTCTGCCATGGTACTGTCAAATTATGCTCTATGCTTGTGGGAGAATCCTATCGTTCCTGCTTGGAAAAATCCCAAGCGTCCTACATTTGAACTTCCTATTTTTCCAATGGAGCCTAGACCCGTTCAGTATAATGAGAAGAAGGTCTCCTTGGGAGATTCCTCATTGTCTCGACCTTCAAGGCCTCCTACCGCTCCTGCCCATAAAGTAGTGAATGGGAAGAGGCCTATTGTCAAGGCTCTTGAGCTAACTCCCCTACTGCTCCTCAACCTATTCCTCCTGCTCCCATTTAGGAATCCATTCCTCTGTCAGAGATGACCGTAGTGGACATTCCCATGGTTGAGCAAGATCCTTTTGTTCCTTCATAGCTTTTGGCCTCCAACTCAAAGAGTCATAGAAACCACCTTTGGTGTGAGTGAAAGTGCTAACAAAAGGCTCTCTTGGTTGAGTAGGGTGCCTCACAAAGGAGGAAGATATGATCACCCCTCCTTTAGGGCCTCCTATAGTGTCTTCCTCTCTGCTTCCTTCTACTTCTCTTCAGTTTGGTTTCACGTTACTTCTAACTTCCACTACTAGTATGAATGCGGCTAACCCCAAGGGGGTACAGGTGTCCATCGCTCCTTTGGTGGAGCCACCTTTACTAAAGTCCATTCTAGATATCTAGCCTTTCCCAAAGGCCATGGATATGATTAATACCTTGGTTGTATCTGTTACAATTCTTTCCTCCTCTTCCTCTACACCTCTAGCCTTGTTTGTGGGGAGTTCATCTCCTCCAATGAAGCAAAAGGTGGAGTGTGTTTGTTCTAGCATTGAAGGACGTAAGAGGAGCCCACCTTCTTCACAAGGTGGTCCCGTGTTGACTTGTTATGTCCTAGCAATGGAACCAGTCTCATCTTCCCCTAAGTTTGTCACTGCTCTTAGGTCACTTGGTGAGCTTAGCAATGAATCTCAGGTGCAACTTTCCCTATCCACTAAAGTTAAACATGACAGTCATATAGGGTTCCTATTTAACTTTGCGGATGAAGTTATGAAATTTTTAGCAATCTTTGCGAAATTGCTGACCCTAGCTCCACAAGAGCTCGATGGAGAGGACCTCGAGGGACCCTCTTCCTTAGCCCTTGTTGCAGGAGGGTCATATGATCCTCCTCTTAACATCCCACCACTGCAGGTTCATCCTCCTTCCCCCTATGATGACCTAGAGTAGGAAGCAAACAACCTCTTGGTCAATCAATGTTAGGAGGAGGCCTCTTCTTGATCTCATGTGTGTGTGTGTTTTGTGATGTGTTCCCTCATGATCATGCTATGTGTGCCTAGATGACCCTTTTCACCCCTGTTGGTGCTTGGATATAGGCATGGTTCTTGTGTTGTAAACCTTCCTCTATTTGTATCATCATTCTTCCATGTTTGAGCTTGATTTTCGATAAATTAGAGTTGATGCAAAGAGTTGGGGCATTTAGGCTTCCCTTCCATGTTGACCCAATTTTTTATTTTTACTTTGTTTTCCATGCATTCTTCCTGATCTGGTTAGGGATTGATGATCTTTTTCCTTGCACCGTGGTTACCTATTATTTATATGAGCATGGATAGATTTGACCCCACTAAACCAAATCCCCCTATTCCCTTTGTTCGTGTTTTTCTCTTTTTCTTTCTATTTATCTTTCTCTCTTCTTTTCTTGGGCTTCTCTTCTCATGTGTGATAATGCCTTCCTTCAACACTCTGATTTTCAGAAAATGCATTCATTTCCAATGAATCTTTTCTCAAAACTATTCACAAATATTTCTTTAGAATCGCATTCTCAACTTGGAACCCTAATAGAACATGTTTCCTTCATCATGGGTTTATAAAGAAACGACTTGAAAACCTTCCTCCGAAGTGGGAACATATTTGACCTTCCCCTCGCGTGGGGCCATATTCTTCCTTTTGAATTCCTTGATGAAGTGAACATCTTTCAAAAGGATCCCTTGATGATGGATCAATTTAAGAAATAAAATATTTGCTTTTGAATTGTGAATCCCTTGAGTGGACCCCTTCTTCATGACGGGTTCCCAAGGGACCCCTTTGAAAGTCTTCCAAATTGTTGATAATCTGTGTGACTGTCTGCTTACTTGCCTATGTGGCCACTTCCTGACTCTATAGAGTCTTCTTTCTTAGGTTTCCTCCATGCAAGAGATCTTTGGGGATACCTCCCTACAGGTCTGAGAGCCTTCAGGGCACTTCCTTTGAGCTTCCTCCATGCGAGAGATCTTGGTGGTTACCTTCCCTATAGGTCTATGGGTTTGTAGGGTGCTTCCTTGGGTATTCTTCATGTGAGAGATCTTGGAGAATACCTTCCCTATAGGTCTATGGAGATATAGGGTGTTTTCTTGACTTCTTCCATGTGAGAGATCTTGGGGGATGCTTCCTGGGTATCCTCCATCCGATATTTTTTTGGAAACACCTTCCTTATAGGTCTGTGGGCTTGTAAGGTGCTTACTTCATGGGGCTTCCTTCAAGTGAGAGATATTGGGGGTTTCCTCCTTGCAAGTCCATGGGCCTGTAAGATGATTTTTTTCTTTAGCTTCATAGCTTTGAGAAGCTATGAAGTCCTTTGCTTTCCCTACACCTTTAGGTTCGTCAAATTATGGTCTACTTCCTCGATGGTTCAAGTATACATTTCTAACCCTACTCTTCTTTGATCTACTTTAGCAAAGCACTCGTTAGTATTCATGCTCACTAAAGTGGGGGGAAAATGTATAAGAGTGAATTTGCACCCTTTATGCAAATTCCCCTTTTTTCCTTCTCCACTTTGGAAAACCAAGTTTTGAGGCTTAGTTACACCTAAGCTCGTTTCTTTCATTCTAGTTGGCACCTATTTTGAGCATCGGTGGGGAATTTCTATCAGGGATGCCCATGTGGCATGTAGATGTCCATGTGGCGCGCTTACATCCATGGAAAATTCCTGCGGCTTAACCTATAGAGGCATTACACTTCTCATTGGCAATCCACTTGTAATGCCCCCTTCAGTCAATCAACCCGAATATGGCCATTTTCTTCATCTCCTCTTAAAATTCCCTCCTTCCACAAGCTTCACAACTTCTTTTGCATACCTTCAAGCAATCTTCTTCACTCTCTTGCACTCACTTCTTGCATTCTCAAGCATTTTAGCACCACTCTTGCACTCCATTGGAACAAAAATTTCACTCCACTTCAGTAGAGAAATTTTGGGACCACACCATTGTAGTAGAGGCTCAACTACTCTCATTATCTCCTCCATTATCCTTAAGTTCTTTTGGTGGAGGTGGTAAGCTTCCCATTCCTCTCCTCTATTACTTGGTTGAGTAAGCACATTTATTGTTTTGTAGTGTTTTAGTGTTCTTCATTACTGTCTTTCCTTATCATACTTGCTTTCTTGGTTGTTTGTGGAGGTGGAAACACCTAAATGGGGGTCTAATTGAGGTAGGCCCCTATACAGCCACCCAAAAAATTTCCTCCTCTTTGTGTGTAGGTTGATGTGCTTTTGGGAGCTAGCTAGGGAACGAAGTCCTTTGTGAGATCATTCTTGCCACCCTAACTCTTGCATTTTTACTTTATTACATTAGAGAATATTTTTTTTGCTTAATATTGTTGTTTTGGCCCTTTAGCAATAGTTAGTTGGGTCATTAGCTTTTTTTCCTAGGTTTTACTTGTCTCTTTAGTTGTCTAGTTGTACAGACACCAGTGCACTTGAGAGATGCCAGTGCACCGCATTGTCGTACAAGGACCATGCTTCCATCCTCAATCAAAGAGCTTCTAGAGGCGTAGTGTTGAACTTGAAAACTAGATCACCTAGCCCCATCCTGTATTTTAGGTCTTTATGGTGATTGAAGGACTTTATAGTCCTCATCATTCTCATCCCGCACTTCCCAACATTGCATTAAGCTGAGGTAAGTTAGGGCAACCTTCTGCATCTTGGCCCTCTGTGACTCAGGGCCTTGCACATGGTGGTCCCCCTCTCTTACACCATCAATGACAAATGGGGATATTGTTGCAAGTATGAAAGTGTTGTAAAGGATATTGAGAAAATTATAATGAAGAAACGTTGTAGGTATTCAATGGTTGCTCCAGGTTTTTCTCTAGTATTTTCTTCTATGATTGTGTGGTTTAGATATGTTGATTATGGTTGTTGGAAGTTTCTATATCTATATTTTTAGGTTTTGTATCATTGTAAAGCGCAAGTTATGTTCACCAATTGTGAACTACAGTTTTTAATGCCTCTGGCTGACGTCTGGGAGAAATGTAGTTGCTCCAGATTTCTTCTTGTTTGAGTCTTATGACTTGTGGTTTTTAGGATAAGTTGTTGGGAATGTTTTCAAGTTAATTTTGTTATTTGGAAAGATTGAATCGTGTTAATATTGTGTGTGCTTAATTGATTTATGAGTTTTACACTTGTTTGACCAACCTTTTGTTTAACACTACTTTCAAAGATTATGGAAGCATGTTGAAGTGTCTATTTGGATCGCCCTCATTCTAATTCCACCAAAGAATGTTTTGGCGCTGACCTAATTTAAATTTGTAAATGTAAATGGTGTGTGGCCGAATTTGGATGAATTTCAAAGTTGAAGATGGTATAAATACAGGATGATATATTGGTGAAAAGGTGTAGAGAGAATGCAAGCAAGATAGATGCGATATAGCTATGAAATAGTGTGTATGTGATGCAAGTTTGGGTAGATCAGTGTGAAATCTAATTGGTATGTTTTCGAAAGCAGTGAGATGAAGGTGTACTCTATCATTCATGCATGTCTGTAGTTGTTTGAGAAATTTGTGGTGGAATTTTTTATTGCATTGAGATTTTCTTCTCTCTATAACAAATCTCTTCTATCTTCTTTGTAATCCTATGGCAGTGAGCCTTCTAGGTGGTTAACCCTTGTTGTCTTGATCTAGAAAGTGAGTCATGTTTTGGTAGTAATCCTTCTTTGGTAGTGAGCCTTTGTAATCAATTTTGATATTCTCTATATTGTGAGCTAATACTCATCATGGTTTTTCCCTTATTGGGTTTTCCACATAAATCTAGTGATTTTTTTCAGTTTCTACTTTTGCACTTAATGATTAATCTTATTAGCAGAGTAAATGGTTTGTGATTGATCTAATTTCTAGTGAAATTTTTAAAGGTTTAATTTGTTACAACTCATTCACCCCCCCTCTCAGTTGTCTTGTTCAACAAAGTTAAATTTTCAAATTCATGACTATGTAAATGATCCAGGTTAAGCTTGTACCCACAAATATAATTTAAGGTAGTGAATGAGTATCTATGGATCTAGATAAAAATATATGGAGTGTTGATGGGATTAATATATGTAACTTATAGACTATTCATTACATTCAAGGCACTTTAATCAAATAAATACTAACACGTTAGACACATAGGACAACTAAGAGGGGGAAGTGAATCAATTGTACATTAAAACATTCAAACCCTCATTAATCTTTAAACCCTTATTAAGTATTAGCATGATTGTAAACAAACTAAAACATTAACACATCAACAACCATACACAATAGAACACCATATTTACGTGGAAAATCTTAATAAGGGAAAACCACATTGAGGATTAACTCACATATATGAATAACAACACAAAATACAATAGGATCACTACCAAAATTGCTCACTACCCAAAGGACTCGCTATCTAGAAGAAATAAGAATAGAAGAATATTGTTACAAGGAGGTTCACTACCTCAAATCAATAGGAAGATCTACTAAAATAACTCCACGCCATCCTCAACCTTTTGCTCACTACCTCCAACAACTTCAAGCACATTGAAAAATGTTGAAACCTTCTATTCACTACATCTGGTGGCCTTAGGAATTTAAGCTCACACTTATATCACCACACTTAATCACATTCACATTTCACAATACATCTCACAACATCTCTAATAATTAACCTTCCATATATATCCTCTACGACCTCAAAGAAACTTGTTTAGGTTGGCCTCATTGAAACGTATGCACCTCAAATGAGCAACCAAAAAATAGGTTGGCACCAAACACTTCCATGATGGAAAGTAGTGAAGGAAAACCACACCAAAGGTTAACCAAGACCCAAATCTACACTGACATCCTACACCACACTTCCACAAACAACAAACAACATCTACAATTAGCGCTAACACACCAGGTTGACCAAACCTATATTAATGCTACCAAACAATTAATTCACTCTTCACCATGTATAGAAACATATTGGGGACCATGAAGAAACACTTCATATCATCCACAAAACATCTTAGAATATTCAACACCACCAAAGTATTTAGCAACACTACCACAACCACAACTGACTAACCAACCTTACAGAACAAAAGAACA
Organism: Sequoia sempervirens; assembly: GCA_007258455.2. Classification (NCBI taxonomy): domain Eukaryota; kingdom Viridiplantae; phylum Streptophyta; class Pinopsida; order Cupressales; family Cupressaceae; genus Sequoia; species Sequoia sempervirens. Next base: position 325,947,587 of record VDFB02000017.1, on the reverse strand, counting down.
CCAAAAACTCTAGGGGAAGATTGGTATAGAAAATATTAGGGGTGATCCCACAATACCGGTTTACAATTTTTGGCCAAATTGGACATTGAACTGAATTTTTTAACTAAATCTTCACTTTTGGGCACCTATAGCATCTAAACAATGAGGAATTTGAAGATGATGCAAACTAATGATTTGTGAAATTTTTTTTGTAGATTCTAAATATATATTTTTTTAAATTATTGGAATCATATTGCACTTCTTTTTTATCTCCTTTGAAAGCTAGTTTTTAACAGTAAACACCATTTTTAAAGAGTGACATCATTGGCTAACACAACTTTTTTTCTATGAAGGATAAAATTATATTTTTTTTGAATTTAGATTCATAACTATGATATCTAGTGCATGGAATTGGTTTCATAGCATTTCATTGAATATTTTTTCTTAATTAAGTTTCAAAGTCAAACCAATTACAATTTAGACATAATTCACTGGCTAAAGCATAACTTTTTTTGTATGTGTAGATGTCTAAATTTGGACACTTAGTTTATCCAAATTCATCCCCTTTCGTCTTGTTTTCGTTAATTAAGTAATACTATTATTTAATTAATAGCTTTAATTATGCCAAATCCCTAAGGTATTTAATCAATATACCTTATCTCTTTAATCCTTCTTCCATCAATTGAATTAAATAAATATTCCATTTATTTAATTCCCTTTATGTCACATCCTCCATCATTTTTATCTTATCTTAATCCTTCTTCTAATCCCATCATTAGGATGTGCACATGCCTAATCTTTGATTAGGATGTGTCACATCCTCCAACTTTTGCAAGTTGGCCTCTAATCTCTCTTAGCCACCTAACCCTCCTCTAATCCTTCATTACTCTTCCCCATGTGATCTTTGACTTGTCACATCAAGTCACATGTGAAATCTAACCCTCTTCTAATCTTCATTAATTAATCTAATCAAGTACTTGCACAATCCTAATCACCCCCTTTAGTCAACTCTCCCCATCCCCCAAGGAATTTTTAATTCCTTTTTATTCATCCTAGGCTCCTCTCTTCCCCATGTGAATTTTTAATTCACCTTTTAATTCTCCAATGCACCCTTTAGAATTTAAAATTCTTTCCCATCTCCCCATGTGAATATTTGAGGAATTTTTAATTCCTCACATGTCCTCTCACCCACATGGGGACAAGTACCTCCTTTATGAGGAGATCTTGTCCAATCCCAAGGTACTTTGTACCCCCTCCATGTCATGTCCTTCTCCTTCCACCTCATGTCCACTTCACCTTTTAGGGCTTCATCACATGCCACATGTCAAGATGTGAGGGCTTGTGAGTTCTCAACTCACCTTAGCCCTACATCTTGATATTTGGTGGATCAATCTCAACCGTCCATTTCCCCTAGGATTTCCCAAAAATCCTATAAATACCCCCTCTTTTCTCTCATTTTGGGGAGATCATTTTGTGTAGCCAAACTCTTGCAGTTTTATTTCTCAATCCACACTTAGCTTTTTTTTATGTTTCCAAGCATCATTTGCATCTCATATCACACATCTTTCGTCATCTAAGGAGCATACACATTCAAGATCGAAGGGCCAACCAAAGGATCGACTCAACGCAAGGTATAAAGTTCTATTTCGTGGCTTTGTCTTGTTTTGTTTCCAACTTAGGCTAATCTCGAAGTGTAGGTTGTTTTAGTTGTTTATTTGTGCTCTTTAAATTGTTGCTTATTTTCTAACACTCTATTCGGGCCAACCAAAGGATCGACTCAACGCAAGGTATAAAGTTTCATTTCGTGGCTTTGTCTTGTTTTGTTTCCAACTTAGGCTAATCTCGAAGTGTAGGTTGTTTTAGTTGTTTATTTGTGCTCTTTAAATTGTTGCTTATTTTCTAACACTCTATTTCGACCTATCACA
>VDFB02000017.1:325921281-325945583 GCA_007258455.2 Sequoia sempervirens | reverse complement strand
TTTTCCTACCCATTTTTTCTTTCGTCATCCCGGACAAAACCCATATTTTGAAATTTTCAAAATTTATCGAAAAACCATATTTTTGAGGGTTTTGATTTTTACACCAAAACTTCCGGGGGCCATAACTTTTGACTCGGGTGTCCGTTTGAGCTGAAATTTGACGGGTGGTTGTGTTTTGAGCTAACGAGTGGATTCCCAACAAGTTTCTTAGAAACTGGTTGGAGCCCGTTTTGACCCATTTTTGGGGCCTCAAACTTTCATCTTCACCCCCAAAATCCCAATTCAATGTTTTTTGAAAAATTGTTTTCGCTCATAACTCAAAATGCATATCCCGAATCTGGGATGTTATTTGGCAATTCATCCTATCTCACCAATGGGTATTACTTGGAAAAAATTGGGACTCTCACACATACGAGCATGAAGTTTCCTAAAATGGCAAAATTTGACAATTTTTGAAAATTGCCAAATTTGGAAAACTCTGATTGTCAACACTTTATGCCCTTTCAACCTCGGCACTTGGTGTCGAATTCATCCCATCACATCCTCCAATCATTCTAGTCTTCAATCCAATCCTCATCTAAGCTTTAATCTTATCCCACTCTGAGCTTAACCAAACCCCTAATCTGAGCTTTTGTCCCTCTGCAGTCAAAATCTTTGGATATCGAACAAAGTCTTCAAATCCCTCCCTCCATCTTCTTCAACTTTTTCCTATTCATCCATTCGAATAAATCCATTCATCCATTTCATCTATTTTGAGCCTCCATCTATCATCTCAAAAAATTCCTCAAGCCTCTTGTCATCTCACACATTCATCAAACCTCCTTCTATCATTTCAAACTCTCATTCCATAATCTTGATCAATCGTTTCCTCATTCTGAGTAAGCTTCCACCTGTTCCCACCCTTCACCTTCTAGAATCAGTCATCAATCCATCTGGCCACCTTTTCCTCATCGTCCATCCCGACAATCCTTTTCCTCCCCCCATCCTCTCCCTTCATCCCATCTCATAATCCCTTGTCATTGGTATCTCGCTATAGGCTCTCCCCCACACAACCCAATTCCATCTATCTTATCATCATCACTTCTACCTTCTTTTGCACATCTTTTCCATCTCCTATCCTTTCTTATCATTCATCTTTCCATCTTATCATCCTCCCAATTCATCTTTTGCTGATTTGGATAACTATCCCATCCCTGAGCTTGTATAGTCACTATCCTCCAGTCCAATCCAATAGGTCTATCTTGTCCCATCGCGTCGGTCCAATCATTTTATCCCCTTATCTTGGGTTATCTCATCCTCTTTCATCCATTATTTATTGTCGGTCTTTAGTCGAACTACGTTGCCCCTGCGCTATCACGTAGGCAAGGTCGATCATTTGATCAGCCCCCGGGGCTCCTTTATCGTCTCTCGTCTATCGTTCCATCATCGGTCTTTCTACTTTGTCCTTTATCATCTATCATCAGTCTTCAACCATTGTTGCTATTGTATGTCCCGTCTTTACCCTCCATCGAAGTCTCTTATCTTGTGTCATGTCTCTCGTGTCGTGTCCTCAAGCTATGCCTTCATTTCGTTGGTTCTTAACAAATAAAATCCACTTGTATCATCCTATCCAATCGGTTTTGAATATCCTGCGTCATATCAATCTTTTACTTTAGTATCCATCATCGGTCTCAACAGGATGCATCCTTCCTAACAGACCTCATCAATCCCATCCATCCCCTTGATTGATCCTATGGCAAAGGACATTTGAAATTGATTGTGATCTTTTGATGCTTTTGGCTTTTGTTTATCATTTGAGCTCCCTATCATCACTTGTCATGGTCGCCTTGATCCATCATATCATGGTGTGCTTTGACTTGTCAACATAGGGGTGTATCTTGATCTTTTCTGTCTTCTCGGTTGTCCCACGTAGTACCCACCAAGATCCCTGAGGTCTTGTGTTATGCTGAGGCATCCTTGTGTGCTTGTGGTTATCCCAATACCTGGCCCGACCAAGGTCATCATGACTTTGGGGTGTTGGGATAGCCTTCTTGTTTGTTATGTTTGTTTTCTGCATTAGACACTAATCCGCCTTGGTTCTTCATACCCTGGCGTCTTGTGTCTTATGCTATAGCAAAAATCAGTGCTCCGACGATGGCAAATTGCATTTCGATTGCATTTCATCTCTCATCCTCAAATTCCCCCCATCCATTCATCCTTTATCATGCTTCCCTCCCAATCTCTTGCCACCTTTTTCATCCTTTCTCTCCCATCACTTTGCATCTTCTTCATCTCCCCTTGCATCATCTCATCCATTTCGAGAGCCCACCCGTGTTCTCCTGAACCCGCATGTCCTCTCGAGGGGGCATCCTTCATCCCTAACTTTCATCTTTACCCCCATCATCTTCCTTCCTAGTCACTTCTTTGAATGACTGGGGCATCTTTTCCAATCTAACCATCTTCTTCTAGGATCTATGTTTTAATATTCTTTGAAATGATGCTACTTCGTAACACCATCTCAAAGAGGGGCAAAATGTAGATGTCTAAATTTGGACACTTAGTTTATCCAAATTCATCCCCTTTCGTCTTATTTTCGTTAATTAAGTAATACTATTATTTAATTAATAGTTTTAATTATGCCAAATCCCTAAGGTATTTAATCAATATACCTTATCTCTTTAATCCTTCTTCCATCAATTGAATTAAATAAATATTCCATTTATTTAATTTCCTTTATGTCACATCCTCCATCATTTTTATCTTATCTTAATCCTTCTTCTAATCCCATCATTAAGGTGTGCACATGCCTAATCCTTGATTAGGATGTGTCACATCCTCCAACTTTTGCAAGTTGGCCTCTAATCTCTCTTAGCCACCTAACCCTCCTCTAATCCTTCATTACTCTTCCCCATGTGATCTTTGACTTGTCACATCAAGTCACATGTGAGATCTAACCCTCTTCTAATCTTCATTAATTAATCTAATCAAGTACTTGCACAATCCTAATCACCCCCTTTAGTCAACTCTCCCCATCCCCCAAGGAATTTTTAATTCCTTTTTATTCATCCTAGGCTCCTCTCTTCCCCATGTGAATTTTTAATTCACCTTTTAATTCTCCAATGCACCCTTTAGAATTTAAAATTATTTCCCATCTCCCCATGTGAATATTTGAGGAATTTTTAATTCCTCACATGTCCTCTCACCCACATGGGGACAAGTACCTCCTTTATGAGGAGATCTTGTCCAATCCCAAGGTACTTTGTACCCCTCCATGTCATGTCCTTCTCCTTCCACCTCATGTCCACTTCACCTTTTAGGGCTTCATCACATGCCACATGTCAAGATGTGAGGGCTTGTGAGTTCTCAACTCACCTTAGCCCTACATCTTGATATTTGGTGGATCAATCTCAACCGTCCATTTCCCCTAGGATTTCCCAAAAATCTTATAAATACCCCCTCTTTTCTCTCATTTTGGGGAGATCATTTTGTGTAGCCAAACTCTTGCAGTTTTATTTCTCAATCCACACTTAGCTTTTTTTTATGTTTCCAAGCATCATTTGCATCTCATATCACACATCATTCGTCATCTAAGGAGCATACACATTCAAGATCGAAGGGCCAACCAAAGGATCGACTCAACGCAAGGTATAAAGTTCTATTTCGTGGCTTTGTCTTGTTTTGTTTCCAACTTAGGCTAATCTCGAAGTGTAGGTTGTTTTAGTTGTTTATTTGTGCTCTTTAAATTGTTGCTTATTTTCTAACACTCTATTTCGACCTATCACGGTATGTATTAGAACTCAATTTATTTTTTTGTTGGACCAAAGACATCAATGTCTAGTGCACTGATATTTTTCAAAAACATTTTTTGATAATCTATTATTTTTCCACATGTGCAGAACATAGAGCTCGATTTTCAGTAAAAACCTATGTTTAATCAAACTAAAAAATAAAATACATAATAAAACCAAAACATATTAAAATTATATTGGATGGATAGCTCGTTCTGAGGACTACCATCATCCAGTTGGGTTTGTGAAGTTTCCTGCATTCTCATCCTCAACTCGAGCTTCGAAAGGCATTTTTTTGCAAAAAATTGGTGCAAGAGAAGGAGAAGGGGAAAAATGGGGTTTGCTCAAACCCCCCTTCGAGGGAACCCCCGGCCCCTTGACCCTTCGAGTGAAGGTGGGTTTGCTCGAAGGGGGGTTCGAGTGAACCCCCCTTTTTTCAAAATTACCCTTTGTCTTCCATTTAAAAATGTGTCAAAAGGCGGGTCCTATCATTTAATAGGGTTTTCTCAAAGGGTGGTTCAAGCGAACCCATTAAGGGTCCATACGAATCCCCAATTCGTGTGAACCCCTAAAAACAAAAAAAATAATCAAGGGATCATTGTTTCAATTTTCCTTCCTCAATAGAATTGTAAACCAATATTGTGGGATCACCCTTAGCACATTCCCAAATCTGCAAGACAAGAAACCTTAACATGTATAAATGTGGAGCAATTCCATTTCTTCTAGATAACCTTCTTCATAGGTAACACATTGTCAAACACAATTTCCACTGTTGTATGATCCACAACCTAAAACTCTAGATATAACACCTCTTATCATATCATCCAAACCGCACAAGCACATCTTCGACTATGAAGAAATGTGGAGCACAACACAAAAATCGATGTAATCTAGGGTAAAATTCAGGTTGAGGTTGTGAGATGGGGTTAGAAATCAAATAGCATAGACAAAGTGACAACCAACACTTCTAAGCTATAGAACCTCATCCAAACAAGAGAAAACAAATAATGGAGAGAATAAAAAAATGCAAAACATAAAAGAAAGCACTCCCCATTATGGTTGATTCTTTCTCTTGCTCTCCTTCTTGTTATGCAACTTTTCCCTCAGATTTGTTGAAACACTTGTGCAAAACCTGCAAATGGTAGCAAGAAAGTTGGAGAAGAATAACTGTTAAGCTGAAAATGGAGAAGGAAGGTTGTTTTTATAGACAACCATTCGAATGGACGGTTGAGATTAATCTTCTAGAAAGATTCCAAGATCAATGGATGAGAATGCATGAGAGAGATGTTACGAAATGGATGGTTGAGATTAAGTCTTCGAAAAGATGCCAAGATCAACGGTCCAGAATTGATGCACCAAGAATATGCCATGCATGGAAAAGCTATGACGCCTGACAGCTATGACAGACATGCAAGACATGCAGGCTATGACAGAAATGAATGTTATGACAGGGGATTATGACAAAGCGTCTTTGACCAAGTGGTGCATAAATAATTTATTTTAAATTATTTATTCAAAAATGGAGAAAATGGACAAGTGGAAAATAAATTATTTATCCAAATTATTTATTTAGAGAAAATGACAAATGGAGAGATTTTTATTAGACTTGGATAATTAATTTGAATTATTTATCCAAAAGAGAGGAATAAAACACAATTAAATAATTTTGACAATTATTTAATTATAGAAGAATAAAAGGTCAAATAAAAAAAATGATTTATTTAATTATTGAAGAAAGGGATATATTAGTGACACAATTAAATAATTTTAATTGATCAGGATAGAATAAAGATTAGAAAGTGAATTAATTAAATAATTATTAAAAATTATTTAATTAATAGAGGAATATGATCAAACATAATTGAATAACTAAAATTATTCAATTATCGAAGGACGGGGAAGAAAAATGACACTCGCAGGCTTAGGACATTTTTTAGTGTCTACATTTTGCCCCTCTTTGAGACAATGCAGCTTGTCGCATTGTTTCAAAGAAAAATATTGATCAACTGATACATGCCCCAAAGATATCTTGGTAAGGATTATGATAAGAATGATATGCCCCCTCGAGAGATTGATCGAACAGATTGTAAGAAGATTAATCTCTCGATAGGTGTCTAGAAAGTGATTAGATACCTTATATTGCACAAGTGATAAATCGGAGATGTACATTTTGATGAAAATGCAAAGTTGATGAGCGTAACTGAACAATTGATGGAAATGATCAGTATAGCCAGGTTGATGAGCTGATGAAGCTGATTGAGCTGATTAAGTTGATTAATAATGATGCTTACGCAAGACAAGGTGTTGCTATGATGTATTGATTAATTGATTAGGGGGACATGAAATTTCAAGAAGCGGATTGATTGATTTGAGATTTGATTCAAGAGACATATATCAATGAGTTAAGCAATTGATTAATTTCCCTGCGACAAGAAAGATGAAGAAAATGAAATGCAAGATGGAAGAGAATGAAGGTGATGAAGCTTCTTGTACCATTTAAGTGCTTTTATCATCATTGGGCTTATTATGTCACAAATTAGTATAAGCATCTAGATAACATGAACATCTAGATGACCTGAATACTGTTTCCATTTTTATTTAGTAATAAAATATAAGCATCTAGGTATAAGAACCTTAGATGACCTGAATACTTATTGCATGGAAGACACTATCAGACAAGGAATGCTCTCATCCACATTAGACTCATAGGTCCTCGATGGTTTTAGAAAACCATGCCCTAAGACGAGTCATCCTGTGAATAAGAAACAATCCACAAACAACAAACAAATGAATATGCCCCATCCTTGCCTCTCTAGTCAAAGACATCCTGGAGAAGCTAAAAGGCATGTCACCAAAGATAAAATCATAAAACAATCAAAGATAAACAAACAAACATGGATCATGCTTCGATGTGGAACTGATTCTTGTTACAGTTTATGCATTCGGTTGGATTTGTAAGATGGGTTGATAGATATGTTATAATGTTTGCTTAGTTGTCAACACTTGAATATTTTGATTTTGTTGAAGTTCAAAGCCGTGTGGTGATTTGAAAGTGTCACTGTTTCTTGGAATTTTTGATTTTTTGGGATTTTTGGAATATTTGATTTTTTTTTGGATTTCTTCAGGACATTTTATGATTTTTTTGGATTTTTTCAGGACATTTTATGATTTTTTTTTTGGATTATTTCAAGACATTTTATGATTTTTTTGGATTATTTCATGATGTTTTATGATTTTTTTATTTTTTTTTGAATTATTTCAGGAGATGTTATGATGGAAATAAATGAGTAGATGGACAAAGAGGGTAGTTTTTTTTATCATGAGATGCCCCAGTGAGGAATAGGACCAACCTAGTATTCGTGGCAAAGCGAGCAAGCGAGGGGAATGTTGAACAATTCACAAGCCATGGTGAGTGTGAAAAGGTCATTATGAAATGGAGGATGAATGAAAAGGGAATGAAAAGATCAAGTAGAGCTCCAAAGGAAAGAGGAGCAAAGCCTCTACACATGGCGCCGATTTCTCAGTTTTCACCATGTTACTTGCTCAAGGCGCCACTGAAGTGGTTTTCACCATTGAACGAATGAATTTCTCTTTTTTTCTTTTTTTTTCCCTTTTTTTGTATTTTTTCAGGATGTTTTATGATTTTTTTAGATTTTTTTAGGACATTTTATATTTTTTTTAGATTTTTGGAAGTTTTAAAGATGGAGTGAAATGAAATGTGATATCACTAATTGAAGGAATAAGATCTTCCACAGTAGAGGTAATGCAACCATGGATAAATGATAGATCAAAATGAAAGATTCACTGCAAAACATGTCACACAAGCAACATATCCTTTGTTAAAAGATGATAATGGCTGGTTGATTGGATGCTAGGAATGATCGATTCCATAAGGCATGATGATGATAAGTACTTAGGATCACCGATTCCTCTAAGTACGATAAGATTAATGATTATTGATGTTTGATTGACAAAAGATATGAGGATTGGATAATGTTTTACAACTAGGCTTAAATATGATTTGCATGATAAGATTCAAGGTTGCAAAGGGACATGATGACCAACATTGGAGGTAATTTAATCATGGATAAATGATAAGGATGTGAAATATGATGGAATGGTAACACATAAGGATATGAAAGGGAATCCAAAGCATGTGTTTGAAATTTTTCCCCTAATCTCATCAAGAACAAAGGAAGGAAATGGGACATGGATTTTGATAAGCTAGGAGATATGGGATGGAAGAATGAAAAGATAAGGATAATGAATAGGATGGTCAAGATCAATAAGATATGGACACAATGCCTAAGTATTTTTCTCCTATTCCTCATCAAGACCAAGGAAGGGAAGAAAGGATGTATTAAGATAGGATGGTAGAATATGGATACGGTGAAGGATATGCTACGGAAGATATGGATAAAGTGTATAGGATAAGATATGCAATGTTCAAGAAGATCCTTAACCTTGTCAAGATCAAAGGTGGAAAGGTAAAGGATGAATGTGAAGAGGATAATGGATGAATGAAAGGATAGATGAAACTTGCCCCCAAGTGTAGAGTACAAGAGGAATATGGAAGATAGGACATGGATAGGGATAAATGAAAATGAAAGGTAATATATGCATAATAGGGAGATGGAGGAGGACTCAAGCATCAAGTTTCACAGCTAATATCCCTTTAATATGTGCTCTAATAAACCATGGAAAGAAGGATTAGACTCGTAAATGTTGGTAGATAAATGGTGCGATGGAAGAAGCTAAGGACTTATTGGATTAAAGGAGGATAATGGGGGATGGATGTTGGATAATGGATAGGATTTTGGAAGGCTTGTTGATGGATAAATGAAAAGGATGGAAAGGATGGAAAGATCAACATTGGCACACACCTTGAAGGGTGGTGGAGTGATGGAGGAAAAATGAATTTGGAAGATGATAGGTTATTAGATGGATGATAGGAGGAAGCTTTTGGATTAGCAAATTTGGATGCCAATTTAGATTTTATTGCTTCTACGAGACTTTTAGGAATCCACATAGCTTTCGACTTTGTTTTTTGATTCATGGGCCTTTGTGGCCTTTGATATTCTTCTTTTTGCTTTATGGGCCTTTGTGGCCTTTGAAATTTTTCTTCTTGATTTATGGGCCTTTATGGCATTTGAATTTTTTGCTTTTGACTTGATGGGCTTTTGTGGCCTTTTGGATTTTTATTTTGACTTGGGATCAAATTTTCTTTTATTTTTGCATGGCTCTTCAAGGAAACATGTTGATCCTTTGATACATGTGGATTTTGATATGGACGCTTTTGACATTTGGCACCCAAATTGCTTCCAAGAGAAATGGGATGGGTGGATGGAGATGAATGATATGGAGTTCTTATGGATGGGTTAATGTAGGTAGAATTTTGAGAGGGCATCAAGGATGTATGCCTTTGTTGTTCTTGATGAATAGGAGATGGAGGGATGTAGGACCCCAATATGGATGGAAGAGTTGATGAACTAGGGTTTGGATGATAAGGACCAAGGATAGATGGAAGGTTTGATGTACTAGGATACTTAGGTTTATTTTGATGGAATCTGGACTTATGATGGATACCAATGTCTTGAGCATGAGGTGTATAGCCAAGGCCATGATAATATGGATTTTATTGGATATAAAGGGGTTCTAGGATACCTTGTTCATGAATTCCTAATCCTTTCCCTTTGTGGTTCATACTTTGACACATTCATTTTCCAACGGGATATATATTGTTTATGAAACAAGATGCAAGTCCATCGTGAGGTGGATGTGATATGGAAGGAATAACAAGATATTCAAGTAAACCACCTTGGATAAAAGTGAGAGAACCCATTTGATAGGTAAGAGGTTCATGGATAGTTTGAATAGGGGTGATAGACTCTTGTAGAGGATTGTGGTCATGAGGGGAATTAGGATGTGTGATAGGATCTTGACATGGGGATAAGGGGGTACTTTGATCTTGACTTGGAAAAGGATCAAGAGGTGTAGGAGATGGAGTAGCTTTCTCTTTATTAGGTATGGAATCATCACGAAGTGGTATGAAAGGAATTTCTTGATCATGAAAAGGATGAACATCATCATGGAATGAAAGGGTATCCTTGAATGGAGGTATATCTTGATCTTGATGAGGAAGGGAATCCTGATATTTTGTGGAAAGTCTATCTTGATCATTGGATATGATGGAATCATGAGATGGTATGGATTCATTAGATGAGGTGGAAGGAGGACTTGGAAGGATACTTTTCTCTTGAGATGTAAGGGAATCATCTTGAATGAAACAAAAAGAGGTAAGGGGATCATCATGAGGTTCTTGAGAGATGGGATCTTGGTCAAAGATTGGAAGGGGTTGTAGAATTTTGGTATCATTGGATGGAGTGGAAAGAATTCTTTGATCTTGATTTGTAGGGGAGTCTATGATAGCATGCTTTGGACTAATAGATTGACATGACTCATTGGATGGAGATGATATGATGAGAGAGGATGGTTGGATAGATTCGTTAACTTGGGTGGAAGACTCATGAGGTTTATTTTGAATTATGGGAGATGAAGATAGATGCATGACATGGTAGGATTGCTCAAGATTATTTGTGTTTGAGGATATAGATTTAGGTTTCTCATTTATCCTTTGCATAAAATCATGGATATTGAACTTGGATGATGTATTTTTGGGTAAGGATAAAAGCTTATGAGATGATTGCATCACTTCATTCAAATGTTGGGATTCAGGTTGTTTTTCAAGCTCTTTCAAACGATGGTCAAGATATTCAATCCTTTGGTTTCGTTCATAGGCCGTGGATGAATATGGAGGATAGCAGTTAGACATGTTTGGTTTTGAGAGTTTTGAGAATGTTTTGAGGTGTTGCAAGTTACTAGGTGTGATGTTTGTTTGAGGTCGATTATTTGTGTTCAGATTTGTGAATGTTGTGTATATTGTTTGAAAATCTAGAAAACACTTGACAAGCATGATATTTTTGTGTATGCAAACGCACATGAGACAAGCACAATCCTAATATGCCAAGGGTTTGTATACTTGATATAGCCCACTGATATACCCCGGATTGGTGCTAAACACCTTTCCTTCTCGAGAGTAGATAACTTAGAAGTTTGGTGGCATTGGCTCCCCTCCACGACTCATTAATGTCATTTGAGCACACCAACTTCGGATTCTTGGGTCATCACTTCCCAAGAACTGCTATCTCTACTCAAGGGAGTCAGTAGTGAGTATCTTCGGCCATGATACTATACCCTGCACTATACCAAGCAACGGCTGAAAATGGTTGGCTTCTAAAACAATAGGTGTTTAGTTAGGGCATCTGTTCAAGTGGCCACACATGGGGCGAGAGATTAATCACCAATTAGGTGGCACTCTAGCCTGAAGAGGTTACGCTCAAAAGGGTTTATGGGAGTACTACTTCATTCATGTGACACATCTGCACTCATGGTACTTGAACTTTCCTCAAGCACCCATTTTATATCTCGGCTGGAAGTGGCTTGGCTTTAGCCAATTACCGGTCGGGTCGTCCCTTAAGGTGAGTACTTTTTCCCTTAAGGTAGGCCCATTTCTAGAAATAATAATCGTTTCTCTTACACCTAGGATCGCTTGAAAGTGCAAGGGGAGAGGATACTTTGATTATTAAGTCGTAAAGGTGACAAAAAATAATGTGGGTCTGGTTTTTTGATCACCTAGTTTTCACAAGGTGAGAGCATAATCACCTACCACCTTCAAGCACAGTCAAACAAAATCAAGCACATGTTCATTTTAATGCACCAAAAGAAGTGTTCCTAAACTAGAAATCACAAACTCATTGTTTAAGAAATGAGTCTTCAACTAACGGAGCTGCAAAACCACAAATTAGTAGTTTTATAAATGTCTTGGACCAATGAGAAAGCTGCAAAAAAAAAAATAAGTTAGAGCAAGAGATTAAAAACCAAACTAAAACTTAAAAATCAGTAAATAACTAAACTAGAAAATGAAGAGACTAAACTAAGCTAAGAAAAAAAAGAAAAAAAAAACTAAAAACTAAGAGCTCAATTTTTTTGTTGCTCCAAAAGAAGCAATTTTTTTGGAAGCCCCATTCCAAAGCCACATGCTACAAACAAAAGATTAGTAAACCAAAAAAAAAAACTTGAATGAAAATAGCAAACTAAAAAAAGTGATAACTTTCTCAAAACTAAACAAAATTTTAAATCGTAAATATCTATGGAAAGCTAAGATATAGACCTTCAAAACCCAGAAAAAATTTTGCAAAATCCTACACAACAAAAGTATTATAAACAAAAGAAAAATCGGATTTTAACAACTAAATCTTAAAAAACTATGATCAGTAAAATGACCATAACTTTCTCAAATCGTAACAAAATTTCAAACCTAACTTTCTCAAATTGTAACAAAATTTCAAACCATTTAATGTTTCAGAAAGCTGAGAATGAAGCCTACAAAACCCAAAAAATGTTTTAAAAGATTTCATGTGTCAATTTTTCTGTGCTCAAAAGAAGATGACGGGATTTCTACAACCTGCAAAACAATGAAAACAAACAAGAAAACAAACCAATTTCTCTGCAAAATTATAAGATTCACGTCGGGTTCACCAAATGTGAGATGGGGTTAGAAATCAAATAGCATAGACAAAGTGACAGCCAACACTTCTAAGCTATAGAACCTCATCCAAACAAGAGAAAACAAATAATGGAGAGAATAAAAAAATGCAAAACATAAAAGAAAGCACTCCCCATTATGGTTGATTCTTTCTCTTGCTCTCCTTCTTTTTGTTATGCAACTTTGCCCTTAGATTTGTTGAAACACTTGTGCAAAACCTGCAAATGGTAGCAAAAAGGTTGGAGAAGAATAGTTGTTAAGCTGAAAATGGAGAAGGAAGGTTGTTTTTATAGACAACCATTCAAATGGACGGTTGAGATTAATCTTCTAGAAAGATTCCAAGATCAATGGATGAGAATGCATGAGAGAGATGTTACGAAATGGATGGTTGAGATTAAGTCTCAAAAAATATGCCAAGATCAACGGTCCAGAATTGATGCACCAAGAATATGCCACGCATGGAAAAACTATGACGCCTGACAGCTATGATTGACATGCAAGACATGCAGGCTATGACAGAAATGAATGTTATGACAGGGGATTATGATAGAGCATCTTTGACCAAGTGGTGCATAAATAATTTATTTTAAATTATTTATTCAAAAATGGAGAAAATGGACAAGTGGAAAATAAATTATTTATCCAAATTATTTATTTAGAGAAAATGACAAATGGAGCATTTAATTAAATTTATCAATTTAATTAAATGGAGAGATTTTTATTAGACTTGGATAATTAATTTGAATTATTTATCCAAAAGAGAGGAATAAAACACAATTAAATAATTTTGACAATTATTTAATTATAGAAGAATAAAAGATCAAATAAAAAAATGATTTATTTAATTATTGAAGAAAGGGATATATTAGTGACGCAATTAAATAATTTTAATTGATCAGGATAGAATAAATATTAGAAAGTGAATTAATTAAATAATTATTAAAAATTACTTAAATAATAGAGGAATATGATCAAACATAATTGAATAACTAAAATTATTCAATTATCGAAGGACAAGGAAGAAAAATGACACTCACAGGCTTAGGACATTTTTTAGTGTCTACAGAGGTAATAAAGCATCAAAACTAAACCTATAAAGCCCTAAACCAACAATAAAGCACAATCCAACATAGAAACATCAACATAAAATTAAATATTACCTATGTCATGGTTGTTTGACCTCCATTGTCCTTCGTTTTGCTTGAATGTACTTGATGCCCTCAAATTTGAGTATGCAATAGAAGCCTAATGACAATGATAGAAAAATATTGAAGATAGTAGTTGTCTCAATAACATGTACTTGTGCATGAACTAGATTGATGAAAATGACAATGATAGGTGTCTTTTATAGAAAAAAAATGTCAATGAAGGGTTGAGATTAAATGTCAATAAGATATGTCAATCAAGGGCCAAGAACGAAAGTTGTAGTATGAAATAGGGTTAGAGAAAAATTATGAAAAATGATAAGGATGGATGGTTAGGATTGAATTATTAAATAATTCAATCAAAGGTGTAAATTGAATGAGATGTCAAGAGATAAGATTGACACAGATAATGAGGTTGGCACAAAAAAAGATGTTGTAGGAGATTCAAATAATTATAAAATTATTTAATTTGGAAGGGAAATGAATAATTAAATAATAAAAGCATTATTTAATTATATAGGACATGTGGCAAGTTGACTTTTTCATCAAATAATGATGTAATTCAAAAGTGAGAAGAAAATGACAAATTAATAGACAATTAAATAAATAAAATTTATTTAATTCAATGACATAAAAGGCTAATGAATAATTAAACAATTAAAATAACTATTTAATTATAGTAAAAAGTGATAAATAATTAAATAAATATAATTTATTTAATTATAGAAAACAAGGACATTAGTGACGTAATTAAATAACTAAAATTTATTTAATTAATTAAAAGAAGAAATAAAAGATAGATTATGAATTAATTAAATAATTAAAATTATTTAATTAATTGAAGACTTATGATATTAGAAGATAATTAAATAATCAAGGACTCAAGAGGAATTGACAAGGAAAATACAGTTTGTAGGTCTAGGACAATTTGTAGTGTCTACATTTTGCCCCTCTTTCATACAATGCAATTTATCGCATTGTGTTTGTTGATCAAGGATACTAGTATGAGCCAATCACGCTTGATCCATGATGAATCGAAGCATAACATAGCCACTAATACTCAATATTCAAACAAGATCATTCAAATTAAAGATAAACTAAACATTTATTGAAATGAAGTATTCTAAATATAAAAACATTGAAATGTCTATTCTAACCCATTTGAAATTTATCCTATTTTAGAATTGGTGTCGTGTTGATGTGGAACAATGACCCTTTCCCAATCCTGTGATCAGTGAGCTTGTTTCAATCGATTTTATTGAACAAAATAAAAAAAAACTATTGTGATAAATGGATGAAAACATGATTTATGCTAAATTGAACATGATGCAAACTAAATTAACATGATTTTATGCTAAAATTGATCTAAATATGCAATTTCTAAGCTAAGAGATTCAAACCCTAATTTATAAACAAGCTAAGATGGATTCATGGAAGCCAGTAATGGAAGCTTAAAACTAATATGCAACTAAAAATGAACTAAAATATGCTAAATGTGAGTAAAGTATGAGTGTGAGTGTGAGTGGATTCAACAACATAAGTTTGCAATTGAAAGATGGATCTATTTGTCTCCAAATAGTGTTCTATTTATAGGAAAGAAAATGAGAAATGGAGGGTTGAGATTGAAAAAGCTAATCAATGGTCAAGGATGGAAGAAGTTGGAAGCATGGATCATGGATTCTCATCAATGGTTGAGAATACAAGATGAGATTTAATCAAGGGTTCTCATTCCTTTCAAACAAGCACACTTTTGACCTATTTAAGAGGTCAAAGATTAACTTGCTCAAGGGGTTTCAAGTTAACTTTCATTTGAAGCTAAGTGAGAATATTCTCTTTTTCAAGTGGTTGGAGGAGAAAGAATATTCTTTGGAATATTCATATGGGTGAGGAAAAAGGTTATTTAGTTAATTAAAACTAAATTAAGTTGTGCAAATGGGGAAAATTCTTTTGGAATATTCCTTTGTGAATGGGAGGAATTGGATTAATTAGATCATTGTTAATTAAACAAGGTTTAATCATACAATTAGGGGATTTAGAAGAATTTAAAGTGATATTCATTAAATTAAATGATTTAATGAATGGGGGAAAGGTGAAATGACATTTAATTAAATAACTTAAGGTTATTTAATTAAATAAGAGGATTTAGGGAATTAAATTAAATACTTTGATTTATTTAATTTAATGAGATGAAATGTTAGCGCGAAAGGGGATGAATTAACTTGATTTGATAAATTAGGTTAATAGACAAAAATGATGGAATTAATTAAATAGTTAGGCTAATTTAATTAATTAAGCGAAAATATGATGTATTTCAAGAGGTAATGATGCTAGTATACCTAATTTGAGTGTATCATATCATTCAAGACATTTTTCAGTGTCTACAATTTGCCCCTCTTTGAAGTGAGGTACATGTTGCTTCAGTTCAAAGCCTGATGCTTTTCAGATTAAAAAATTGCTACTTAAATCAAAAAAAAAAAAAAATTATGTTTTTTTAGATGCCCCATTGTTGAAGGATTAAGTTGAATGAAAAATAAGGTTCCGATTGGAAAAATTGGTGAAAATGATGATAAACCCTAGCTTGAACGTGAAATTAAGGGGAAAAAAACCTAATTTTCTAGCATAAATAAGCCAAAAAGGGTCACTTTCAATTCATTTGTTTATTCACACCTTAGAGAATTCTTTCTATTTTGAGCTAACCCTTTGACAAAATGGCGCAACGAGAGCTCCCCCGACACATTTCTGATCAAGTGTGAGAGTACCAAAGGCTTCCATGCGTAAGACCACTGATAGTTGATCGAAAACCTGATTTGAAATTTGAATTTTTCATGCATTTATTACTCTTTGAAATTTAAACTTGGGTGGTGTCACCATATAGTGACGCCCATTTGAGAATCGATGACGCTAAAATGATTTTTAGCGATGCATATGTATATTGTGATGTAGTTCGCAATTTAGAATTAGGGTTCCCAATTTTAAATTGTGATGCGTATGTATATAGAGACACACTTCACGATTTGAAAATTAGGGTTAGGGTTTCCAAATTTTAAATCATGACACATATGTTTATGGCAACATGATTTGCAATTTTAAATTTGAAATATCTTCAGGCATTACAATTTGGAATTTAATATATAGCAACACTATTATGATTTATGAGCTAAAAATTCCAAACTGAGTCAAAAAAAAATTTAATTTTGATGTTGTGTGCTTTATGAGTGTAGGAGGTCATTCCACCATTGATGTATCATGAGCACAGGCCCACAATTTTGGAGAGACTGGGTGATTTATCTGAGTTGCGCCAAGAGCACCTAGGGGAGATCAGCTTATGGTACATTACATACGCACCCATTGTACAGACACATCTAGCTATGATGGTTGTGCTGTGAAAGTGATGGAATAGTGAGACTTCATTGTTCCACCTTCTAATAGGTGAGGCAAAAGTCACATTAGAGGACGTATGGTAGATTCTTCATTTTTTGATTCATGGCGAGTAAGTGATTTATGATGTCAACATCAGATATGATGGCTATCACGAGGTGATGGAGATGGAGGTCATCACTCTAGTTACTTCACAGATTGACCTCGAGGCATACAGAGGTCACATGCACACTTTTAGGTTGATTATCGTAGCCATCATTTTTGGTTTGGTTTCTCTTGATCGATGAAGCAGGGGATTCAGCCCAGGATGGGGCTTAGCATGGCACAAGATGCTCTACAAGAGGACTCTATTTGCATGGGGGCTAGTGATGTTGGCCTTGTTATATCACGACATGCATGACTTCGTCTACTGTGATGGAAGATCCATTGGTGTAGGGGTTACCTTGCTACATATTTGGGCTTGGGAGCATACTGTTATGCTTTGACCAATCGTATAGATGGTTGATGTTGATCCCAACGATCCCACAGTTTGGAGGTACAGCTTGGTGTCATTACTCTATAGCATACAAGACAACTTGGGCTTCCATACTAGTGTCGGGTACTAGATGATATGATAGTATTCAGATGGCAACCCTAGCTACAGATTCCAGCATGGTACGATGATGTTCAAAAGCTCCATTTTTCTAGACAAACCTGGTACATATAGGGTCGAGAGCACACCATCATAGAGCGATACTTGCTAGACATAGTGGCTCGATAGTTTAGTGAGCAACAGGATAGGCCTGATGATGCCTACAGAGCCATTTTTGTAAGATTTGCTCGACAGGTTCCTACATCGGGACGCACTATTCCAACTCCAGAGGTGGTCAAGGGTTTCCAACAATTGGTTGCACGACCATGGGCTTATGATCAGGGCTAGGTAGATGCATAGATGACATCGACATATGATGCATGGTTCACACTCCCATGCAGGTTGATAGATCCAGTGGGTGCTCCTCCTCGAAGGAGACCTAGAGGAGGGGAGTAGGTAGGGGCAGAGGATAGGGTGGCTAGGATGTATAGATTCCTAGGGCACCGCTAGTTGTATGACAACCTCCCCAGCAACCTACTATTCAGCAATAGCCAGTGCAATAGTATCCAAGTCAGTAGCAGCCAGTTTGGCCACCACCACTGGATCCCATAGATATATGGATTCAGCAGCAACAGTAGTAGGTGCAAGTTCTTACAAGTGAGCGGGATTAGGACCGCTAGTAGATTTTGGTTATTACTACTAAGCAAGACCAATCCATATGACAAGTTGTGGCCATCATAGTAGACAAAGACCATGTGAGATAGCAGGTATAGGTTGTGACTATTGAGAGAGATTAGGAGATTGAGCGACAGTAGCAGATAGAGGTGATGAAAATAACTACCCAAGGCAAGATTGTATCTGTCAGGTTGTCTAGAGAGGTTGTGAATGAGGTAGCCTATTATAGGATGCATTACCAAAAAGATGTGCTAGTGCCACTTAGACAACTTGACTATTCGTAGCGAAGCGATGCACAACCTAGGGCTAAGGATTAGCTAGAGAGGTAGGTTGGAGAGGGGAGCAACCATTAGGGCTAGCTTGAGTGTACAGACACTTTTTTATTTTTTTGCCCCATTCTTTGATACAAATATACATTCATGGGCTCCTTTTTTATGCTCTCATGGATATTGTATTTATGATTGATATACATACACTGATCCAGATATTGTACCATGACATTCATTTTTTGATATATATGATACGAATATGGATTCGATATGATGTGTTCATCTTATTTCATGCTTATGATTGTATGGATGTATATGATGTGTCATGCTTATATTTAATCATGTATGGATGCACTTTACTTATGCTTATGCGATATGCGATGATATATGAGATGTAATGATATGGATGGATGCAATGTTATATTTGTTTTTCAATATCTTTTCATGATATGCTATGGGATGGAAGATATGATATGTAGATGTTATGCTATGATTATGTATGCAAATGTTATGGATACATTTCTTTTTATGTATTTTCTCTACAATTTTATGATGAGATGATCATTTATGCATATGGATGTATGGATGGATAATGCAGATGTTTTTGCTTATGATATGATATGTGATGCATGTTTATGATATGCAATGATTCAAGATGCTTAGAATAACAAATCTATACCATTCATCACAACTTAAATGATAATGCAAGATGTATGCTTTATGATATGTTATGATTATGCCGTGATGTATGCATGCTAATGGTTTGTGGATGTAGGATGGATGCATTGATGATGTTTTTTTAATTGTCATGATACCAGGTTAGCGCAAAGAGAAGATAGAAGAAACAAGATGAATGACCATTGATTGTGATGATTTCTTTAAAAGATCCAACAATTTTATGACTTGCGAGACTTTATTAGAGATGGTGATGTTGAATGTAGGATGATTTTCTCATTTTTCAAGATTGGTTTTTTATGTCATTCCTTATTGTTTGATATAACACATAGACAAGATGCATCAAGGTATTGATAACCAGGATGGCGTTGTATCTAGTGTAATAGACTTTGACTCTACAAATAGATAGGATAGTTCTTGTTCACACCTTGACATACAAAAACCTTGTTGGAATGTAAGTTAGAAGCCTAGAATATATTGGACCAAAGCATGCACAATAATCAACAACATACTTCGTACAAACTTCCTACGCACAACTAAGTAAGTATGCGCCAAGATTATTTTACAAGAATACCCACAAGCACAACAAATGAAAGATAATGATCGATGCCCCATTCCATTCTTTCTAAATTGGTTTGATAGACATCATCGAGAGATTCTCGGAATGGGTCATTAAGATAAATCATAAGAGAAGATCAAAGGAAAATAATTAGTGTTATCTATATCTCTTGCCTGTTTAATTTAGCTAAGGTGATGCTTGATATTGATGTCCATTGCAAGGAGGATACATCCTAGGACATGTTGATCAGAGGTTGCTTGATGTTAGGATGATGATGAGCTTTGTGATAAGTCATTGATATAAACTTCACTAATGTATTTACCTATGACCTAGACTTTAGATTTTGATAATTAGATTCTCACTATACAACTTGCTATACTTACTTTCTATTTGTTTTTCCAAAGGTTGAAGATGGTGAATGATTTATTATGGGTGAAAGTTTATTGCTGGTGAAAGTGAAATGGGATGGGTGGATTTGGATTTTTTTGGAATATTTCAATGTTTTTGGTATTTTGAAAATGTTTTGAGGCCATTTTTGGTCTTTTTGAAAGTTTATGTGATTGTTTATTTTTTTATTATTTAAGGCTATTTAAAGTTTTCTCTAAGATTTTTGAGGTTGTTTAGGTCTTTTGAATGTTTTCAATGTTTTTTGGGATTTCCAATATTTGGATGTTTAGGGACTTTCGATATTTGGATGTTTTTGGGTTTTCTAATATTTGGATGTTTTTGGGATTTTTGATATTTAGATGTTTTTGGGATTTTTCGAGAGTTACGATCAAGAACCTAACCTAAAATATCTATCTTAGGGTCCTCAAGGGTTGATCAAAGATAAGGCTTGCCTACGTTATACACGCAAAGACCACGTAGTTTGACTAAATCAACTTATTAACAATGAGATATGAACAATTGATGGAATGCCAGTTTATTATGATGGGCTCCTAAAGGACTGAACTAGGGTGTCTCAAGGGCACATCAATGATGGCCTTCCCTACATTCAATCTCAGAGACAATGTAGTTTGAAAACAATACTATTTTTGGATTTTTGATGTTTGACCTTTTTAGGATTTTGATGTATTTTGGATGCTTTCAATTTTTCCTTTACAATTTTCTGAATGTTTTTGGATTTTAGCTATACATGATTTTGCAAATATTTTTGGATTTTTGACTATACAAGATTTGGATCTTTTGGATTTTGATAAAGTTTTATGAATTTTTTTGGGAATTTTTTATGACCTTAGGATATACAAGAACTCGAGATGATCCATAATGAATTTCCCCCAGCGTGACATAGTAGACTACCTCAATATAGGCAGAACAAACTAGCCATTGGAATATGTCAAGTAGTGCTAAAGGGGATACGATACTTCACAATATCAAGCCATGATAAAGACACAAATGGATGGTGGAATAAATAGGATGAATGTTGCGTTGAATGGATGGTGGTGCAAAGAATGGTAGGATAAAGAGCCAAAGAATAGATGGAGGTTCTTTTATTTACACAAGGCACCTGTTTGCCAAGTTTTCACCAAGGTACCTGCCCAAAGTGCAACCAAAGTGGTTTTCACTAGAGGACAATTTTTTTCTTTATTATTTTCAATCCTTTTTCTTATTTTTTGGATTTTTGATCATTTTTTTATTTTTTTTGTATTTTAAAATTTTACACCCTTCAAGACTAAGTATTAAACTTTTTAAGATGCAAGCTATTAGTTGGCTCTTGCAAGGGTTCTCCTTCAAGTGTTGACAGTTGGTATGCTCCTGATCCATAGATAGCTATGATGACAAAGGAACCCAACCAGTTAGGCTCAAACTTTCCTTTACTATCCTTATCTAGCAGATTCTTCTAATTCTATTTTAGGACAAAATCCCCTACCTGGAAAGACCAACATTTGGTCTTCTTGTTATAACTTCATTTTAGTTAGTTTCGATATACTTATAGGTGAGTAAGAGCATCAAGACAGTGATTGTCCAATAATTCTAGCTCATTCAACCAAGATACTTTGTACTCTTCATCAGTGATTAGGTTTTGTAGTGATACTTGTAGTGATGGGAGCTCAACCTCAATGGGTAGGATAGCTTCTGATCTATAGATCAAGGAGAATGGGGTTGCACTTGTTGGCATGCAAATACTAGTTCGATAAGCCTAGAGAGTGGGATTTAGTTGCAGATGTCAATCACGAATGGCTTCATTGACCATTTTCTTTAGGATTTTTAGAATGGTCTTGTTTGTAGCATTAGCTTGACTATTGCCCTAGGATAATATGGGGTAGAGAATTGGTGTTGGATGTTGAATCTTTGGCATAACTCTTTCACATCCTAATTCTTAAAGGGTGTTTTGTTGTCTAAAATTAGGGTTTCAGGAACACCATAGCAACAAATGAGGTAATTTAGGATAAAATTTGAAATTTTCTTCCCCATTATGTAGGTCATAGGAATGGTTTTTACCCACTTGGTAAAGTACTCAATGGTGATTATGATAAACTTGTGGTCACTGGATGAGGTTGGAGTGATTTTTCCTATGAGGTCAAGCCCCCACTACAAGAAAGGCTAGGGTGTGATCATTGGTTGTAATTCCTGAGCTGAGGCATGGATCAGATCTCCATGATGTTGACACTGGACACATTTCTCAACATACTAATGAGCTTCTCTTTCCATGGTTGGCCAATAGTACCCCATCCTCAATAATTTCTTTGCTAAAGTCATATTGCTAGAATGGGAACCACATTACCATCGTTTACTTTCATTAAAGTAGTTAAGGCTTCCTCTTAGTTAAGACATCGTAGTAATGCCCCTCTGATGCTTTGGCAGTAAAGGGTATCACCTAGGATCATGAATTGTGATGCCTTCTTGACAAAGGTCTTTTTAAGGTTTGAGGTGATATCAAATGGAAGGGTTCCTTTGCTTAGGTAGATGAATATGTCATGATACCACAGGGATCCAAGACCAACAATGACACACACAAATTCAAATTTGTGGATTTTAAAAGTTGATATGAGAATTTTTTCTACCAATAATTCACATTGGAGGATGTTGTTTGACATATCTAACAGTGATTAGATTATTGCCATGGCGTCTACTGCTTTGTTTTTTATGGGAGGAATTTGCTCAAAATTTATGTCAATGAAAATGTCCTTGAGATTATCTACCATCTTCTTGTAAGGAGTAAGCTTGTCATACTTAGTTTGATAGTCATCATTGATTTGGTTGATAACTAGTTGTGAGTCTCCATAGACTTCCATCTCTTGTATCTACCACTGAATTTATATCCTTAAAGCTGTGATTAGAGCTTTGTATTCAACAATGTTGTTAGTACACAGAAATGATAGCTTGTATGACTTTGGAATATAATCACCTTGAGGTGTAATGAAAGGAATACCCACTCTGGATCCATGTTGGGTGAATGATCCATCAAAGTACATCTTCCACTGAGTTGTGAGATTGATAAGGAACACTGATTCATCAAGGAACTCAGATCTCAAGAGGTTCTCTGCATAGATGGGTACCTCTACCAGTTGGTCTGCAATCACGTTTTCTTTGATTTCCTTGTGCTCTACATACTCTATGTCAAATTCAGTTAAGATCATTACCCATTTTTTCATTCGCCCAGTGAGAGTTACTTTAGATAACAAGCATTTGAGTGGGTCAATCTTTGCAATGATCTTGATTTGATGTGACAGCATGTAATGTATGAACTTTTTTTAGGCAAAAACTACTGCTAGGAATTCTTTCTCAATGGGTGAATAGTTCATTTCATAGCCCACCAAGGTTCTGCTGATGTAATAGATGGCCCTTTCCTTTCTATTTTCATCATTTTTTTCTAGAAGAGCTCCTAGTGCTACTAATGTTATTGAGATATACAAGATCATTGGTTTGTTTGGCATTAGAAGGATCAACACTGGAGGTGTTAGTAGATAATATTTGACCTACTAGAAAGCTTTATCACATTTCTCATCCCACTTGTAAGTTATTCCTTTATGGAGAAGATGTGAAAAAGGGTGTATCTTGTTTGATAGTTGTGCTATGAACCTTCTAATGGACTGCAACCTACCTTGTAATCCTCTCATATACTTCAATGTTTGTGGTGGTTCCATTTCAAGGATGGATTTTACCTTTGTTGGGTCAATTTCTATCCCTCTTTGTGAGACGATAAATCCAAGAAGTTTCCTTTATGTAACCCCAAAGAAACACTTTTTTGGATTCAGTCATACCTTGTACTCTTCAAGTTTATCAAAGATGGGTCCTAAGACTTATATGTGCTCACTTCTTTTCTTTGATTTTTCCAAAATATCATCCACATAATCTTCGACTATTTTGTGGATCATGTCGTGGAAGATAAGGGTCATTTCCCTTTGATAATTTTCTCTTGCATTCTTTAACCTGAATGGCATTACGTTCCAACAATATGTTCCCCATGAACAAGTGAATGCAATTTTATGTTCATCCTCCTTGGTGATTATGATATGAGTATAGCCTGAAAAACCATCCATGAGTGATAGCATTTCTTGCCCAGCTGTTAAGTCTATAATAAGGTCAATGTTAGGAAGAGGGAAATAATGCTTTAGGCATGATTTTTTTAAGTCTCTAAAATTAGTGCATAATTTGATGCCCCCAGTGGGTTTTGAGACTAGTACCAAGTTTGAAACCCACTCAAGATAATCTAT
>VDFB02000017.1:325768728-325921181 GCA_007258455.2 Sequoia sempervirens | reverse complement strand
TCATATGTGCCATTTCAGGAGGCAAATGCGCCATTTCAGTAGATGCACTATTTTGGGGGGTCAAAGCGCTAATCTATAGGTTTAATGTGTTGAACGAGGCAAAGAACTAAAACACTATGCTAAAGCGTTAAAACATCTATCTAAAGTGCTATAACATTCAAAGTGCTAAATTAACCTATCAAAGCACTACAAAATCTATCCTGAGCGCTATTTCATTAAAAGTGCTAAAACAGAAAGTCAAAGTGCTACTGCGGGCCTTGGATGTGCTAAAAGAATAAAAAAACTTAAAATCTAAAAATAGGCACAAAAAATGAGAAAATAGAAAAAATGAGAAAATAGGAATAACGAGGAGGTTCACGAGTACATACCAAAGGTTCGTAGTCAGTCGGGCAGTTGTGCCATCGCACGCGCTCGAACTGGTGAGTGTGGTAAGGAATCATCATCTTGCTCCAAATTGCTCCAAATCACTCTCACAATTTTTCAAGCTCAAATGCACAAATGAGTTTCAAACTCACCTTTTTGGACCTTTTTATAGGTTAATTAAGGTGGGATTTTATGGGGTTTATTATTTTTATTTATTTATGGGGCTTAATTCATTATTTCATCACAGGGTCAATTTCTACATTCTTTGTTGGGAGATAAATTATTTCAATATCAAATCTTCATCAAATCATCAAAAAATCATAAAACTTTGAATTTTTTTGAAAAATCTACAAAAATCAAAATTTCATCAATTTATCTCCTGAGGGGGCATATATTCATCATCACCTGAAAATCAACGTCTAGGGCATACTGAAATTTTTTTTGTCGATACTAGCAGCAGTAGTAAAATTTTCTTTGAAGCAATGCGTAAACACATCACTTCAAAGAGGGGGAAAATGTATACAACTAAAAATGGTCTGGATAATTTAATTAATTAAATACAATTTATTTGATTAATTACCCTTAAAATCATCTACTATTGAATAAATGGAAATATTTATTTATATAGTTCACATTTAAATTCTTATTCAATTCTTCTAATTTTTCTATTATTTCATCTTAATTAAATAAACAAGTGAACACATACTTTGTTTCATTTAATTATTCATTTCTTTCATATTTAATTTAATAAATAGACTTCTATAGTTTGATTTATTAAATTTAATATCTTATTTCTTCCTAAATTTGAATAAATCCAAAATATTCAAATTAAAAGCATATTCTACAGCTAATCATATCTCACCTACCAGATTAGATATGAAATATCTAATTTAATTTATCTCAACCTTCACGGGAAAATTTGGAGACCAATTTGAGACAAATTTGCAGGGGAACTTCTTCATCTTCTTCCAATGATTCTTCCTATCATCTGGCCAAATGTTTTTGTGGGGAGGAACAATCTCCATGATCGACTCAGGCTTCTTCATCTTTCACCATTCAATCCTCAAGATCAAATCCAGACCTTTGCTATGCTACCCCTTCACAAACGTGCTACCGTGAATCTATAAATACAACCTTCTTCTATAGGAAATGGATCCCAATTCTATGCAATCTTACTCTATAGAAATAACATATCAAGCATTCAAGCATTTAGCAATAGGATCACATAGCAATTAGTAGAATCATAATCATGGCATTCCATTTAGATTCATCATAGTTTACAGTAGCTTCATTTATCTATTTTATGTCATTTTCATCAGAAGCATTTCAGCATTGCACTTAGAAATAGAATCATACAACTTTAACATCATAATCATAATCATTCCATCCTCTAGATTGGCATTTTAACAATCACAGTGCTTACCAAATTTGAGAGCCCTCGGTGATTTAATAAATCTTTGGAGATAGGGAACAATGAGACACTTTTAAGAGTTTTCTTGTTTTTAACTAATTTAATTGTTGATTCTCTTGATATAATGTTTCATTAAGAAGTGTTGTTTGTTACTCACTAATTACTTTTCCACACTTACAATTACCAATCAACAAACTAGTAGTTGAAGTGTGCAGATATTTTCAGGATTACTCAAGTTGTTGACAAGCAATGAATTGATAGTTAAGACATGTGATGATCTCTAGATGTTGATGCGATAAAAAACCTTGTGGAGGGGTTAATTTCTCGATATCATGCCAATGAACTATAGATCAAGACATCCCACCTCTTCAGGATAGACATTAAACACAAGAGCTAACTTGACGCCTCTTTCCAAGTTAACTTGTTGTCCCACATATCATGGCATGTTTATTTTGGAATCACCTATGTATAGTTGGAGTTCTCATTTAGTTTTCACTTTTGGCTAGCTAATATTAGTTTTCAGTTAACTCTCATATCAATAAGGACATGTGTGTTGCACAATCCAATTAGTTTAGTTTAGAATCAGTTAACTGAGGTAGATTTTCTAATTAACTGTTAAGTTGCATACATTTAGGTTTAAGAATAAATCTTGCATGCTTGCAAGACTCATGTTAACTCAAGGAGATTTTAGGGTTCCATACTCCTTTGAGGTTATATAAATAAGAGCACCCTTGCTCATTTTATTTTAACTTTTGCTGCAATAACAAATTGTTGAGCCAACTTGTCATGCAATATTGATATTTTGTATCTATTCAGTTAGTTAAATATAATGTTGGTTTGATCGATCATTGTGTGTGTGTATCGATATGCAACTTGTTTTCCTAGTTTTATTCTTGTTGTTATTAAATAATCTTATTTCATATCTACACCTCGAATAGAATATTTTACCTCCTTGGGAGTTTAGAGATGAAGATTATCATTTGATGTCATTTCTAGTAATCTTGTTTTCAGCCTACACCTTAGATAGAGTATTTTACTTGCTTGAGAATCCTTAGATAGAGTATTTTACCTCCTCGGGAATCCTGAGAACTAGTTTACCATTTTTTGTTGTTTTCAATAACCTTTATTTCAACCTACACCTCAGATAGAGTATTTTACCTCTTTGTGAATCCTGTAATAAAGTTTATTATATATTAGTTCCCTACTCCTAATTCCTCTTTCTCTATTTATCTAGAGGAGATAGGATAGTTTTAGCATTAGCTTAGTTGTATTTAAGATATGTGAAAACCAGAGAAAAACCTTAGCTACAATGTATTAGTTTTCTTAACCTTGTGTCACTTCTAGCTGAGTCAAAAAGGTAGGATTTAAAATAATTTACTTTTTCACACATATCAGCAAAAGAGGGAGCTTCCCCTCCTAATTTGAAGAGAAGTCATTAAACATTGTGCATAGTTGTTTGTTTCCAATATGCACTCTAGAGGTGTGAATTGTAACACCAACAATTTTTTGGCACCCACCATGAAGCACAAGACAAGAAGAAAAGCTAAACACTTTTATTTCATGGGAATGACACTGTGGCATCTAATTGCATGATCTATATAGAAGCAATGGATGATAACAATGATAACGCTAGTAATGTTGGTAGAAATCAGCGACGTCCACCCCCATTACCTTGGGGTAATAACATTGGACCTTTCACTTTTTAGGTAAATCATGAGTTACCTAAAGGGTCAAGGAAGTGTTTTCCCTAATTTTACAGTGATGGAACTCAACACTCGAAGGAACATTTTTTATATTCACAACGGCTTGTGTCGTCTTGCATGTAGTACATGAAGACATAGTGGTGTGTCTCTTTGTCAAGACTATGGTGGGAAATGTTGCCAACTAGTTCAATCACCTAGCGCCGAGTAGTATCACAAGCTTTGTAACTATGAGCGAGAAATTTTTGGTGAGATTCAAGCCTACTGAAGACAATCACTTGTTTTCCCAACTTACAAATTCAAAGATGAATCACAATGAGCACATGAGGTATTTTGTAGTGAGATTTAATCATCCTATTACAAGACTTTATTATACACTTGATCCATGAGAGAAAGCCTTTGATGAGTTGTTTCATAAATGCTCATCCATCAGAGATAGCCTTCTTCCTCAAGACGACAAAAGAAACAAAGTTGAAGAGTGCACAAGAACACACCATCAAGTTGGAGGATAATATGATCACTTCCAACTTGATGAAAAAATATTCTATTAGATCTCTAGCTCAACAACCATACCAGCTAAACAACCATAGTTGCCAACATCTCCATCATGACCAATGATTGAAGTTGCACACAGTGTAGTATTTTTCTGTTTCCATGATACTGATACACATACCAGATCCACATGTCCTGAGAATATGAGGATGAATCAAATCATGGGATACATTGAAGTTGCTCCCAATTCTATTTGTGTACCAACACCAAGTTTGAATGTTGTTTTACCAAAAACTGATAGCTTCGATGGCAACTCCGCTATGGGATACTTTGATAAGGAACCCATAAATCTAGAACAAGAAGAAGAATATCATTAGTTCACTCCTATGATGAATCATGAAATTTTTTTGATGCCTGTTTTCACACATCCTCAGCACTTCAAGGCACACAAAGAAGAAGAAAAGTGGAAATGAAATGAAAAGGGTAAAGAAGTGTCTTCCACTTCCAATCCTAAATCTTCATAGGAGAACACTATGCCAATTGCTAAGAGATGTCTTTAGCAAATTTTGACATCATAGCTTCCATGATGAAGACCAAGGTAAAAATATCTCAATTGGAATATCTTCAAAATCATCTAGAACAACTAGATCAGATTCTCAAAGTTGTAAAGAAGCAGGTTGTGGTCAAGTCATCAAATAGATTGTCTCAATGTTGTAAAGAAGCAGGTTGTAGACCATTGTTTGTTCCTACTTCAGTTGGAACAAATTTATCTATTTCAAATTTTCCAACATCCTCATTAGAGATGGAAGACATGAGAAAAGTTCCTTACCAAAGTAAAGTTGGAGGTTTGATGTATGTTATGGTTTGTACTAGACCATACATTACCCAAGCAGTGGAGTTCTTTTTGGATATATGTCTAATCTTGGTAGAGTTCATTGGGATGCAATTAAAATATTCTTCATATATTTGCACGATACCTCAAATTATTCCTTTTGTTATCATAGTAAGATGATTGAAAATGAGATTTACCTTGATATTCATGGTTATGTGGATTCAAATTGGGTAGGTGATGTTGATAATAGAAGATCGGTGCTTATATGTTTACTTTATTTGGTGGTGTGATTAGTTAGATGAGTAAGTGACATGTTGTGGTAGCTTTTTCCACTATTGAAGAAAATTATATGGAAACTACTCATCCTTGTAAAGAATCCATTTAGCTTAAGAGACTGTGTTTAGATATTGGAATAAAACAAGGTGCAGTGAAAATTTATTGTGATAGTCAAAGTGTGATATGTCTAGCTAAGAACTTGACATTCCATGCTAGGACCAAGCACATTGATGTATAGTATCATTTTGTTAGGGATATGGTTGAAGATAGCAGGGTGAAATTGGTTAAGGTAGACACTTTGATGAATTTTGTTGATTCATTAATTAAGCCTATGAGCATAGAGAAGTTTAGATGGTGTTCAGAGACTATGGGCCTTTTGGCCCCTAGCAATTAAGAGATGATTTTTTACACCCTCCTATTTCTTTTTGTAAGGTGTTCAACAAGTGGGATATTTTTTGAGTAAATGTGTCTCAACCTTGCAATTACATAAGTTACAATGATACATAAGGTATCGTTCATTCGACAACAGTGGGGGTGCAGGGCGCCTCCCCCCATGAGGGGTTTGGGGGGATCATCCCCTCGGCTGGGGTCTAGGGGTAGCGCACCCTAGCAAGGGCTTGAGGGAAGTGCCCCCAAAAGGAAAATCTTATTTATATAGATTATTATTGTAAATCTAGATCGTTCATCATTATGTCTCATATTTGACTATCGATACTTTATTAGCTTGACTTTCCCTAGAAGGAAACCCTATTTTATGAGGGTATTGTATTATAGTTGTGTATTGTGATTTATTCTGAGAGTTTCATGGTAATCGTGTTACCTCTGGATCTTTGGTTGGTGATACTCTTGTGAGACGCTTGCTCTGCAAGTATATTTTAATCTTTGTGATTTCTAAATAATATATTGGGCAGCTTTTGGAGTGTGGGGTTTTTTCTCCTAAAAGTGTTTTCCCCACATAAATCATTGTATTGTGGTATGCATGATATTTGTGTTTATCTATGTTTAAGTGTTTATAACTCTTAAAGATGTATAAATTTTTTGCATTATTCTCCTCTCAAGATTAGTGTAGGAAGTTTTTCCACTACCTTAGCTTCCTTACAATATGTACCTACACACATGAAAATGGAAAATTTTTGGGGTTTTTTTTAGAGGATTGCCTCAACCAGTCCCCTACTTCACCTCCATAGATAGGCAGATAGCAATAGAGTATAGAAAATGATAAAGAGATAAAGAGGAAATAGTAGTGCTAAGAGAGAGAAAAAATAGTATGTTACGTAATAAAAAAATTGATGCAAAGAGAAAATAGAAATGGACAATATCACCTCCACAGCTACTCAAGGAAAGTAGTGGAAGGAGAGAGTTTGCAAGTCCTCCAACAACAACATTGTCACAACAAACGAGGTAGAACCAATAGCTTGCATCCAAGAAAGAGTGATACCAAATCTTGAGAGTGAAAGAATGGAGCCAAGAGTATGTGAATTGATCAAGAGAGTGAAGAATAATGTTCAAGAGTTCAAGAGAGTTTGAATGAATGAGAATTTAGAGCATTTGAATGGAAAAAGGGAGGAAAAAAAACCCATTTTTCATCCATCATGGAGGCAGGAGACATTACACTTCATCTTCAATGGAGAAACATAAAGGCTCTACAGATTACAGAGGAAAGAATCCTAATAGGGCAATAGTACGGTACGCATCCCCAAAAAATATTCCTCCACTGATGCGAAAAGACGTGACCAAGTGGATTAAGTGAGGTGGTGGCAATAAAATTGCAACATTGAATTATAAGACAGAAAATTTGTCCCAATTGGAAACTGAATCACTAGCTCCAGGCAATAACGCACCTTTTGAGTGGTTTCGAAGATTATAAAGTATCTCATATTTTCAGAGAAGGGAACCAAAGAGTGGACTTCTTCATGAAAGAGGCAATAAGTAATAACTAAGGCTAATATTTTCAAATACTTGGGAAAGTTTGAAATTCAACTATTAAATTACTATGGGATCTGCTCACACATGTTTGCAGCATTGTTAGTTTTCTATTTGTGTTGGTTGTGCACGACACCCCTAGTATGTGCTCATGTGGATTACATGTGGCTGGGCAATTGCAAAGTAACTCTTTCTTGGGGCCCACCATGGCTCCAACGAGGCCTAGGGTAGTGCCTTGTAAATCAACAATTTTGAATCCAAAAGGATATAGCCTTAATCATGTGAAGTACATGGAAGGACACCTAATATGGCCTTGTCATTAGCGACGAGTTGGATAATTATGTCATACACCAAAAGATCTCATTTGTATTAGTCGGGAAGCCAAACAAATTACTTCCTAATAATGAGATGGCAGGCATTGGTTTTAGTGCAGAATGCAACTTTATTACCTTAAGGAAGCCTCTCAAAATTTTGTTTTTATATTTAAAACGTCAGAACTACAGGTGGGTTACAAGTGCCTTTCTTCTCCAAAAGGTGTTAGCAGTCAGCATTTAGCTTATAATGGAGACTTCGTTGGCTCTTCGTTTGGATAAACAATAATAGGATTTTAGAGGTGAAATCTCAGATAAGCGTCTTCAGGGGATGCTTTGGTCTCTGCATCCAGTAATCTTGTGGGCAGTAAAGTGAGTACTAGGTCCCGAGTTCCTGCGAGTTTATCATAGGGCAAGGTCCAATTTTGAAATTCCTACTATGTTTTTGGCAGTTATGTTGCAGATGGAGGTCTCAAAGGAAAATTCCAAAAGGCTGACTCAGATGATCTTCAAAAATGCCTGGTTAGTGGAAATCGATGCGGCTTTGGACAATGTGGATGAAAACAAATTGATTCCCATGCCTCAAAATTACTACATGATTCGCATGCATGGCAAGGAGATCATGAAGTTTCCTTTTATTAGAACCATAGAGCGTAAAATTTATGAAAAGCTCTAGGATGTTTGTGAGTGTAGCATCTTTTTATTGCTTCGTGTTGTGAAGTTGGTCACCAATTTTCCTCGCGGTTGGGCTTTGCACTATGTGGAGGACGAAGAGCTGGTGAATGAGATTGTGGTCAATGATGAGGAAGATTGGGAACTAGGGTTGGGAGAGGAATGGCATAAAAATGATGAGAGGGATCCAGAATAGAAGGCCAAGAGTCTGGCTCATGCCAATTGTGGTCCAGATTGCCCAGTAATTGTAGTATTCAAATCCTAGCAAAAGCACTTTGACTCTGACGAGGACAGCGATGAGTAGGGCTGGTATTTTAGTGTCCAAAGGTTTTTTTGTATAATCTGTATTGTTAATCTTGCTATAGATATAAAGGTCTCTCCAGTCTATCTGTCTAGTATGGTTAGTAAGTTTCAATAGGGTTTTTTTGGCGTCAATTCGGCTAATCTACAGTCTAGTCTAGGACAATATATGTGGTTAGTAGGTGAAGGCTAGTATGCAGAGTCTATAATCAATGTACTATCCATTGTAATATCTTTCAAAAAGCAATACAGGGTGTTTCCCCATAATGTAGTTATTTAACTATCAAAAAAAAATTTGCATCATCGAATTTACATTTTCTAAGGTAGGGGTGATGAAATGGGGAA
The DNA here is from genome assembly GCA_007258455.2 of Sequoia sempervirens. Taxonomy (NCBI): domain Eukaryota; kingdom Viridiplantae; phylum Streptophyta; class Pinopsida; order Cupressales; family Cupressaceae; genus Sequoia; species Sequoia sempervirens. Next base: position 325,912,556 of record VDFB02000017.1, on the reverse strand, counting down.
TTTTCCTAGGGGTGTAAATTCACTCCATTACAAATTGATGTTTACACATCTTTGGAGGGTCTATTGAATTATGAGGTTCATATACTCAATCAAAACCCTAGTTGGACTATTTTTTGGATTTAAAAAAATAATTGAGGATAGCAAGCATGTAATGGGCATGTCACAAGTAGACAATACAAAATTGTTTCTTATTTAAAATATTTGACTTAGACATTCTTTCACATTCCAAAATTCTTCATTTTTTTCTAAAATGAATGAATGAATGTGTTTAAATACAATGTATCATGTTAATCAACACAAACATGTGTTATGTTATCTCAAAACAACTAATGAAAAGGTCAAAGGTGTAAATTTGAATTTTAAAATTTAGAAGTTTGTTGCAAGTATGAAAGTGTTGTCATTGATGACAACTAGTTAACTGGTTCTAAACTAGTTGTTGTCATTGTGTCATGGATAATGGTAATTGGTTGTATATGTCGAGGATATTAAGAAAATTGTAATGAAGAAAGGTTGCAGGTTTTTAGTGGTTGCTTTAGGTTTTTCTATGGGATTTTCTCTTATGTTTGTGTGGTTTAGATATGTTGATTATGGTTGTTAGAAGTTTCTATATCCAGATTTGGGGTTTTGGATCATTGTACAATGCAAGTTATGTTCACTAGTTGTGAACTACATTTTTCAGTGTCTCTGGCTGAGGTCTAGGAGAAATGTAATTGCTCTGGATTTCTTCTTGTTTGAGTCTTATGACTTGTGGTTTTTAGGATAAGTTGTTGGGAATGTTTTCAAGTTAATTTTGTTATTTGGAAAGATTGAATCGTGTTAAGGTTGTGTGTGCTTAATTGATTTATGTGTTTTACATTGGTTTTTTCAACCTTGTGTTTAACACTACTTTTGAAGATTATGGAAGCATGTTGAAGCGTGTGTTTGGGTCGCCCTCATTCTACTGCCATCGTAGAATGTTTTGGCACTAACCTAATTTGAATTTGTAAATGAAAATGGTGTGTGGCCGACTTTGGATGAGTTTCAAAGTTAAAGATGGTATAAATATAGGATGAGATATTGGTGAAAAGGTGTGAAGAGAATGCAAACAAGATAAATGTGAGATAGTTGTGAAATAATGTATATGTGATGCGAGTTTAGGAAAATCAGTGTGAAATCTAATTGTTGAGTTTTCAGAAGTAGTGAGTTGAAGGTGTACTCTATCATTCATGCATGTCTACAATTTTTTGAGTGAGTTGTTGTGGAAATCTATGCTGCATTGAGATTGTATTCTCTCTGCAACAAATATATTCTATCTTCTTCATAATTATGTGGTAGTGAGCCCTCCGAGTGGTTAACCCTTGTTGAATAGTGAGTCCTGATCCGGACAGTGAGTCTTTTTTTGGCAGTGAGCCTTTGTATTTGGTTTTGATATTCTCTATATTGTGAGCTAATCCTCACTATGGTTTTTCCCTTATTGTGTTTTCCACAAAAATCTAGTGCTATTATGTGTGTGATGTTTTTCAGTTTCTTCTTTTGCACTTAATGATTAATCATATTAGTAAAGTAAAGGATTTGTGATTGATCTAATTTTTGGTGAAAGTTTTAAAGGTTTAATTTGTTACAACTAGTTCACCCCCCTCTCTCAGTTGTCTTGTGAAAAAATTGGTATCAAAGCTTGGTTCCTTGGAAAAGAGCTTAACCACTTAAGGAAGGTCTGGGATGGCGGACAAGATCACTTTTGAGTATCCTATGATTGATGGAACTAGTTATGCTATCTAGAAAATACAAATGGAAGGATATCTGGAGTATTGTGGATATGATGTGGAGAAAGCTTATAAGACTACTTACACTCTTCCTGCTAATGGTCCAATTACAACTGATGAAATCAAGGCACATGAAGCAAACAATAAGGTGAAGTACATTTTGAAGAATAGTCTTTCACATTCTGAGTTGATTAAAGTTCAAAATCTAAAGATTGTTATAGAAGTCTAGAATGCTTTAGAAAATATGCATGAAGGAGATGAAAAGGTCAAAGAAGAAAAGTTACAAAATTTGGAGGCACTTTTTGAGATCTTGCATATGTCTGAAGATGAGAACAAAAGATCCTATGTACAAAAAGTGGATGAGCTAGTATATGGAATGTGAGGACTTAGTGCTACAGTAGATGAATTTGAGATTGTGAAGAATATTCTTAAAACTCTCCAAATGCATATAATGAAAAGGTATTTTCTATTGAAGAATATATAGATTATAAGACTTATACTAAAGATCAACTATTGGGAACTCTAACATCTTATGAGATGAGAAAACCAAATTTTAGAAATTGATCCAAATAAGAAACTGCTTTCAAGGCTACAAGAGCTGAAAATCCGGATGAAGAGAACCTTGATGAAGTAGAAGCCAACTTTTTGAGAAGGATGAAGAAAGGATCTAGTAATTATGAAGGTAAGTTACCCTTTAAATTATTTAGTTGTGGAGGAATAGGTCATTATGCTTTGAGATTTCTAGAAAGAGATAAGAAGAACAAACAAAGATTTAACAAATAAAAAAAGGTAAGAAGATCAATAGAGCATACTATGTGAATGAGGATGCTAGTATTTTTTATGAAGAATATGATTATGGAGATTTTGATGATAATGAATTCTTTTTCTTGGCTATAAAAGACGAACCTACTTTTGCTAAATCTGAAAGATAGGTGAAGGTATGTCCTCTAGATAAAGTTGAAGATATTATAATTTTTAAATCTCCTCATGCTAAACAAGAAAATAATTACTAGGTTGTTGATAGTGGCTATTCACATCACATGACTAGTGAAAAGAGTAAGTTTGTTAAACTTGAAAAATATGATGGATTCTTAGTTATGTTTGTAGATGATACTAGTGCTAAAATTTGTGGGATAGGTTCAATAAGTTTTGATGGAAGAATAATATTGATGATGTCTACTATGTTAAGCACTTAAGGCATAATCTCTTGAGTGTTGGACAGATGTGTAGTAAAGGATATAATCTTGTATTTGAGGATGAGAGATGTGAAATCAGGAAAGGATCCAGAATAGTAATTTCTATAGGAAATAAGTCTGAAGGAAATATATATCAACTTAAGGGTTTTGATGGATGTTGCTTTATGACTCAGATTAATGACAGTTGGTTATGTCATTGGAGAATATGTCTTATGAATTTTGATAATTTGGAAAGAATTAGTATAGTGCAATTCATAAGAGATTTATAAAGGATTACAAAGCCTGTTAATGCTATTTGTAGGAATTTTCAGTTTGGAAGGAAAGCGAGAAACAACTTCAGGTCAAAGGAACAATCTACTACCATTCTACTAGATTTGATTCACACAGATCTTTGTGGTCCTACAAGAGTGATAATTCTACAAGGTGAAAGGTAATTTATGCTTTTTCTTTATGCTTTTTATGATTACTCTAGATATACGTGTGTTACTTTTCTTAGAGAGAAATATGATTCCTTAGATAGATTCAAGACATTCAAAGCTATGGTAGAAAATGAAGTAAATTTGAGAATAAAATTCTTGAGGTCTGACAAAGGTGATGAATTCACCTTCCATGAGTTTAATATGTTTTTTGAAGTTCATGGAATAAAAAGATAGTTATCTACTCCTAGAACTCCTCGATAGAATGGAGTTGTTGAAAGAAAGAACAAAAAGATTCAAGAATCTGCTAGATCTATGATTACAGAAGTAGGTCTACTAGAAGTTTACTTGAGAGAATCTATTCACATTTTTGTTTATGTGTTCAATCAAATTCAAGCAAAATATAATAGTATGAAGACCCCCTATGAGCTATGGTGTGGAAGAATTCCTACTATTAAGTATTTCAAAGTATTTAGAAGCAAATGTTATATCAAAAGAGATGAAGAAAATTTAGGAAATTTTGATGATAGATGTGATGAAGGTATCTTCCTTGGATATTCTACTAGAAGCAAACCTTATAGATGTTTCAATAAAGTACTGAGAAGGATTGTAGAAAGCACAAATGTTAAGGTTGATGAAGTAGTGAAGAACTCAATTGAAGTTGATGGATATGTGTCTGATGAACCTGATTGTATAGAAGTTGAAGAAGTTGTGGAAGAACAGGAAAGGAAAAATGAGGAAGAAGAAGCTATGGTGGCATCCCTGAAGACACCTAAATATGTGCAAAAGAATCATTCAGAAGATCAAATAATTGAAGATAACAGGAAAGGATTATTGAAAAGAAGTACAACTACTACTATTGGTGAGATAAATCTATTTTTACATTCTAAGGTTGAACCAAAGACCGTAAGTGAAGCATGTAAGGATGAGCATTAGATGGAAGCTATGAAAGAACTTATATAGATTAAGAAGAATCAAACTTGGGAATTGGTCTCTAGATAGGCAGATAAAAACATAATTGGATCAAAATGGGTATTCAGAAACAAGATGAATGAGAATGGAGTAGTTAGAAATAAATCAAGACTTGTGTGTGAGGGATACTCACAAATAGAAGATATAGATTTTTAGGAGACTCTTTCTCTGATGGAAAGAATGGAAGCTATCAGAATGTTTTTAGCATTTTTTGCTCATAAAGATTTCAAGGTCTATCAAATAGATGTAAATTTTTCATTTTTGAATGGTGAATTGGAAGAAGTGTACATGGAACAATTGAAAGGATTTCAATTGTCAAAGCAAATGGATATGGAAGAAGTGTACATTTTTTAAGAAGGCTTTATATGGACTAAATCAAGCTCCTAGATATTGGTATGCAAGGTTGGATAGATACTTGATTCAACAAGGTATGACAAATAGTAATTTGTACTTTAAGATTGAAAATGAAAACATATTGATAGTAGTTGTATATGTTGATGACATTATCTTTGGAGGAAATGAAAGTATGCGCAAGATGTTTTCTGGAGAGATGAAAAAATAATTTGAGATGTCTATGTTTGGTGAGATGAATTTCTTTCTTGGACTACAAATTAATCAAACTAAGAAAGGGATCTTTATTTCATAGTCAAATTATGGAATCTTGAGAAATGTTTAAGAAGTTTGGGATGGATGCTTCTAAACTAGTATGCACTCCTATGGTGACTAGTTACAAATTGAGTAAGGATGATGATTCACCTAAGGCTAATCAGAGCAAATACAGATCTATGATTGGTGGATTGTTGTATTTAATTGCTACTAAATTGGATATTATGCATGCAATTTGTCTTGTGGCTAGATTTGAAGAAGATCCCAAGGAAACACATGTTGTTAAAAGGATATTTAGATATTTGAATGGCACTCTGGATTATGACTTGTGGTATCCTAGGATATTTAGTTTACACTAATTTCTTATACAGATGCAAATTGGGTAGGTTGTGTCGATGATAGGAAAATTACAAGTGGTGGTGCATTATTTCTGGGTTCCAGATTGGTGGCTTAGTTGACTAAAAAGAAAAATTTAGTTTTCTTATCTACTATTGAAGTTGAGTATATTGTTGTTGCATCTTGTTGTACACAAGCGTTGTGGATGAGATAGACATTGAAAGATGTCAGAGTAATATATGAAGATCGTATTTCTATTTTCTATGATAATACAAGTGTAATTAATATTTCAAATAATTCAGTGATGGACTCAAGGAAAAAGCATATATCTATTGCGTATCACTTCTTAAGAGAGAAGGTAGTGGAGAATGAAGTAAAACTTGAGTATGTACCTATGAAGGATCAAGTTGTTGATATATTCATGAAGGATCTTCCTAAAGATACTTTTGAGTATCTCCAGGAGAAGTTAGGGGTCATTTCCCCTTCTTTCTTGAACTAGATGCATATGAAGATGCATCATTCTAGTGGATCTATGGATCTATTTTTCTTCTAGACTGATGTTTTGGTGGCTACCTCTCAAGGGGAGTAGGTAGTGCCATGTGTTGTCATTGAAAGAATATTTTTTTCTTAATGTCAAAGGGGAAATCAGTGTAATACATTCTTTTCCTTTGACATTGATGACAAAGTGGGAGAGAAAGATGTGAGAAGAGAGAAAGATGTGAAAAGAAAAAGAGAGTATCATGTGAAAAAAATTATCTAGTAAGGGGGATAAATAGAAAGAAAAATCATGGAAAGTGTGTTCAGATCTATTGTGTTGTCTTTGATGGTTTTTCACGTCATGTGTTGCCATTTGTATAAGCATGAATTTGCACCCTTTATGCAAATTCCCCTTTTTTCCTTCTCCACTTTAGAAAACTAAGTTGGAGGCTTAATTACACCTAAGCCCACTACTTTCATTCCACTTGGTGTCTGCTTTGAGCGTCGATGGGGGATTTTTTGTCAGGGACATTCACGTGATGTGTAGACATCCACATGGCATGTTTACATGCTTGTAAGATTCCTTTAGCTGAACCTGCAAAGGCATTACACTTCTCATTGGCAATCAACTTGTAACGCTCCCTTTGACCTACCAACTCGAATATGACCATTTTATTCATCTCCTCTTCAAATTCCCTCCTACAGGATTCACAAATTCTTTTGCATACCTTCAAGCAATCTTCTTCACTCTCTTACACTCACTTCTTGCATTCTCAAGCATTTTAGCAACACTCTTACACTCCATTGTAGCAGAGTCTCAAGTACTCTCATTCTCTCCTCCATTAGCTTTGATTTATTTTGGTGGAGGTGGTAAGCTTCCCATTCCTCTCCTCTATTACTTGGTTGAGTAAGCAAATTTACTATTTTTTAGTGTTTTAGTGTTCTTCATTACTATCTTTCTTTATCATACTTTCTTTCTTGGTTTTCCGTGGAGGTGGAAACACCTAAACAGGGGTTTGACTAAGGCAAGCCCCTATACAACCACCCAACATTTTTCCTCCTCTTTATGTGTAGGTGGGCATGTTTTTGGGAGCTAGATGGAAAACAAATTCCTTTGTGAGATCATTCTTGCCACCCTAACTCTTGCATTTTTACTTTATCACATTACATAATATTTTGTCTACTTAATATTGTTGTTTTGTCCCTTTAGCGGTAGTTAGCTGGGTCGCTAGCTTGTTTTCCTAGGTTTGACCTTGTCTCTTTAGTTGTCTAGTCGTATGAACACCAACACACTTGAGAGACACCAATGCGCCACGTTTTCATCCCAAGATTATGCTTTCATCCTCAAGTAGAAAGCTTCCAAAGGCATAGTGTTGAACCTAAAAATTGGCTCGCCTAGCCCAATCCTATAGTTTAGGTTTGTAGGGTGATTGAAGGACTTTATAGTCCTCATCATTCCCGTCCCACACTTCCTAACATCGTATTAATCTAAGCTAAGTTAGGGAAGCCTTCTGCATCTTGGCCCTTGTGATTTGGGGCCTTGCACATGGTCATCCCCCTCTCTTACATTTTTGGTGAACGTGACGTGAACCATTTTGGTTCCATTTTTGTGATATTGAGAGTTTCCTTTCCTCACACTCTAGGAGTGTTGTAGGTGTGAGTGTTGTGAGGTTGCCACCTTACAACCCAACCTACGACCCCTAGTTGGCATAGTTGGAAGGTTCCAAAGGTGTTGCATAACAAAACCTTAATCGGGTCATTGTCTTATCCTTTAACCTTTAGGGACTCTGTGGAAGTATCATCTAGTGTGCGTAATGGCCTCCTTCCTGCATCATCCTATCCCCTCTGCATAGCCTATGGAAAGTGGTATTGGTATAACCTTCACTTCACAGGACCTACCGATGGGCCTTAATAGGGAACCATCTCCTCTCTACATCCCCACGTGGATCAATAGAAACATTATATCGGGTGCTCTTGTTGATCCAAAGTCACAAGTAAACATCATAACTAAGGAGATCATGTTGGTTAATTTCTTACATAAAGATGGGTATGATGCACCCGTGAGTACCATCTACACACATGATAGGATTTTTGTGCCCCCTATGAGTAATATTGTCCTATCGGTCTTGGTTGGACCTAAATCTGTGAAAATCTTATTTGACATTGTCCCTGGGTCTGAGCTCTTGAGGGTGAAATTGGGTATCCCTTGGTAGCTATGAACATGGTACTCTCAGTCATGCATAAATGTTTAAAATTTATCCACGGGGGTTTCATGCATATAATTCATAACACCGATTATAAACCACCAGTTGCTCATGGTAGCTACTCCTTGGACTACTCTTGGGCTACACCCATTCATCCTCTTCCACCTAGGACAGACCTTATGCACCGAACACATCAAAACTATAAAAAAGGGCACCTAAGTTTGAAAGCATTATGTTGTTTCACATAAGGCTTGCTTAAAAGATGACAGTGATGCCACTAAGGAATGTAGGAAGGAAGAAGAGAAGTGGTCTTGAGATCCTCCTTCTTTCTCTTTCGATGGTCAGTTTGATGCTTCTTCTCGCTCTGCCATGGTACTGTCAAATTATGCTCTATGCTTGTGGGAGAATCCTATCGTGCCTGCTTGGAAAAATCCCAAGCGACGTACATTTGAACTTCCTATTTTTCCAATGGAGCCTAGACTTGTTCAGTATAATGAGAAGAAGGTCTCCTTGGGAGATTCCTCATTGTCTTGACCTTCAAGGCCTCCCACCGCTCCTGCCCATAAAGTAGTGAATGGGAAGAGGCCTATTGTCAAGGCTCTTGAGCTAACTCCCCTACTGCTCCTCAACCTATTCCTCCTGCTCCCATTTAGGAATCCATTCCTCTGTCAGAGACGACCGTAGTGGACATTCCCATGGTTGAGCAAGATCCTTTTGTTCCTTCATAGCTTTTGGCCTACAACTCAAAGAGTCATAGAAACCACCTTTGGTGTGAGTGAAAGTGCTAACAAAAGGCTCTCTTGGTTGAGTAGGGTGCCTCACAAAGGAGGAAGATATGATCACCCCTTCTTTAGGGCCTCCTATAGTGTCTTCCTCTCTGCTTCCTTCTACTTCTCTTCAGTTTGGTTTCACGTTACTTCTAACTTCCACTACTAGTATGAATGCGGCTAACCCCAAGGGGGTATAGGTGTCCATCGCTCCTTTGGTGGAGCCACCTTTACTAAAGTCCATTCTAGATATCTAGCCTTTCCCAAAGGCCATGGATATGATTAATACCTTGGTTGTATCTGTTACAATTCTTTCCTCCTCTTCCTCTGCACCTCTAGCCTTGTTTGTGGGGAGTGCATCTCCTCCAATGAAGAAAAAGGTGGAGTGTGTTTGTTCTAGCATTGAAGGACGTAAGAGGAGCCCACCTTCTTCACAAGGTGGTCCCGTGTTGACTTGTTATGTCCTAGCAATGGAACCAGTCTCATCTTCCCCTAAGTTTGTCACTGCTCTTAGGTCACTTGGTGAGCTTAGCAATGAATCTCAGGTGCAACTTTCCCTATCCACTAAAGTTAAACATGACAGTCATATAGGGTTCCTATTTAACTTTGCGGATGAAGTTATGAAATTTTTAGCAATCTTTGCGAAATTGCTGACCCTAGCTCCACAAGAGCTCGATGGAGAGGACCTCGAGGGACCCTCTTCCTTAGCCCTTGTTGCAGGAGGGTCATATGATCCTCCTCTTAACATCCCACCACTGCAGGTTCATCCTCCTTCCCCCTATGATGACCTAGAGTAGGAAGCAAACAACCTCTTGGTCAATCAATGTTAGGAGGAGGCCTCTTCTTGATCTCATGTGTGTGTGTGTTTTGTGATGTGTTCCCTCATGATCATGCTATGTGTGCCTAGATGACCCTTTTCACCCCTGTTGGTGCTTGGATATAGGCATGGTTCTTGTGTTGTAAACCTTCCTCTATTTGTATCATCATTCTTCCATGTTTGAGCTTGATTTTCGATAAATTAGAGTTGATGCAAAGAGTTGGGGCATTTAGGCTTCCCTTCCATGTTGACCCAATTTTTTATTTTTACTTTGTTTTCCATGCATTCTTCCTGATCTGGTTAGGGATTGATGATCTTTTTCCTTGCACCGTGGTTACCTATTATTTATATGAGCATGGATAGATTTGACCCCACTAAACCAAATCCCCCTATTCCCTTTGTTCGTGTTTTTCTCTTTTTCTTTCTATTTATCTTTCTCTCTTCTTTTCTTGGGCTTCTCTTCTCATGTGTGATAATGCCTTCCTTCAACACTCTGATTTTCAGAAAATGCATTCATTTCCAATGAATCTTTTCTCAAAACTATTCACAAATATTTCTTTAGAATCGCATTCTCAACTTGGAACCCTAATAGAACATGTTTCCTTCATCATGGGTTTATAAAGAAACGACTTGAAAACCTTCCTCCGAAGTGGGAACATATTTGACCTTCCCCTCGCGTGGGGCCATATTCTTCCTTTTGAATTCCTTGATGAAGTGAACATCTTTCAAAAGGATCCCTTGATGATGGATCAATTTAAGAAATAAAATATTTGCTTTTGAATTGTGAATCCCTTGAGTGGACCCCTTCTTCATGACGGGTTCCCAAGGGACCCCTTTGAAAGTCTTCCAAATTGTTGATAATCTGTGTGACTGTCTGCTTACTTGCCTATGTGGCCACTTCCTGACTCTATAGAGTCTTCTTTCTTAGGTTTCCTCCATGCAAGAGATCTTTGGGGATACCTCCCTACAGGTCTGAGAGCCTTCAGGGCACTTCCTTTGAGCTTCCTCCATGCGAGAGATCTTGGTGGTTACCTTCCCTATAGGTCTATGGGTTTGTAGGGTGCTTCCTTGGGTATTCTTCATGTGAGAGATCTTGGAGAATACCTTCCCTATAGGTCTATGGAGATATAGGGTGTTTTCTTGACTTCTTCCATGTGAGAGATCTTGGGGGATGCTTCCTGGGTATCCTCCATCCGATATTTTTTTGGAAACACCTTCCTTATAGGTCTGTGGGCTTGTAAGGTGCTTACTTCATGGGGCTTCCTTCAAGTGAGAGATATTGGGGGTTTCCTCCTTGCAAGTCCATGGGCCTGTAAGATGATTTTTTTCTTTAGCTTCATAGCTTTGAGAAGCTATGAAGTCCTTTGCTTTCCCTACACCTTTAGGTTCGTCAAATTATGGTCTACTTCCTCGATGGTTCAAGTATACATTTCTAACCCTACTCTTCTTTGATCTACTTTAGCAAAGCACTCGTTAGTATTCATGCTCACTAAAGTGGGGGGAAAATGTATAAGAGTGAATTTGCACCCTTTATGCAAATTCCCCTTTTTTCCTTCTCCACTTTGGAAAACCAAGTTTTGAGGCTTAGTTACACCTAAGCTCGTTTCTTTCATTCTAGTTGGCACCTGTTTTGAGCATCGGTGGGGAATTTCTATCAGGGATTCCCATGTGGCATGTAGATGTCCATGTGGCGCACTTACATCCATGGAAAATTCCTGCGGCTTAACCTATAGAGGCGTTACACTTCTCATTGGCAATCCACTTGTAATGCTCCCTTCAGTCAATCAACCCGAATATGGCCATTTTCTTCATCTCCTCTTAAAATTCCCTCCTTCCACAAGCTTCACAACTTCTTTTGCATACCTTCAAGCAATCTTCTTCACTCTCTTGCACTCACTTCTTGCATTCTCAAGCATTTTAGCACCACTCTTGCACTCCATTGGAACAAAAAATTCACTCCACCACTTCAGTAGAGAAATTTTGGGACCACACCATTGTAGTAGAGGCTCAACTACTCTCATTATCTCCTCCATTATCCTTAAGTTCTTTTGGTGGAGGTGGTAAGCTTCCCATTCCTCTCCTCTATTACTTGGTTGAGTAAGCACATTTATTGTTTTGTAGTGTTTTAGTGTTCTTCATTACTGTCTTTCCTTATCATACTTGCTTTCTTGGTTGTTTGTGGAGGTGGAAACACCTAAATGGGGGTCTAATTGAGGTAGGCCCCTATACAGCCACCCAAAAAATTTCCTCCTCTTTGTGTGTAGGTTGATGTGCTTTTGGGAGCTAGCTAGGGAACGAAGTCCTTTGTGAGATCATTCTTGCCACCCTAACTCTTGCATTTTTACTTTATTACATTAGAGAATATTTTTTTTGCTTAATATTGTTGTTTTGGCCCTTTAGCAATAGTTAGTTGGGTCATTAGCTTTTTTTCCTAGGTTTTACTTGTCTCTTTAGTTGTCTAGTTGTACAGACACCAGTGCACTTGAGAGATGCCAGTGCACCGCATTGTCGTACAAGGACCATGCTTCCATCCTCAATCAAAGAGCTTCTAGAGGCGTAGTGTTGAACTTGAAAACTAGATCACCTAGCCCCATCCTGTATTTTAGGTCTTTATGGTGATTGAAGGACTTTATAGTCCTCATCATTCTCATCCCGCACTTCCCAACATTGCATTAAGCTGAGGTAAGTTAGGGCAACCTTCTGCATCTTGGCCCTCTGTGACTCAGGGCCTTGCACATGGTGGTCCCCCTCTCTTACACCATCAATGACAAATGGGGATATTGTTGCAAGTATGAAAGTGTTGTAAAGGATATTGAGAAAATTATAATGAAGAAACGTTGTAGGTATTCAATGGTTGCTCCAGGTTTTTCTCTAGTATTTTCTTCTATGATTGTGTGGTTTAGATATGTTGATTATGGTTGTTGGAAGTTTCTATATCTATATTTTTAGGTTTTGTATCATTGTAAAGCGCAAGTTATGTTCACCAATTGTGAACTACAGTTTTTAATGCCTCTGGCTGACGTCTGGGAGAAATGTAGTTGCTCCAGATTTCTTCTTGTTTGAGTCTTATGACTTGTGGTTTTTAGGATAAGTTGTTGGGAATGTTTTCAAGTTAATTTTGTTATTTGGAAAGATTGAATCGTGTTAATATTGTGTGTGCTTAATTGATTTATGAGTTTTACACTTGTTTGACCAACCTTTTGTTTAACACTACTTTCAAAGATTATGGAAGCATGTTGAAGTGTCTATTTGGATCGCCCTCATTCTAATTCCACCAAAGAATGTTTTGGCGCTGACCTAATTTAAATTTGTAAATGTAAATGGTGTGTGGCCGAATTTGGATGAATTTCAAAGTTGAAGATGGTATAAATATAGGATGATATATTGGTGAAAAGGTGTAGAGAGAATGCAAGCAAGATAGATGCGATATAGCTATGAAATAGTGTGTATGTGATGCAAGTTTGGGTAGATCAGTGTGAAATCTAATTGGTATGTTTTCGAAAGCAGTGAGATGAAGGTGTACTCTATCATTCATGCATGTCTGTAGTTGTTTGAGAAATTTGTGGTGGAATTTTTTATTGCATTGAGATTTTCTTCTCTCTATAACAAATCTCTTCTATCTTCTTTGTAATCCTATGGCAGTGAGCCTTCTAGGTGGTTAACCCTTGTTGTCTTGATCTAGAAAGTGAGTCATGTTTTGGTAGTAATCCTTCTTTGGTAGTGAGCCTTTGTAATCAATTTTGATATTCTCTATATTGTGAGCTAATACTCATCATGGTTTTTCCCTTATTGGGTTTTCCACATAAATCTAGTGATTTTTTTCAGTTTCTACTTTTGCACTTAATGATTAATCTTATTAGCAGAGTAAATGGTTTGTGATTGATCTAATTTCTAGTGAAATTTTTAAAGGTTTAATTTGTTACAACTCATTCACCCCCCCTCTCAGTTGTCTTGTTCAACAAAGTTAAATTTTCAAATTCATGACTATGTAAATGATCCAGGTTAAGCTTGTACCCACAAATATAATTTAAGGTAGTGAATGAGTATCTATGGATCTAGATAAAAATATATGGAGTGTTGATGGGATTAATATATGTAACTTATAGACTATTCATTACATTCAAGGCACTTTAATCAAATAAATACTAACACGTTAGACACATAGGACAACTAAGAGGGGGAAGTGAATCAATTGTACATTAAAACATTCAAACCCTCATTAATCTTTAAACCCTTATTAAGTATTAGCATGATTGTAAACAAACTAAAACATTAACACATCAACAACCATACACAATAGAACACCATATTTACGTGGAAAATCTTAATAAGGGAAAACCACATTGAGGATTAACTCACATATATGAATAACAACACAAAATACAATAGGATCACTACCAAAATTGCTCACTACCCAAAGGACTCGCTATCTAGAAGAAATAAGAATAGAAGAATATTGTTACAAGGAGGTTCACTACCTCAAATCAATAGGAAGATCTACTAAAATAACTCCACGCCATCCTCAACCTTTTGCTCACTACCTCCAACAACTTCAAGCACATTGAAAAATGTTGAAACCTTCTATTCACTACATCTGGTGGCCTTAGGAATTTAAGCTCACACTTATATCACCACACTTAATCACATTCACATTTCACAATACATCTCACAACATCTCTAATAATTAACCTTCCATATATATCCTCTACGACCTCAAAGAAACTTGTTTAGGTTGGCCTCATTGAAACGTATGCACCTCAAATGAGCAACCAAAAAATAGGTTGGCACCAAACACTTCCATGATGGAAAGTAGTGAAGGAAAACCACACCAAAGGTTAACCAAGACCCAAATCTACACTGACATCCTACACCACACTTCCACAAACAACAAACAACATCTACAATTAGCGCTAACACACCAGGTTGACCAAACCTATATTAATGCTACCAAACAATTAATTCACTCTTCACCATGTATAGAAACATATTGGGGACCATGAAGAAACACTTCATATCATCCACAAAACATCTTAGAATATTCAACACCACCAAAGTATTTAGCAACACTACCACAACCACAACTGACTAACCAACCTTACAGAACAAAAGAACACCAAAAACTCTAGGGGAAGATTGGTATAGAAAATATTAGGGGTGATCCCACAATACCGGTTTACAATTTTTGGCCAAATTGGACATTGAACTGAATTTTTTAACTAAATCTTCACTTTTGGGCACCTATAGCATCTAAACAATGAGGAATTTGAAGATGATGCAAACTAATGATTTGTGAAATTTTTTTTGTAGATTCTAAATATATATTTTTTTAAATTATTGGAATCATATTGCACTTCTTTTTTATCTCCTTTGAAAGCTAGTTTTTAACAGTAAACACCATTTTTAAAGAGTGACATCATTGGCTAACACAACTTTTTTTCTATGAAGGATAAAATTATATTTTTTTTGAATTTAGATTCATAACTATGATATCTAGTGCATGGAATTGGTTTCATAGCATTTCATTGAATATTTTTTCTTAATTAAGTTTCAAAGTCAAACCAATTACAATTTAGACATAATTCACTGGCTAAAGCATAACTTTTTTTGTATGTATTAGAACTCAATTTATTTTTTTGTTGGACCAAAGACATCAATGTCTAGTGCACTGATATTTTTCAAAAACATTTTTTGATAATCTATTATTTTTCCACATGTGCAGAACATAGAGCTCGATTTTCAGTAAAAACCTATGTTTAATCAAACTAAAAAATAAAATACATAATAAAACCAAAACATATTAAAATTATATTGGATGGATAGCTCGTTCTGAGGACTACCATCATCCAGTTGGGTTTGTGAAGTTTCCTGCATTCTCATCCTCAACTCGAGCTTCGAAAGGCATTTTTTTGCAAAAAATTGGTGCAAGAGAAGGAGAAGGGGAAAAATGGGGTTTGCTCAAACCCCCCTTCGAGGGAACCCCCGGCCCCTTGACCCTTCGAGTGAAGGTGGGTTTGCTCGAAGGGGGGTTCGAGTGAACCCCCCTTTTTTCAAAATTACCCTTTGTCTTCCATTTAAAAATGTGTCAAAAGGCGGGTCCTATCATTTAATAGGGTTTTCTCAAAGGGTGGTTCAAGCGAACCCATTAAGGGTCCATACGAATCCCCAATTCGTGTGAACCCCTAAAAACAAAAAAAATAATCAAGGGATCATTGTTTCAATTTTCCTTCCTCAATAGAATTGTAAACCAATATTGTGGGATCACCCTTAGCACATTCCCAAATCTGCAAGACAAGAAACCTTAACATGTATAAATGTGGAGCAATTCCATTTCTTCTAGATAACCTTCTTCATAGGTAACACATTGTCAAACACAATTTCCACTGTTGTATGATCCACAACCTAAAACTCTAGATATAACACCTCTTATCATATCATCCAAACCGCACAAGCACATCTTCGACTATGAAGAAATGTGGAGCACAACACAAAAATCGATGTAATCTAGGGTAAAATTCAGGTTGAGGTTGTGAGATGGGGTTAGAAATCAAATAGCATAGACAAAGTGACAACCAACACTTCTAAGCTATAGAACCTCATCCAAACAAGAGAAAACAAATAATGGAGAGAATAAAAAAATGCAAAACATAAAAGAAAGCACTCCCCATTATGGTTGATTCTTTCTCTTGCTCTCCTTCTTGTTATGCAACTTTTCCCTCAGATTTGTTGAAACACTTGTGCAAAACCTGCAAATGGTAGCAAGAAAGTTGGAGAAGAATAACTGTTAAGCTGAAAATGGAGAAGGAAGGTTGTTTTTATAGACAACCATTCGAATGGACGGTTGAGATTAATCTTCTAGAAAGATTCCAAGATCAATGGATGAGAATGCATGAGAGAGATGTTACGAAATGGATGGTTGAGATTAAGTCTTCGAAAAGATGCCAAGATCAACGGTCCGAATTGATGCACCAAGAATATGCCATGCATGGAAAAGCTATGACGCCTGACAGCTATGACAGACATGCAAGACATGCAGGCTATGACAGAAATGAATGTTATGACAGGGGATTATGACAAAGCGTCTTTGACCAAGTGGTGCATAAATAATTTATTTTAAATTATTTATTCAAAAATGGAGAAAATGGACAAGTGGAAAATAAATTATTTATCCAAATTATTTATTTAGAGAAAATGACAAATGGAGAGATTTTTATTAGACTTGGATAATTAATTTGAATTATTTATCCAAAAGAGAGGAATAAAACACAATTAAATAATTTTGACAATTATTTAATTATAGAAGAATAAAAGGTCAAATAAAAAAAATGATTTATTTAATTATTGAAGAAAGGGATATATTAGTGACACAATTAAATAATTTTAATTGATCAGGATAGAATAAAGATTAGAAAGTGAATTAATTAAATAATTATTAAAAATTATTTAATTAATAGAGGAATATGATCAAACATAATTGAATAACTAAAATTATTCAATTATCGAAGGACGGGGAAGAAAAATGACACTCGCAGGCTTAGGACATTTTTTAGTGTCTACATTTTGCCCCTCTTTGAGACAATGCAGCTTGTCGCATTGTTTCAAAGAAAAATATTGATCAACTGATACATGCCCCAAAGATATCTTGGTAAGGATTATGATAAGAATGATATGCCCCCTCGAGAGATTGATCGAACAGATTGTAAGAAGATTAATCTCTCGATAGGTGTCTAGAAAGTGATTAGATACCTTATATTGCACAAGTGATAAATCGGAGATGTACATTTTGATGAAAATGCAAAGTTGATGAGCGTAACTGAACAATTGATGGAAATGATCAGTATAGCCAGGTTGATGAGCTGATGAAGCTGATTGAGCTGATTAAGTTGATTAATAATGATGCTTACGCAAGACAAGGTGTTGCTATGATGTATTGATTAATTGATTAGGGGGACATGAAATTTCAAGAAGCGGATTGATTGATTTGAGATTTGATTCAAGAGACATATATCAATGAGTTAAGCAATTGATTAATTTCCCTGCGACAAGAAAGATGAAGAAAATGAAATGCAAGATGGAAGAGAATGAAGGTGATGAAGCTTCTTGTACCATTTAAGTGCTTTTATCATCATTGGGCTTATTATGTCACAAATTAGTATAAGCATCTAGATAACATGAACATCTAGATGACCTGAATACTGTTTCCATTTTTATTTAGTAATAAAATATAAGCATCTAGGTATAAGAACCTTAGATGACCTGAATACTTATTGCATGGAAGACACTATCAGACAAGGAATGCTCTCATCCACATTAGACTCATAGGTCCTCGATGGTTTTAGAAAACCATGCCCTAAGACGAGTCATCCTGTGAATAAGAAACAATCCACAAACAACAAACAAATGAATATGCCCCATCCTTGCCTCTCTAGTCAAAGACATCCTGGAGAAGCTAAAAGGCATGTCACCAAAGATAAAATCATAAAACAATCAAAGATAAACAAACAAACATGGATCATGCTTCGATGTGGAACTGATTCTTGTTACAGTTTATGCATTCGGTTGGATTTGTAAGATGGGTTGATAGATATGTTATAATGTTTGCTTAGTTGTCAACACTTGAATATTTTGATTTTGTTGAAGTTCAAAGCCGTGTGGTGATTTGAAAGTGTCACTGTTTCTTGGAATTTTTGATTTTTTGGGATTTTTGGAATATTTGATTTTTTTTTGGATTTCTTCAGGACATTTTATGATTTTTTTGGATTTTTTCAGGACATTTTATGATTTTTTTTTTGGATTATTTCAAGACATTTTATGATTTTTTTGGATTATTTCATGATGTTTTATGATTTTTTTATTTTTTTTTGAATTATTTCAGGAGATGTTATGATGGAAATAAATGAGTAGATGGACAAAGAGGGTAGTTTTTTTTATCATGAGATGCCCCAGTGAGGAATAGGACCAACCTAGTATTCGTGGCAAAGCGAGCAAGCGAGGGGAATGTTGAACAATTCACAAGCCATGGTGAGTGTGAAAAGGTCATTATGAAATGGAGGATGAATGAAAAGGGAATGAAAAGATCAAGTAGAGCTCCAAAGGAAAGAGGAGCAAAGCCTCTACACATGGCGCCGATTTCTCAGTTTTCACCATGTTACTTGCTCAAGGCGCCACTGAAGTGGTTTTCACCATTGAACGAATGAATTTCTCTTTTTTTCTTTTTTTTTCCCTTTTTTTGTATTTTTTCAGGATGTTTTATGATTTTTTTAGATTTTTTTAGGACATTTTATATTTTTTTTAGATTTTTGGAAGTTTTAAAGATGGAGTGAAATGAAATGTGATATCACTAATTGAAGGAATAAGATCTTCCACAGTAGAGGTAATGCAACCATGGATAAATGATAGATCAAAATGAAAGATTCACTGCAAAACATGTCACACAAGCAACATATCCTTTGTTAAAAGATGATAATGGCTAGTTGATTGGATGCCAGGAATGATCGATTCCATAAGGCATGATGATGATAAGTACTTAGGATCACCGATTCCTCTAAGTACGATAAGATTAATGATTATTGATGTTTGATTGACAAAAGATATGAGGATTGGATAATGTTTTACAACTAGGCTTAAATATGATTTGCATGATAAGATTCAAGGTTGCAAAGGGACATGATGACCAACATTGGAGGTAATTTAATCATGGATAAATGATAAGGATGTGAAATATGATGGAATGGTAACACATAAGGATATGAAAGGGAATCCAAAGCATGTGTTTGAAATTTTTCCCCTAATCTCATCAAGAACAAAGGAAGGAAATGGGACATGGATTTTGATAAGCTAGGAGATATGGGATGGAAGAATGAAAAGATAAGGATAATGAATAGGATGGTCAAGATCAATAAGATATGGACACAATGCCTAAGTATTTTTCTCCTATTCCTCATCAAGACCAAGGAAGGGAAGAAAGGATGTATTAAGATAGGATGGTAGAATATGGATACGGTGAAGGATATGCTACGGAAGATATGGATAAAGTGTATAGGATAAGATATGCAATGTTCAAGAAGATCCTTAACCTTGTCAAGATCAAAGGTGGAAAGGTAAAGGATGAATGTGAAGAGGATAATGGATGAATGAAAGGATAGATGAAACTTGCCCCCAAGTGTAGAGTACAAGAGGAATATGGAAGATAGGACATGGATAGGGATAAATGAAAATGAAAGGTAATATATGCATAATAGGGAGATGGAGGAGGACTCAAGCATCAAGTTTCACAGCTAATATCCCTTTAATATGTGCTCTAATAAACCATGGAAAGAAGGATTAGACTCGTAAATGTTGGTAGATAAATGGTGCGATGGAAGAAGCTAAGGACTTATTGGATTAAAGGAGGATAATGGGGGATGGATGTTGGATAATGGATAGGATTTTGGAAGGCTTGTTGATGGATAAATGAAAAGGATGGAAAGGATGGAAAGATCAACATTGGCACACACCTTGAAGGGTGGTGGAGTGATGGAGGAAAAATGAATTTGGAAGATGATAGGTTATTAGATGGATGATAGGAGGAAGCTTTTGGATTAGCAAATTTGGATGCCAATTTAGATTTTATTGCTTCTACGAGACTTTTAGGAATCCACATAGCTTTCGACTTTGTTTTTTGATTCATGGGCCTTTGTGGCCTTTGATATTCTTCTTTTTGCTTTATGGGCCTTTGTGGCCTTTGAAATTTTTCTTCTTGATTTATGGGCCTTTATGGCATTTGAATTTTTTGCTTTTGACTTGATGGGCTTTTGTGGCCTTTTGGATTTTTATTTTGACTTGGGATCAAATTTTCTTTTATTTTTGCATGGCTCTTCAAGGAAACATGTTGATCCTTTGATACATGTGGATTTTGATATGGACGCTTTTGACATTTGGCACCCAAATTGCTTCCAAGAGAAATGGGATGGGTGGATGGAGATGAATGATATGGAGTTCTTATGGATGGGTTAATGTAGGTAGAATTTTGAGAGGGCATCAAGGATGTATGCCTTTGTTGTTCTTGATGAATAGGAGATGGAGGGATGTAGGACCCCAATATGGATGGAAGAGTTGATGAACTAGGGTTTGGATGATAAGGACCAAGGATAGATGGAAGGTTTGATGTACTAGGATACTTAGGTTTATTTTGATGGAATCTGGACTTATGATGGATACCAATGTCTTGAGCATGAGGTGTATAGCCAAGGCCATGATAATATGGATTTTATTGGATATAAAGGGGTTCTAGGATACCTTGTTCATGAATTCCTAATCCTTTCCCTTTGTGGTTCATACTTTGACACATTCATTTTCCAACGGGATATATATTGTTTATGAAACAAGATGCAAGTCCATCGTGAGGTGGATGTGATATGGAAGGAATAACAAGATATTCAAGTAAACCACCTTGGATAAAAGTGAGAGAACCCATTTGATAGGTAAGAGGTTCATGGATAGTTTGAATAGGGGTGATAGACTCTTGTAGAGGATTGTGGTCATGAGGGGAATTAGGATGTGTGATAGGATCTTGACATGGGGATAAGGGGGTACTTTGATCTTGACTTGGAAAAGGATCAAGAGGTGTAGGAGATGGAGTAGCTTTCTCTTTATTAGGTATGGAATCATCACGAAGTGGTATGAAAGGAATTTCTTGATCATGAAAAGGATGAACATCATCATGGAATGAAAGGGTATCCTTGAATGGAGGTATATCTTGATCTTGATGAGGAAGGGAATCCTGATATTTTGTGGAAAGTCTATCTTGATCATTGGATATGATGGAATCATGAGATGGTATGGATTCATTAGATGAGGTGGAAGGAGGACTTGGAAGGATACTTTTCTCTTGAGATGTAAGGGAATCATCTTGAATGAAACAAAAAGAGGTAAGGGGATCATCATGAGGTTCTTGAGAGATGGGATCTTGGTCAAAGATTGGAAGGGGTTGTAGAATTTTGGTATCATTGGATGGAGTGGAAAGAATTCTTTGATCTTGATTTGTAGGGGAGTCTATGATAGCATGCTTTGGACTAATAGATTGACATGACTCATTGGATGGAGATGATATGATGAGAGAGGATGGTTGGATAGATTCGTTAACTTGGGTGGAAGACTCATGAGGTTTATTTTGAATTATGGGAGATGAAGATAGATGCATGACATGGTAGGATTGCTCAAGATTATTTGTGTTTGAGGATATAGATTTAGGTTTCTCATTTATCCTTTGCATAAAATCATGGATATTGAACTTGGATGATGTATTTTTGGGTAAGGATAAAAGCTTATGAGATGATTGCATCACTTCATTCAAATGTTGGGATTCAGGTTGTTTTTCAAGCTCTTTCAAACGATGGTCAAGATATTCAATCCTTTGGTTTCGTTCATAGGCCGTGGATGAATATGGAGGATAGCAGTTAGACATGTTTGGTTTTGAGAGTTTTGAGAATGTTTTGAGGTGTTGCAAGTTACTAGGTGTGATGTTTGTTTGAGGTCGATTATTTGTGTTCAGATTTGTGAATGTTGTGTATATTGTTTGAAAATCTAGAAAACACTTGACAAGCATGATATTTTTGTGTATGCAAACGCACATGAGACAAGCACAATCCTAATATGCCAAGGGTTTGTATACTTGATATAGCCCACTGATATACCCCGGATTGGTGCTAAACACCTTTCCTTCTCGAGAGTAGATAACTTAGAAGTTTGGTGGCATTGGCTCCCCTCCACGACTCATTAATGTCATTTGAGCACACCAACTTCGGATTCTTGGGTCATCACTTCCCAAGAACTGCTATCTCTACTCAAGGGAGTCAGTAGTGAGTATCTTCGGCCATGATACTATACCCTGCACTATACCAAGCAACGGCTGAAAATGGTTGGCTTCTAAAACAATAGGTGTTTAGTTAGGGCATCTGTTCAAGTGGCCACACATGGGGCGAGAGATTAATCACCAATTAGGTGGCACTCTAGCCTGAAGAGGTTACGCTCAAAAGGGTTTATGGGAGTACTACTTCATTCATGTGACACATCTGCACTCATGGTACTTGAACTTTCCTCAAGCACCCATTTTATATCTCGGCTGGAAGTGGCTTGGCTTTAGCCAATTACCGGTCGGGTCGTCCCTTAAGGTGAGTACTTTTTCCCTTAAGGTAGGCCCATTTCTAGAAATAATAATCGTTTCTCTTACACCTAGGATCGCTTGAAAGTGCAAGGGGAGAGGATACTTTGATTATTAAGTCGTAAAGGTGACAAAAAATAATGTGGGTCTGGTTTTTTGATCACCTAGTTTTCACAAGGTGAGAGCATAATCACCTACCACCTTCAAGCACAGTCAAACAAAATCAAGCACATGTTCATTTTAATGCACCAAAAGAAGTGTTCCTAAACTAGAAATCACAAACTCATTGTTTAAGAAATGAGTCTTCAACTAACGGAGCTGCAAAACCACAAATTAGTAGTTTTATAAATGTCTTGGACCAATGAGAAAGCTGCAAAAAAAAAAATAAGTTAGAGCAAGAGATTAAAAACCAAACTAAAACTTAAAAATCAGTAAATAACTAAACTAGAAAATGAAGAGACTAAACTAAGCTAAGAAAAAAAAGAAAAAAAAAACTAAAAACTAAGAGCTCAATTTTTTTGTTGCTCCAAAAGAAGCAATTTTTTTGGAAGCCCCATTCCAAAGCCACATGCTACAAACAAAAGATTAGTAAACCAAAAAAAAAAACTTGAATGAAAATAGCAAACTAAAAAAAGTGATAACTTTCTCAAAACTAAACAAAATTTTAAATCGTAAATATCTATGGAAAGCTAAGATATAGACCTTCAAAACCCAGAAAAAATTTTGCAAAATCCTACACAACAAAAGTATTATAAACAAAAGAAAAATCGGATTTTAACAACTAAATCTTAAAAAACTATGATCAGTAAAATGACCATAACTTTCTCAAATCGTAACAAAATTTCAAACCTAACTTTCTCAAATTGTAACAAAATTTCAAACCATTTAATGTTTCAGAAAGCTGAGAATGAAGCCTACAAAACCCAAAAAATGTTTTAAAAGATTTCATGTGTCAATTTTTCTGTGCTCAAAAGAAGATGACGGGATTTCTACAACCTGCAAAACAATGAAAACAAACAAGAAAACAAACCAATTTCTCTGCAAAATTATAAGATTCACGTCGGGTTCACCAAATGTGAGATGGGGTTAGAAATCAAATAGCATAGACAAAGTGACAGCCAACACTTCTAAGCTATAGAACCTCATCCAAACAAGAGAAAACAAATAATGGAGAGAATAAAAAAATGCAAAACATAAAAGAAAGCACTCCCCATTATGGTTGATTCTTTCTCTTGCTCTCCTTCTTTTTGTTATGCAACTTTGCCCTTAGATTTGTTGAAACACTTGTGCAAAACCTGCAAATGGTAGCAAAAAGGTTGGAGAAGAATAGTTGTTAAGCTGAAAATGGAGAAGGAAGGTTGTTTTTATAGACAACCATTCAAATGGACGGTTGAGATTAATCTTCTAGAAAGATTCCAAGATCAATGGATGAGAATGCATGAGAGAGATGTTACGAAATGGATGGTTGAGATTAAGTCTCAAAAAATATGCCAAGATCAACGGTCCAGAATTGATGCACCAAGAATATGCCACGCATGGAAAAACTATGACGCCTGACAGCTATGATTGACATGCAAGACATGCAGGCTATGACAGAAATGAATGTTATGACAGGGGATTATGATAGAGCATCTTTGACCAAGTGGTGCATAAATAATTTATTTTAAATTATTTATTCAAAAATGGAGAAAATGGACAAGTGGAAAATAAATTATTTATCCAAATTATTTATTTAGAGAAAATGACAAATGGAGCATTTAATTAAATTTATCAATTTAATTAAATGGAGAGATTTTTATTAGACTTGGATAATTAATTTGAATTATTTATCCAAAAGAGAGGAATAAAACACAATTAAATAATTTTGACAATTATTTAATTATAGAAGAATAAAAGATCAAATAAAAAAATGATTTATTTAATTATTGAAGAAAGGGATATATTAGTGACGCAATTAAATAATTTTAATTGATCAGGATAGAATAAATATTAGAAAGTGAATTAATTAAATAATTATTAAAAATTACTTAAATAATAGAGGAATATGATCAAACATAATTGAATAACTAAAATTATTCAATTATCGAAGGACAAGGAAGAAAAATGACACTCACAGGCTTAGGACATTTTTTAGTGTCTACAGAGGTAATAAAGCATCAAAACTAAACCTATAAAGCCCTAAACCAACAATAAAGCACAATCCAACATAGAAACATCAACATAAAATTAAATATTACCTATGTCATGGTTGTTTGACCTCCATTGTCCTTCGTTTTGCTTGAATGTACTTGATGCCCTCAAATTTGAGTATGCAATAGAAGCCTAATGACAATGATAGAAAAATATTGAAGATAGTAGTTGTCTCAATAACATGTACTTGTGCATGAACTAGATTGATGAAAATGACAATGATAGGTGTCTTTTATAGAAAAAAAAAATGTCAATGAAGGGTTGAGATTAAATGTCAATAAGATATGTCAATCAAGGGCCAAGAACGAAAGTTGTAGTATGAAATAGGGTTAGAGAAAAATTATGAAAAATGATAAGGATGGATGGTTAGGATTGAATTATTAAATAATTCAATCAAAGGTGTAAATTGAATGAGATGTCAAGAGATAAGATTGACACAGATAATGAGGTTGGCACAAAAAAAGATGTTGTAGGAGATTCAAATAATTATAAAATTATTTAATTTGGAAGGGAAATGAATAATTAAATAATAAAAGCATTATTTAATTATATAGGACATGTGGCAAGTTGACTTTTTCATCAAATAATGATGTAATTCAAAAGTGAGAAGAAAATGACAAATTAATAGACAATTAAATAAATAAAATTTATTTAATTCAATGACATAAAAGGCTAATGAATAATTAAACAATTAAAATAACTATTTAATTATAGTAAAAAGTGATAAATAATTAAATAAATATAATTTATTTAATTATAGAAAACAAGGACATTAGTGACGTAATTAAATAACTAAAATTTATTTAATTAATTAAAAGAAGAAATAAAAGAT
The DNA here is from genome assembly GCA_007258455.2 of Sequoia sempervirens. Taxonomy (NCBI): domain Eukaryota; kingdom Viridiplantae; phylum Streptophyta; class Pinopsida; order Cupressales; family Cupressaceae; genus Sequoia; species Sequoia sempervirens. The sequence goes on along the minus strand of VDFB02000017.1, from coordinate 325,886,863 downwards.
AGATTATGAATTAATTAAATAATTAAAATTATTTAATTAATTGAAGACTTATGATATTAGAAGATAATTAAATAATCAAGGACTCAAGAGGAATTGACAAGGAAAATACAGTTTGTAGGTCTAGGACAATTTTTAGTGTCTACATTTTGCCCCTCTTTCATACAATGCAATTTATCGCATTGTGTTTGTTGATCAAGGATACTAGTATGAGCCAATCACGCTTGATCCATGATGAATCGAAGCATAACATAGCCACTAATACTCAATATTCAAACAAGATCATTCAAATTAAAGATAAACTAAACATTTATTGAAATGAAGTATTCTAAATATAAAAACATTGAAATGTCTATTCTAACCCATTTGAAATTTATCCTATTTTAGAATTGGTGTCGTGTTGATGTGGAACAATGACCCTTTCCCAATCCTGTGATCAGTGAGCTTGTTTCAATCGATTTTATTGAACAAAATAAAAAAAAACTATTGTGATAAATGGATGAAAACATGATTTATGCTAAATTGAACATGATGCAAACTAAATTAACATGATTTTATGCTAAAATTGATCTAAATATGCAATTTCTAAGCTAAGAGATTCAAACCCTAATTTATAAACAAGCTAAGATGGATTCATGGAAGCCAGTAATGGAAGCTTAAAACTAATATGCAACTAAAAATGAACTAAAATATGCTAAATGTGAGTAAAGTATGAGTGTGAGTGTGAGTGGATTCAACAACATAAGTTTGCAATTGAAAGATGGATCTATTTGTCTCCAAATAGTGTTCTATTTATAGGAAAGAAAATGAGAAATGGAGGGTTGAGATTGAAAAAGCTAATCAATGGTCAAGGATGGAAGAAGTTGGAAGCATGGATCATGGATTCTCATCAATGGTTGAGAATACAAGATGAGATTTAATCAAGGGCTCTCATTCCTTTCAAACAAGCACACTTTTGACCTATTTAAGAGGTCAAAGATTAACTTGCTCAAGGGGTTTCAAGTTAACTTTCATTTGAAGCTAAGTGAGAATATTCTCTTTTTCAAGTGGTTGGAGGAGAAAGAATATTCTTTGGAATATTCATATGGGTGAGGAAAAAGGTTATTTAGTTAATTAAAACTAAATTAAGTTGTGCAAATGGGGAAAATTCTTTTGGAATATTCCTTTGTGAATGGGAGGAATTGGATTAATTAGATCATTGTTAATTAAACAAGGTTTAATCATACAATTAGGGGATTTAGAAGAATTTAAAGTGATATTCATTAAATTAAATGATTTAATGAATGGGGGAAAGGTGAAATGACATTTAATTAAATAACTTAAGGTTATTTAATTAAATAAGAGGATTTAGGGAATTAAATTAAATACTTTGATTTATTTAATTTAATGAGATGAAATGTTAGCGCAAAAGGGGATGAATTAACTTGATTTGATAAATTAGGTTAATAGACAAAAATGATGGAATTAATTAAATAGTTAGGCTAATTTAATTAATTAAGCGAAAATATGATGTATTTCAAGAGGTAATGATGCTAGTATACCTAATTTGAGTGTATCATATCATTCAAGACATTTTTCAGTGTCTACAATTTTCCCCTCTTTGAAGTGAGGTACATGTTGCTTCAATTCAAAGCCTGATGCTTTTCAGATTAAAAAATTGCTACTTAAATCAAAAAAAAAAAAAAAATTTATGATTTTTTAGATGCCCCATTGTTGAAGGATTAAGTTGAATGAAAAATAAGGTTCCGATTGGAAAAATTGGTGAAAATGATGATAAACCCTAGCTTGAACGCGAAATTAGGGGGAAAAAAACCTAATTTTCTAGCATAAATAAGCCAACAAGGGTCACTTTCAATTCATTTGTTTATTCACACCTTAGAGAATTCTTTCTATTTTGAGCTAACCCTTTGACAAAATGGCGCAACGAGAGCTCCCCCGACACATTTCTGATCAAGTGTGAGAGTACCAAAGGCTTCCATGCGCAAGACCACTGATAGTTGATCGAAAACCTGATTTGAAATTTGAATTTTTCATGCATTTATTACTCTTTGAAATTTAAACTTGGGTGGTGTCACCATATAGTGACGCCCATTTGAGAATCGATGACGCTAAAATGATTTTTAGCGATGCATATGTATATTGTGATGTAGTTCGCAATTTAGAATTAGGGTTCCCAATTTTAAATTGTGATGCGTATGTATATAGAGACACACTTCACGATTTGAAAATTAGGGTTAGGGTTTCCAAATTTTAAATCATGACACATATGTTTATGGCAACATGATTTGCAATTTTAAATTTGAAATATCTTCAGGCATTACAATTTGGAATTTAATATATAGCAACACTATTATGATTTATGAGCTAAAAATTCCAAACTGAGTCAAAAAAAAATTTAATTTTGATGTTGTGTGCTTTATGAGTGTAGGAGGTCATTCCACCATTGATGTATCATGAGCACAGGCCCACAATTTTGGAGAGACTGGGTGATTTATCTGAGTTGCGCCAAGAGCACCTAGGGGAGATCAGCTTATGGTACATTACATACGCACCCATTGTACAGACACATCTAGCTATGATGGTTGTGCTGTGAAAGTGATGGAATAGTGAGACTTCATTGTTCCACCTTCTAATAGGTGAGGCAAAAGTCACATTAGAGGACGTATGGTAGATTCTTCATTTTTTGATTCATGGCGAGTAAGTGATTTATGATGTCAACATCAGATATGATGGCTATCACGAGGTGATGGAGATGGAGGTCATCACTCTAGTTACTTCACAGATTGACCTCGAGGCATACAGAGGTCACATGCACACTTTTAGGTTGATTATCGTAGCCATCATTTTTGGTTTGGTTGCTCTTGATCGATGAAGCAGGGGATTCAGCCCAGGATGGGGCTTAGCATGGCACAAGATGCTCTACAAGAGGACTCTATTTGCATGGGGGCTAGTGATGTTGGCCTTGTTATATCACGACATGCATGACTTCGTCTACTGTGATGGAAGATCCATTGGTGTAGGGGTTACCTTGCTACATATTTGGGCTTGGGAGCATACTGTTATGCTTTGACCAATCGTATAGATGGTTGATGTTGATCCCAACGATCCCACAGTTTGGAGGTACAGCTTGGTGTCATTACTCTATAGCATACAAGACAACTTGGGCTTCCATACTAGTGTCGGGTACTAGATGATATGATAGTATTCAGATGGCAACCCTAGCTACAGATTCCAGCATGGTACGATGATGTTCAAAAGCTCCATTTTTCTAGACAAACCTGGTACATATAGGGTCGAGAGCACACCATCATAGAGCGATACTTGCTAGACATAGTGGCTCGATAGTTTAGTGAGCAACAGGATAGGCCTGATGATGCCTACAGAGCCATTTTTGTAAGATTTGCTCGACAGGTTCCTACATCGGGACGCACTATTCCAACTCCAGAGGTGGTCAAGGGTTTCCAACAATTGGTTGCACGACCATGGGCTTATGATCAGGGCTAGGTAGATGCATAGATGACATCGACATATGATGCATGGTTCACACTCCCATGCAGGTTGATAGATCCAGTGGGTGCTCCTCCTCGAAGGAGACCTAGAGGAGGGGAGTAGGTAGGGGCAGAGGATAGGGTGGCTAGGATGTATAGATTCCTAGGGCACCGCTAGTTGTATGACAACCTCCCCAGCAACCTACTATTCAGCAATAGCCAGTGCAATAGTATCCAAGTCAGTAGCAGCCAGTTTGGCCACCACCACTGGATCCCATAGATATATGGATTCAGCAGCAACAGTAGTAGGTGCAAGTTCTTACAAGTGAGCGGGATTAGGACCGCTAGTAGATTTTGGTTATTACTACTAAGCAAGACCAATCCATATGACAAGTTGTGGCCATCATAGTAGACAAAGACCATGTGAGATAGCAGGTATAGGTTGTGACTATTGAGAGAGATTAGGAGATTGAGCGACAGTAGCAGATAGAGGTGATGAAAATAACTACCCAAGGCAAGATTGTATCTGTCAGGTTGTCTAGAGAGGTTGTGAATGAGGTAGCCTATTATAGGATGCATTACCAAAAAGATGTGCTAGTGCCACTTAGACAACTTGACTATTCGTAGCGAAGCGATGCACAACCTAGGGCTAAGGATTAGCTAGAGAGGTAGGTTGGAGAGGGGAGCAACCATTAGGGCTAGCTTGAGTGTACAGACACTTTTTTATTTTTTTGCCCCATTCTTTGATACAAATATACATTCATGGGCTCCTTTTTTATGCTCTCATGGATATTGTATTTATGATTGATATACATACACTGATCCAGATATTGTACCATGACATTCATTTTTTGATATATATGATACGAATATGGATTCGATATGATGTGTTCATCTTATTTCATGCTTATGATTGTATGGATGTATATGATGTGTCATGCTTATATTTAATCATGTATGGATGCACTTTACTTATGCTTATGCGATATGCGATGATATATGAGATGTAATGATATGGATGGATGCAATGTTATATTTGTTTTTCAATATCTTTTCATGATATGCTATGGGATGGAAGATATGATATGTAGATGTTATGCTATGATTATGTATGCAAATGTTATGGATACATTTCTTTTTATGTATTTTCTCTACAATTTTATGATGAGATGATCATTTATGCATATGGATGTATGGATGGATAATGCAGATGTTTTTGCTTATGATATGATATGTGATGCATGTTTATGATATGCAATGATTCAAGATGCTTAGAATAACAAATCTATACCATTCATCACAACTTAAATGATAATGCAAGATGTATGCTTTATGATATGTTATGATTATGCCGTGATGTATGCATGCTAATGGTTTGTGGATGTAGGATGGATGCATTGATGATGTTTTTTTTAATTGTCATGATACCAGGTTAGCACAAAGAGAAGATAGAAGAAACAAGATGAATGACCATTGATTGTGATGATTTCTTTAAAAGATCCAACAATTTTATGACTCACGAGACTTTATTAGAGATGGTGATGAGAAATGCATGATGATGTTGAATGTAGGATGATTTTCTCATTTTTCAAGATTGGTTTTTTATGTCATTCCTTATTGTTTGATATAACACATAGACAAGATGCATCAAGGTATTGATAACCGGGATGGCATTGTATCCAGTGTAATAGACTTTGACTCTACAAATAGATAGGATAGTTCTTGTTCACACCTTGACATACAAAAACCTTGTTGGAATGTAAGTTAGAAGCCTAGAATATATTGGACCAAAGCATGCACAATAATCAACAACATACTTCGTACAAACTTCCTACGCACAACTAAGTAAGTATGCACCAAGATTATTTTACAAGAATACCCACAAGCACAACAAATGAAAGATAATGATCGATGCCCCATTCCCTTCTTTCTAAATTGGTTTGATAGACATCATCGAGAGATTCTCGGAATGGGTCATTAAGATAAACCATAAGAGAAGATCAAAGGAAAATAATTAGTGTTATCTATATCTCTTGCCTGTTTAATTTAGCTAAGGTGATGCTTGATATTGATGTCCATTGCAAGGAGGATACATCCTAGGACATGTTGATCAGAGGTTGCTTGATGTTAGGATGATGATGAGCTTTGTGATAAGTCATTGATATAAACTTCACTAATGTATTTACCTATGACCTAGACTTTAGATTTTGATAATTAGATTCTCACTATACAACTTGCTATACTTACTTTCTATTTGTTTTTCCAAAGGTTGAAGATGGTGAATGATTTATTATGGGTGAAAGTTTATTGCTGGTGAAAGTGAAATGGGATGGGTGGATTTGGATTTTTTTGGAATATTTCAATGTTTTTGGTATTTTGAAAATGTTTTGAGGCCATTTTTAGTCTTTTTGAAAGTTTATGTGATTGTTTATTTTTTTATTATTTAAGGCTATTTAAAGTTTTCTCTAAGATTTTTGAGGTTGTTTAGGTCTTTTGAATGTTTTCAATGTTTTTTGGGATTTCCAATATTTGGATGTTTAGGGACTTTCGATATTTGGATGTTTTTGGGTTTTCTAATATTTGGATGTTTTTGGGATTTTTGATATTTAGATGTTTTTGGGATTTTTCGAGAGTTACGATCAAGAACCTAACCTAAAATATCTATCTTAGGGTCCTCAAGGGTTGATCAAAGATAAGGCTTGCCTACGTTATACACGCAAAGACCACGTAGTTTGACTAAATCAACTTATTAACAATGAGATATGAACAATTGATGGAATGCCAGTTTATTATGATGGGCTCCTAAAGGACTGAACTAGGGTGTCTCAAGGGCACATCAATGATGGCCTTCCCTACATTCAATCTCAGAGACAATGTAGTTTGAAAACAATACTATTTTTGGATTTTTGATGTTTGACCTTTTTAGGATTTTGATGTATTTTGGATGCTTTCAATTTTTCCTTTACAATTTTCTGAATGTTTTTGGATTTTAGCTATACATGATTTTGCAAATATTTTTGGATTTTTGACTATACAAGATTTGGATCTTTTGGATTTTGATAAAGTTTTATGAATTTTTTTGGGAATTTTTTATGACCTTAGGATATACAAGAACTCGAGATGATCCATAATGAATTTCCCCCAGCGTGACATAGTAGACTACCTCAATATAGGCAGAACAAACTAGCCATTGGAATATGTCAAGTAGTGCTAAAGGGGATACGATACTTCACAATATCAAGCCATGATAAAGACACAAATGGATGGTGGAATAAATAGGATGAATGTTGCGTTGAATGGATGGTGGTGCAAAGAATGGTAGGATAAAGAGCCAAAGAATAGATGGAGGTTCTTTTATTTACACAAGGCACCTGTTTGCCAAGTTTTCACCAAGGTACCTGCCCAAAGTGCAACCAAAGTGGTTTTCACTAGAGGACAATTTTTTTCTTTATTATTTTCAATCCTTTTTCTTATTTTTTGGATTTTTGATCATTTTTTTATTTTTTTTGTATTTTAAAATTTTACACCCTTCAAGACTAAGTATTAAACTTTTTAAGATGCAAGCTATTAGTTGGCTCTTGCAAGGGTTCTCCTTCAAGTGTTGACAGTTGGTATGCTCCTGATCCATAGATAGCTATGATGACAAAGGAACCCAACCAGTTAGGCTCAAACTTTCCTTTACTATCCTTATCTAGCAGATTCTTCTAATTCTATTTTAGGACAAAATCCCCTACCTGGAAAGACCAACATTTGGTCTTCTTGTTATAACTTCATTTTAGTTAGTTTCGATATACTTATAGGTGAGTAAGAGCATCAAGACAGTGATTGTCCAATAATTCTAGCTCATTCAACCAAGATACTTTGTACTCTTCATCGGTGATTAGGTTTTGTAGTGATACTTGTAGTGATGGGAGCTCAACCTCAATGGGTAGGATAGCTTCTGATCTATAGATCAAGGAGAATGGGGTTGCACTTGTTGGCATGCAAATACTAGTTCGATAAGCCTAGAGAGTGGGATTTAGTTGCAGATGTCAATCACGAATGGCTTCATTGACCATTTTCTTTAGGATTTTTAGAATGGTCTTGTTTGTAGCATTAGCTTGACTATTGCCCTAGGATAATATGGGGTAGAGAATTGGTGTTGGATGTTGAATCTTTGGCATAACTCTTTCACATCCTAATTCTTAAAGGGTGTTTTGTTGTCTAAAATTAGGGTTTCAGGAACACCATAGCAACAAATGAGGTAATTTAGGATAAAATTTGAAATTTTCTTCCCCATTATGTAGGTCATAGGAATGGTTTTTACCCACTTGGTAAAGTACTCAATGGTGATTATGATAAACTTGTGGTCACTGGATGAGGTTGGAGTGATTTTTCCTATGAGGTCAAGCCCCCACTACAAGAAAGGCTAGGGTGTGATCATTGGTTGTAATTCCTGAGCTGAGGCATGGATCAGATCTCCATGATGTTGACACTGGACACATTTCTCAACATACTAATGAGCTTCTCTTTCCATGGTTGGCCAATAGTACCCCATCCTCAATAATTTCTTTGCTAAAGTCATATTGCTAGAATGGGAACCACATTACCATCGTTTACTTTCATTAAAGTAGTTAAGGCTTCCTCTTAGTTAAGACATCGTAGTAATGCCCCTCTGATGCTTTGGCAGTAAAGGGTATCACCTAGGATCATGAATTGTGATGCCTTCTTGACAAAGGTCTTTTTAAGGTTTGAGGTGATATCAAATGGAAGGGTTCCTTTGCTTAGGTAGATGAATATGTCATGATACCACAGGGATCCAAGACCAACAATGACACACACAAATTCAAATTTGTGGATTTTAAAAGTTGATATGAGAATTTTTTCTACCAATAATTCACATTGGAGGATGTTGTTTGACATATCTAACAGTGATTAGATTATTGCCATGGCGTCTACTGCTTTGTTTTTTATGGGAGGAATTTGCTCAAAATTTATGTCAATGAAAATGTCCTTGAGATTATCTACCATCTTCTTGTAAGGAGTAAGCTTGTCATACTTAGTTTGATAGTCATCATTGATTTGGTTGATAACTAGTTGTGAGTCTCCATAGACTTCCATCTCTTGTATCTACCACTGAATTTATATCCTTAAAGCTGTGATTAGAGCTTTGTATTCAACAATGTTGTTAGTACACAGAAATGATAGCTTGTATGACTTTGGAATATAATCACCTTGAGGTGTAATGAAAAGAATACCCACTCTGGATCCATGTTGGGTGAATGATCCATCAAAGTACATCTTCCACTGAGTTGTGAGATTGATAAGGAACACTGATTCATCAAGGAACTCAGATCTCAAGAGGTTCTCTGCATAGATGGGTACCTCTACCAGTTGGTCTGCAATCACGTTTTCTTTGATTTCCTTGTGCTCTACATACTCTATGTCATCATTCGCCTAGTGAGAGTTACTTTAGATAACAAGCATTTGAGTGGTTCAATCTTTGCAATGATCTTGATTTGACGTGACAGCATGTAATGTATGAACTTTTTTTAAGCAAAAACTACTGCTAGGAATTCTTTCTCAATGGGTGAATAGTTCATTTCATAGCCCAACAAGGTTCTGCTGATGTAATAGATGGCCCTTTCCTTTCTATTTTCATCATGTTTTTCTAGAAGAGCTCCTAGTGCTACTAATGTTATTGAGATATACAAGATCATTGGTTTGTTTGGCATTGGAAGCATCAACACTGGAGGTGTTAGTAGATAATATTTGACCTACTAGAAAGCTTTATCACATTTCTCATCCCACTTGTAAGTTATTCCTTTATGGAGAAGATGTGAAAAAGGGTGTATCTTGTTTGATAGTTGTGCTATGAACCTTCTAATGGATTGCAACCTACCTTGTAATCCTCTCATATACTTCAATGTTTGTGGTGGTTCCATTTCAAGGATGGATTTTACCTTTGTTGGGTCAATTTCTATCCCTCTTTGTGAGACGATAAATCCAAGAAGTTTCCTTTATGTAACCCCAAAGAAACACTTTTTTGGATTCAGTCATACCTTGTACTCTTCAAGTTTATCAAAGATGGGTCCTAAGACTTATATGTGCTCACTTCTTTTCTTTGATTTTTCCAAAATATCATCCACATAATCTTCGACTATTTTGTGGATCATGTCGTGGAAGATAAGGGTCATTTCCCTTTGATAATTTGCTCTTGCATTCTTTAACCTGAATGGCATTACGTTCCAACAATATGTTCCCCATGAACAAGTGAATGCAATTTTATGTTCATCCTCCTTGGTGATTATGATATGAGTATAGCCTGAAAAACCATCCATGAGTGATAGCATTTCTTGCCCAGCTGTTAAGTCTATAATAAGGTCAATGTTAGGAAGAGGGAAATAATGCTTTAGGCATGATTTTTTTAAGTCTCTAAAATTAGTGCATAATTTGATGCCCCCAGTGGGTTTTGAGACTAGTACCAAGTTTGAAACCCACTCAAGATAATCTATCAGTCAGATAAATCCAACGTCAAGAAGCTTTTGTAACTCAAGTTTGACCAAGAGTGCTATTTGAGGGTGCATCTTCCTTAGTTTATGCTTGACTGGCTTGGCTTCATGATAGACTGCAAGATGATGCACCACTTCTGGATCGATCCATGGCATATCTATGTATGACCATGCAAAGTTAGCTCTATTCTCTTTCAGGAATTTTGCCAAGTAATTTTGTTCTTCATTCAACAAGGATTCGGCATAGAAAGTGATCTTAGGTGCTTCTTCAATACCCACATTGACTGGTGTGGCCTTTTCTGCTAGTATTGTTGACTTCTCTTTATGCATTGCACTAAGGGGGAGATTTAATCCCTCATCATTGGGTGTCTCAGAGAGGTTTTCACCATCGTATGCATCCTTTGTTTTTACTATTTTAGGATTAGAGAGTACCACCATGTTGTTTTCACTCAAGGATCTACATGTTAGTTGCATTTCATTAATTTTGTGACTAAAGGATTCAATCATTTCCCCATAGTATGCCTCTATGTCCAGCTCTATGTCAAAACCTTCTTTGTGATCTACCCATGGTAAGTTGTCACGGAGTCCCATGAATTATGAGATTGCTTCATCATTTTTTAATAAATCTAGAATTGGCGGTCCTTGTTGGTCCATGTCAATGAGTTGAGGATAAATTAGGCATATTTCAATTGGTTGATTGCTTGGAGCAAAGGATGTAATAGATATCATGAAGAGGGATTTGTTCTCAAATAGGTCAGCAACATCAAGGGGGAAGTGATCTCTTAGGTTGTATCATGTGATGGAGGTAACCAAGAGAAAGCCTCAGCCCATTTAGCAGAAGTACCTTTTCCAATAAGGGTGACCTTGCTAGTAGTACAACCTAGGCCAAGATTCTTTAGTCATTTCTCATGAATGATGGGTTCTAGTAAACCATTATCATTCTATCCTAGCTTCTTGTTCTTGTTATATCTCATTCCCTTCATTAGCTATAAGCCTTTGTTATCATCTTTCATAGGAAGAGAAGGAATAGGTCATTCATCTTGATAGAGGATTTTAGAGATATCATCCTCATTGAAATTTCCTTGATTCATATCCCCCCACTTGGTGAAGGTAGTAGCTTCCATCTTGATAGTTCTAGGCTCTTTGCTATTAGATGTGGGTTTCCCATGAGATTGAGGAGAAATAGGGAGCTCTCCTAAGACAAATTTGTTCATCTTTAGCTTGTAGTTCCCATAACCATCATCCTAGATTATTGCCTTGATTTCATGAATGTTCTACACCATAGGTATTTTGAGGCTAAGGTAGAGGCAAGGAATGTTGGATCAATAAATGAGGTAGATGGTGTAGGCTCTTCATCATTCTTAAGTATTTGGGGTATCTTATAGAATTTTTCCTCAAGATTCTTGCAATAGTAAAAAGGCTCAGAATCTCCATGGATGGTAATTTCTCGGCCTTCAAAAGGAAAATTTACACATTGATGATAAGTTGAGGCTACAGATTTTAGGGCATGGATCCATGGTCGTCCAAGTAGGATGTTATAGGGAAGATCAAAATCGAGACTTAGCATGTAGTTTCTGCAATGAGGGGGGCCACTTGGATGGGAAATGTTATGATGCCTTGTGATACCCATTCTTGATTTTCATATGCTCTAATGGTGGTACTCTTTGCTTTCTCAATAGTATCCTTTGAATATCCTAGGTTCTTGATTAACTGCAAGGTATAGATGTTCAAACCAGTACCTCCATCTACTGAGACTCTTTTGACCTTATTTTTATGAATGATAACCTCAAGGTGTAAAGCATGGTTATGAGATGGTTGTGATGGTAGGTCTTGTTCAAAGAAGGTGAGAAGATGATTAGTGATATGCCCCACCATATCTTGAAACTAATCAGTGTCAATGTCCTCAGGGATGGATAACTCTCACAAAGCTTTCTCCAATATTTCCCTATGTGTGGGGGATAACCTTAATATCTCTAAGATTCGTATCTATGTGGGGGTCTTCTTAAGCTGATCTAGGAGATTGTACTTGCTAGGATTGGATTTTGGTAAAGTAGGCTATGCCCTAGATTGAGGTGGGACTCCTTGAACAGTAATTTTTCCATGTCATGTGGTGACTCCACATTTTTCACTAGATCCTTTGATGGTGAGGACAGTAATGATGCTATCATGGAAAGTGATGACATTGGAATAGGCATGTTGCATATTTGTGTAATCCTTAGCTTTTCCATTGTTTTTTTCTTTGTTATGATTTGGCATAGGGTTCTTGTATATCTTAAGATCCTAATTTCTAGTTGGTAATTCAATAGATATGGTGTCATTCTCTATGAGGTCTTGGATAATATTCTTAAGTCTCATGAAGTTTCTCATTTTGTGTCCTTTGATTTTGTGAATGTCACAAAGATCATGTTCATTGTACCAGGATGGTTTCTCTTATGCTTCTTGGTAGTTTTCAAAGTTGGGAAGTGTTATTAGATTTGACTCTACCAACTTTTTCATGATGATTTATATAGGTTCAAATACATGTGTGTACTTGTGTTTAGGATAGTTGTTCTTGTTAGGGGTTCATATTTGCATTTTAGTGTTGTTGATTTGATTGTTTTGTAGGGGTGTTGTTCATTGCACCATTGGTTTAATGTGAGAAACTTGAGTGTTGTTTGGCCTAGGGGAACTTAGGACTACCTTAGCATCTACCACACCATCATTTTTTATGTTCTTGTTCTTAGCTCAGACATGAGGCTTGTCATTTGAACTAGTTGATGCGTGATTGTCTTTTTAAGATTGAGTATTTCCTTGTGAGATTAGAACTCTCTCAATGTTAAGGGATCTAGGGACAAGCTTGTCATAAGATGTGATGCATTGCATTTTCAATTGGAAGGATAGATATGGATCTATATTTTCTATGATGATTCCCACTTTTTGTTCATCAAAAAGAGGCCACTTGCTCTTACTAGCTCTTTGTCTCCACCGTTGCAAAAAAATAGCAAAATTTTATCCTTTTTTTGTCTAAGAGTGTATAATTATTCTAGACTTATGTCCACGTCAATACTAAAGGAGAAGTGATCAATTAATTTATCGGTAATTTCCCAAAAAAAAAAATGATGTTGAGAGGTAGATGAGAAAACCAATCCATAGCAGGTCTTGTTAAGCTTTGAGGGAAGAGGCACATTAAATAAGAATCATTGTACGCTACCTCCATACACATGATGTTAAATTCTTTGACATGGTCCATAGGACTTCCTCTTCCTTTGTATTTATCAAATTTAGGGATTTCAAATCTAAGAGGGAATGGTACCATTGTGATATTTTGATCAAATGGATAGGGACATAGATTCTATGTATGGGGCTTCTTTTTCTTTCCCATTCAAAGATCTTGCATTTCTTGTGATAGCACCTTAAATTGTGATGTTAGATCGTCTTGTGGGTTTGGTGGAGGAACATATGGTGGGATGAAAAATTATTTGTAAGTAGGATTTTGATATCATAAGGTGTTGTATGGGATGTATGGTGGGGTGAGATTCTGTGAGGGTGATTGCAGTGTTGATGTATATGTTCCTAACGTGTTTGTATTGACGATGTTCTATTTGTTGGCAACACAACGGCAAAAAATTGAGAGGGGGGTGAATAATTTGTCCCAAAAATTTAGACTTATCAAACTTATTAACCTTATTCTCAGATCTAATCAATAACCATGAAAGCATAAATCAACAACACATCAAAAACACACATAACACCAAGATTTTTACATGGAAACCCTATTAGGGGAAAAACCACGGTGGAGGTCGGTCCACAAGATTATACCCTGTTAAAAGTATAAAGAAATGTGAATGGGAAATGCACTTGCATTCATGTGCACTACCTAGAACTCACTACTCAATTACAAAAGGAAGACTCGCTGTCTTACAAAAGGATTTGGATTACATCCAAAAAATTTGAACTGAGAAAATAGCATCTACTAATACCTGATTATAGTTTTGGTTAAGAACATGAACACTTCTTCACACCCTTCCCACTCTTCTTCATTCTTTTCTTTTGTCTTTGAATGATTAGGACATTATTCACACATCTCATACACAAGAATGTTTTCAAATGAAATCATCAATCACTTATATATATCCACAACAAGAGATTACATCGCTACATGTTGGCCTCAATAAAATAATAAAATGAATACAAAATGTCAGCCCAAAACATTAAAGATTATTAATGTGAATCAACCAAGGTTGGCCAAAACATAGTGAAGACCCAAAATAAAATTCTCAAATACAAAAACACAAAAACAATTATTCCTCGAAGATCCACAACACACTACAACACCTTGTTGGCCAAGAACATGAAAAACATGAACACACAAGAGAAAATCTCCAATCGTGAGCACAAATTTCAATGAAAACATGCATAATATATAGAGAATGATCTAGAAACATCCACAAACATCATGAATCACCAAAGAAGCATCCACAATAACTGAAATTACTAGAATCACATCATCTTCATTCAGGAATACCAACTAAAGCAACAGAATGACTATCAAAACATAATTGCTCATAACTCGATTAAATCTTCACACGGATATTTGAAACTTAATGTGGATAAACTATATATACTCGACAAGAAACCCTTTAATCCACAACCTCTGATCATCAACGTGTTGAGCTAACAAACCGATTGAAGTTCACTTCACCACTAATAACCTGTAACTTATTTTATTACAATTTTCACAATATCCTCGACATATACAGCTTCTAAGACATTAATGCCAATAGTGTTGACATCAATGATGATCAAATATCAGCAAAACAACCACAACATCCAATAATATTGAGGATTATAGTGGGAACTTGGTTGTTGTTGTTGTTGTTGGGCATACTGTTGAGCTAGTAAGGCTTGTTGTTGTTGTTACACCACTAGGGCTTGTTGTTGGGCCTATTTTTGTTGTGCCATGAGGGCTTGTTGTTCTTGTTGCAAGGCTAAAGCTACTTCATGAGCTTGATGTTGTTGTTGGGCTAAAGCTACTTGTTGGTGTTGTTGTTGTTGTGTTGCTAGGGTTGCTTGATGTTGTTGTTGTTGTTGGATGGCTTGTTGATAAGTTTTTTGTGCTTGTTGTAAAGCTAGGGCATGCGCTTGCAATGTAGGATCAAGTGGCTATTGGGATACCTGAGATGGATTGTGAGTGTTGATGTTCTGAGTGGGTAACCAAGTTTTGATGAGAGTTTGAGGGTTCCCTTGGTTTAACATCCCTTGTAAGATGGTGGATGGAAGTGGAGGAATGTAAGTTTGAGGTCCCAATTGATTTTGCATGGTAAAGGGGATAGTGGGGAATGATGAGGATTATTCCATTAAATTTTGTGATGGTAATGACAAATTAGGACCTTGAGTCCATTGATTAAAAATATTACCTTGTCCCATGTCTTAAGAATTTTGTTGTGCCAAAGATGTAAATAGGGTATTACCTAGGTTGATGGGATTTGTTTCCAAGGGATGGCTTTGAGATGGGTTGATAATGGATGGGATGGATGTGCTTTGTGAAACCAATTGTATGGATAAACTAATTGGAGGATGGGGTAGATATTTCCCTATCAGTGTTAATGGTTGACGTTGTGGTACGGTATTGACATGCCTTTATGTTTTTTTTT
This sequence comes from Sequoia sempervirens, assembly GCA_007258455.2. Taxonomy (NCBI): domain Eukaryota; kingdom Viridiplantae; phylum Streptophyta; class Pinopsida; order Cupressales; family Cupressaceae; genus Sequoia; species Sequoia sempervirens. Next base: position 325,871,254 of record VDFB02000017.1, on the reverse strand, counting down.
GAGACACTTAGTCTATACTACTTTGTGTGATGGTGGGAATATTTGTGGTACTCATGGGTATGGATGAAGAGGGATTTCCTTGATATGTTGAAGTGTTTGTGGAGTAATGAAGTTCAAGAGGTTTATATGGTTGTTTGGGATCATCAGGAATGGGAGGATCACCAAAGGTAGGTGTCCAAGTGTTTGTTTGGGATGGAGGATTGGTTTCAAGAGTTCCCACGAGTGTACTACTTTCAAATGGGAGAGTTAGACCAAAGTCTTGGGCAAGACTAGTTGCAAGACTAGGAGTGGATATTTGATTTAGCCCTAGTGATGGAGTTGTGAAGTGTTGTGCATTTTTCGCACACACGCCCCGCTGAAAGCAAGGACCCTCTTTCGCTTTGGTTTTTGGTGTCTTGGCCCTTTCATTTTGAGGATTTACTTTGCCTTGGCATGTGCTTAAATGTTTATTTGATTTCCTAAATGATTCCCCTAAGTTATTCATTAAAAATCTTAAGTTCTGGGTGAAATTTGGGTTTTTACCCTGGTTCGGGATTTTCCACCCCATGCGGATTTTCCTGGATCCTGCTCAATTTCCTGTTGAATGTTGTGGTTCGGAGATTTTTGTTCTTCACGGAATTCCATGTGGGCTGGATTTTTCTGAATTCCATCTTGTTGTTGGGTTCCTGGGATTTCCTGTTTGTTTTGTCGGTAGCATTAATGTGCACTCATACGATTGGCAAGGGGTGTATTTAACTGATCTCTAAGGACTTTTGTGCCATTATGTTTTATTGTTTGTCATTGATCGAGCTGAGGAGTGCATTCTTGGAAGTATTCAATTTGATTTAGAGTGTTGAGTTTGCAGATTGTGGGTTTTGGTGGTGATTTCCTATGCATTTTTGTTGTTGTTCTTTGTGGAGTGCCATTAAACTAGCATTTGTTATTTCTAAGATCAATTTTTGCTTCATCAATGGTATGTATATGATTTCCCTACTTTTGAATGATGAAAGTTAGCGTTGCTTTGGCATTTTGGGTTTATTCAGGGTTCAAATTTTTGCATGTTTGAGAGTTTGATGCTAGGGTTGCATGATATTGTTTAATTTTTGGTTTCCCAAGCAAGTTTCGAGTTCACTTTTTCATTCGCATTAGGAGAAAACTTGTTTGTGGGCCATGATTCCCCCCCTAGTAAAAGAATTAGCAGTTGAAATGATTAAATCCTAAGCTTTCCTATGCATTAATGGTGGATTTGTAGGGTTTGATTTAGGGCATCACCATTTAACTTTAGTCTACTTTCGAATTGGCCTAGAATTCTAAGAAAATCTATAGGAGGCCCATATCAAACTTGTCTTAGGCCTAGATTCTTGAAATTTATGATCGATCCATTAGTCTGAGCAAAATCGTGATTGAATGTCAGAATTTGGGTTTTTCACTCATCTTGGGATTGTCCGTCTCTAGCAGATTACCCCAATTGTCCTTATCTCTCACTTTCCTGGAATCCGCTATTCTTTGGATATTCATCTTCTTCACGGATTTCCGTCAGCTCCAGATTTTCCTGAAATCCTTGATTCCCTTTTTTAAAAAAAATTTGCAAAGTGTCTCCTCCTTTACGGAAATCCGTCTTTGGCAGATTTTCCCAGAATTTGGTAGAAAATTATGGAATATGGAATAGCATGATGTGTTAATGGATGACTATGCATTTTAGGATTAATTTATGCTATTTTGACATCTCACAGGTTGTTTATTGATTGATAATGATCGATTTGAATTTCCAATAGGTGTTTTCATGTTTATTCCACTGGAATCCGTCTGGCCCAGAATTCTCAGAAATTCCTCCCTAGTTTGGATTTTGCAGATGGTTCTGAAACCTGAAGTTTAACATGATCATTCTATATGAGGTTTAATAAGGTTTAATGATGATTTTGATTGATTAACCTTTGTTGGTGTGATCTTTATTATGTTTCCTTTGTTAAGTGCAGGCTGAATCTAGCAAGGTAGTGGCTGGAAAGGAAAAGGGTGACATGGAGGGATCCTCAGTATCTAAAGCAGAAAGAATTAAGATGGACATCAAGGAAAAATCCCAGAGAGCAATATTACCTCTATCTAGTCAGAAGTAACTGATACCAATGTTGGACTATGGGACTATGAGGAGTTCAAGGGCATAATGGGAGCACAAGATCTTCCTCTGGTGGCTAGGAGAATGTTAGAATCAGGATTTGTGCATGAAGTTGGTTTCCCTTCCATGGTGCAGTGTTACGAGTTAGTCCTTGAGTGTGCCAGGATTTATGATAGTGATACATAAAGAATAATTGGTCCTCAGGGGAGGATTGTGGCAAAATTGAATCCTGTCTCCATAGCTCATACTTTTGATATTCCAAATAAATTTCATGTGGTGGCATTGAACATGAAGGCAGCTAAGGAGTACTATGAAGAAGAGACTGTTAAATCACAACAGCTTATCAATTCCTAGCTGGAGAAGCGTAAGCCTCATTATTCTAAACTTCCTAAATAGCTATTCAGGCCAAAATTCAAGGAGTATTATGATGCCATCACTCTTCTTAGTAGGGTAGTTGGATTAAAGAATGCTGGTATGTTTGATAATTAGATGTGCCATGTTATTGTGAGGATGCAATAGGAAAAGACTGACTATCATTGGGCAGGTGTCATAAGTAGAGTGATTCATGAGCAATTGTCCAATGTGCTGCAAACCAAGACCTTCACAATGACCTCGTACTTAATCTATGCACTTGCAAGATTTCATCCATACAAGGGATTAAGTACCAAGGGTGTCTTTGGGTAGGATTTTATTTATGAGGTGTACCCTCAATTGCATTTAGGAAGCTCGAGCTACAGGAGGGTGAATGATGCATTCACCATGCATATCACCAAATTGCTTCAGGGTGCTGAACATATGAGGATTTTAGACCAAGCCAAGGAGCTCATTAAGAAATATGGTGCTTGGTTCATTCAATTCCCAACCTTCTCATACATTCGGGTTGATGGCTGTCAAAGGGCTCCATACAGGCTTCCAAGGTATCCCACTAATCATATCCTACATCTAGAGGTCACTCGACAGATATGTGATTTTGATGCTATTGTTAAAAGAGACAAACATAAGACTAGTTTTTGGTGGAGACTTCCCTTTGAGGATAGGCACTGGAGAGGCATGCCCTTCCATTATTTTTGCCCAGGCTTCAGAAGAGGAGATGATTACTCTTGGCTTATCTTTCCATTCCAATAGGTCCGGATTTGATATAACAGGTGAAGCCCAAAAGAAGGCTAGTAGAGAGTATAGCCATAAGGTTGATCTGGAAGACTACTAAGCCAATTGTAGTGATGAATATGAGGTAAGGAAGAAGAATTTTTCTTGAATTCCAATTGAATCAGTTCGATTATATAATGTGAAGGCAGTTCTTGATCAACTTGAGGATGATGGGGATCTGATTCAAGGCCATGCTTATGAGGTAGTTAAGGACAGGCCAATTGGTGATGTGGATTGGTTGGAGGAAGAAAAGATAGAATTAAAATAGTTAATGGATCCAGTCACCAATTTTACCAGAATGTGGCTAAAGCATAAAATGTGGGAGTTGGAAAATGAGGGTGTATAGTGCACCTACAACCTGATGGAAGATTTGGTCCCCTCATTCCCCTTTTAAAATCAAGATTAAAGGTGTTCAAGGGGAGGAAGTCCAAGAAATAGAAAAATAGAGAAGCCCAATTGCTAAGAAAAGGGGACATACTTCAAAGACTAAGAAGTCTGAAAAGAAAGAAACTGAAAAGCAGGGTCCTGAAGTTGATGTTCCTGTGCCTAAAAGAAGGATAATTGTAAGATTATCACAAAAGGCAGGTTCCAAAGATGGAGTAGAAGTGGGTCCGCCTATGGTAAATGTAGAGAGCTCAGGAGAAAAGACACAAGTATATACAGGGAATTCTAGGACTCCTAAGGATAGTGTTCCCAAAGCAAATCCTCCTCCAGTTACTTCTCATGAAGAACAACATTGATAGTGTCCCTAAAGCTCAAAACGATGAGTTAGGTGAATCCAAAGAGGCTGAAGATCATCCAAACACTGAGGGAGAAGAGTTCCATGAGGGTGAGCTTTATAGTGCATAGGCGGAAGTTGAAAAAGTGATGTAGTCTCCCTTGGTTGCATATGAAGTTTCACTTGTTAGGACTGAAGAGGTCAAATCACCTCCAAGAGAAGAAGAAGCAGAAAAGGTTCCATCACCTATGCACCAAGAGGAAAAAAATGAATAAAAGGAGAGTAAAGCAGATGAGACTCCTGAGAAGCAAAGTTTGGATAAAGAATCACCTAAGGATCAACAAGAGGAAGTAGGACAGGGTGAAGTGCAATTGGAGTCTACCATTCTAGAATGGCTAGACAAGAAAATAAAGAGAAAGCAGGTTGTTGTGGAGGATACTCCACCTAACTAGGATGAGTTGTTGGCCAAAATTGGAAAGGATAAAGGAAAAAAGATGGCCAAGGTCATTTCCAGGATCGAAAGAGATGAGGCAAGCAATAGGGTGGTCCACATTGTGACTCCTACTCCGGACAAGAATAGGGATGAGGTAACTGCAAAAGATTATAACCTACAAACTATCAATTTAGGACCTACTTTGGTTGAGCAGGACATTGAAGATTATCAGGGTTCTAGTGCAGTCATCTTGGGTAGGTTGAGGAAAGAAATAAAGACTAAATAGGAGATGAAGAAGGAGATTGAAGGACTCAAGAAATGTTTGGAAGATCTGATGAAACCCTTGCAATCCATTAATCCCTCGTCCTCTACTGCAAAATCCTTACCACAAGAGACTATCACTGAGCTTGAAAGAATGAAGGATTCCACTCTTGCTACTGTAAATTGGCTACAAGGGGTGCAAATTAAAGGAAACGAAGCTATCAAGGACATTCTATCATCTGGGAAAGATGCTATGATGGAAATTGATTGGTTGAAGGAGGTGTTAGCTCAAGATAAGGAAGATACAGACCTCCTGCTACAGAAAACTAAAACCATCATGGAGTATACCAAGGACAAAATTATAAGTGATGGAATTCTCCCTTCCTCCAAAGCTACTAAAATTTGGGAGTGGTTTGAGGCATTGCAAATAAGGCAAAAGGTTCTAAAAAATATCTACAAGCAAAGGAGGAAAATTGAAGATAACCTAACTGGTGTCTATAATGGATGCATTGCTTTCTTTGAGATAATGACAAGGAGAAGGAAGATTGCACCTAAGTATTTGAGCTTAGAATAGTTGAGAAAGTGGTGGTAGGATTTTTATGCTCCAGTCAGTGATGATTATGTTAATGAACACCAGTTAGATGATGCAGCCACCTACATTGTTGTCATTGATAAATACCTAACATATAAGGTTGAGTGGGATAAATTAGTGAAATAATCAAGGGAAGATATTACATCAATTGAGAGTCGACTTAAGGTTTTTCCTTTACCACCTATGGCCGACTTGGATAGGGTGCTTTTGAAGGTGCATGAAATGTTGGATCGGAATAAGGACAAAGGGGAAGGTAGTTAATGTTGGGCTACATCGAGATTTGTGCTTCCCTATTATTTTTGCATGCGTTGGCCTGAGCTGCATTGAAGATCCCAGGCTGATCTAGATGAAGTTCATGCATTTAATGCATATTTTATTTTATTTTGAATTTCTCTTGGCCGACTTGTTGTGGCTAATTATTATTGTAAAACTTGGCTAGGCCGACATGTTTTTGGAATTTTCTATAAATATGGCATTTTACCTCATTTGTAAGGGTTAAGTATAGACATAGACGAATAGAGAGATAGCTTATATTAGAGCTAATTAAGTAGAGAAAGAGTTAGAAAGTAGTTGATCTCAAGCAAATATTGTAACAGAAAGTTGGAATTGTTGCTACAGTGGATAATTTGATGCAAGTAATGACATTGTGATTTGGTGCCATACTTGTGTTTCTTCTTATCTTGCATGGTTCTTGTTATTCTATCTTTAGAATTGCTTTGATGAAATTTGATAGTTCGATATTTAGAGTTAGATTTGATTTAATGATGTTTATGGTTTAATATTTGAAATGTTGCAGCAATCCCTAGTCCATACTTTTCGCAACCAACTGATTGTTAGTTGCTTTGCAAAGTTAGCCTAGACTTTTATATTCATTGTGCTTAGTTCAATTGTCATGGTTTATTCATTTCAATTGCAATAGGGTTGTTTTGAATGAATGTTCATGATCTAAAAATCCTAACACCTTAGAAGATTGCACTGTTTCTATAAGATTGTAGATTCATCTGGGTCAAGTAGAAATCAGTTTTGAGGGATTGGTCCATTTCGAGTGTTTTGTCATTTGCATTGTTAATCTTAGGAGTAGTTAAATCTAGAAATCTCTTTGAAACCCTTATCTTTTGTTATTTCTTTATCATTGGATTACATTTAGGATTGAAGTATCATCATATTGCTAGATCTGATAAAATAGAGATTTAGTATTTTGCTTGTAGTAAGGTCCCATTGTGATTACCATCATTTTCACATTTATCATTGAGTTGTTTATGCATTGTCAAGACCTAACATTAGAGACCTTGGGGTTACCTCTTGAGGCTTGCTGATAGAGATCTACCTTTCAAGAGAGATAGGATTTCATATTATTTCTGAGTTGTTACTGTGCAGAAAACATCATCAACATGAAGCTTTGTGTCAAGTTTTGTGCAAAAAATTATGGGGAAATATGAGCCACGTTTTCAAAGGCTTGATGTTCCATGATTTCCTCCCTAGTAATTTCAAATTAATTGTTTGTGATTTCTTTTATCTTATATAGTCTTGATGGAGATGATGGTTGTTGTGATGGGGTAACTTGACTTCTCAGATCAAATTCTAAAGGATTTGGACCACTTGAGGTAAATGTGACTTTGGTTTTCTCCTTGATTCTCTTGTGTTATGATCTCATCTCTATCATGAATTTTGTGTCACCTTTGGGAGAGTTTTTTTTAGATTTGTAATGTTTGAACTCTCTAGTTGACTCAAATCTAGGTAAAAGGGGCGCTCTAAGTATTTTTGGAGCAATGATGATAATGGGGGATGAAAAGGTGGATGATATGGGAGAGTGATCTTTGCAACCATTTTGGGACAACACTTTTGACTTGAGTTTGATGTTTTGATGTTAGGATAAAGGATGTTTATGAACTTGGAAATCTTTAGGGTAGACTCATGACCTTCAAGATAAACTAGTTCAAAGATGATAACTAAATTAACCAAATGCATGGAAAATGATTCATTTCACATACAAAATAGCCAAGTTAGGGTTTTGAGTTGATTGATTTTTAACTCAAAAATTGTTGGTGTATTCAAAAATTTTGCAAAATTTGGTGAAGTGAAGGATGAAATTTTATGGAGAGGTGGATGAAGTATTTGACCCAATGTTGACTTAGAATGGACCTTTTTTTTCCAAGACCAAGGTAGTGAGAATGATGCTAGACCTCTAAATTTTTCAAATTATAAAGAGTAATGTTGGCCTAAATGTGAGGATAGATGCAGGTATGTAAATATAGTTGGTTCCTCCTAGATCAAGCATTATAGTTTCTTAACAAAAGGTTACGATTGCAATAAAGTATTAAGGCCCACTTCCTACCAAACTTGGAATTATGATACCTACATTTGTAATGGTGATTTTTAGATCTTCCCCTATGGATTTTGATTGTGTGATAGATCATTTAGATGATTTTAAGACCATAAAAAATACCAATGTTCTAGATAGGTTGATTATCATGAAAAAGACCTTGGTTTTGACTCATAAAGAACATGTACATGTGTGGATGTTTCCTCAATGTGTGTTCGTAAAATTTTACTAACAACTTGCTTTTGTTGAGGTAGAGTGCTAAAATGTGGTTTTGGATTTCCTTTGAACTAAGATACCTAAATTTGAAATGACAACATGTAGACCTTCTTTTGGGGATTCTGATTTTACGTGAGATCATTTAAAAAGTTCTAAGTTTATGGAAGAAAGGACAATATTTATTGCCACATGGGTGGTGGTAATATGGGCCTTCTAGCCTCAATATCATATTGTTCCTCTTCTTCGTCTAAGATGTTTGAAATGTTTCTCCACTGGGTAGGTGTTTCTTTGGTTTCAAAAGTGAAGCTTCTCAAACTATGGATGATATCAATTTGTTCTCCGTTAATGAGTTCAAAGTTTGGTTGAATGATAGCACCTTCAATATCAAGTTGTTCAACATGAGAAATTGGTCACCAAATAGTCATGTTGGTTTCAGTTGTATCATTTTTTCTTGCTTAAGTGAATTTATTTTACCACAAACACTTGTCTTGATATGCTTTCAAACTAAATGTTTATGTCAAAAACATCATAACTTTCACAATGTCCATTTCCTGAGAATCATGAGGTTGAAGCCATAATTTCCTATGTTGTATTTGTAAAATATAGATTGAGATATAATTCAAGATATTTAGAAATCTCTAAGGATAGAAACCCTTAGTACAAGTAGTAATATCAAGGCTAATTCAAGAGGTATCCATACTTAAACCAAAGTGTTTGAAATTTTGAGGTAGATAGTGAATGTTTGTTTTTGTAACATTTTGAAACCAAGCAATGCATTAAACTGACTCACAATCATTTACAATCCTAGGATGAAGTGGCCATACTTGTTGAGTCCCCACTCATATTTCTCCAAACACTAAGACATTGTGAACAATTAGAGATTTGGTGACACTGGCTCCCCTCCACAACACATTCTTGGGACCACCAAATCTCAAAATCCTAAAGATCCTAAGATCCAAAGGATTTTTCTGTTTCAACAATAAATAGTATAAATGTGCAGAAGCTTTAGAATGACCTTTCTTGCACCAAAAATTATTAAGGATTTTGGATTCTAAACAATGGTTCATAATAAGGGCTTCTGGTTCAAGGAATACTATGATAAACTCCCTTGAGATATCCCCCAACCCTTAAAACAAGGGATTTTCGCATCATAAAGATACTAGGGGAGAGCTATCATGTACCACTTCTCGTTGATCACAATTTTCATCGCAACCACACATTTATATAGCGGTTTAGAAGATCTTGACGTTACCTCGTTACCACTTGGGTCGTTCCCTCCTTTTGAAGCGGGGAGGTGGGCCCTCTAAAGATAAAAAATAGCAAGGAAGTACATTTTTAATTCAAAATTTAAGATGTAGATTATTTTGCAAAGTGTTAAGGAATGTTTTTGTTTCTCAAGATCTCCAAGTGGTGCAAGAGAATTGCATATGTATCCAATAACAATGTTGTAAATCAAAACATAACAAACACTCATAAATTTTAACACCTCAAAGAAGTGATGAGTTTTTTTAAGCGCAAAATGAAATTTTAAGTTGCCTTTTTCAATTGAAATCCCGTTTAAGTGTTCATTTTAAACCCAATTGAAATTTACTGAAATCTTATAGCATAAAAAGTTGGGTTATAATTTCCCCAAAGCATCAAAAACTTGTTACAATCATAGAATTTCAAGATAAGAATGCTTATCCACTTTAACTTTGTATCATCCAACTTGCAAAATGTCGTTAGTCTAACAACTAGAAAAATATTACAAGTGTGTAAGTATTCTGATAAATCAAAAAAATGAAAGCACATACTGAAAATTTATCGTTAAACTTCTTACCCAAATTGGGCATAGCTATTTGCGATAGTATCACTCTAGTGAATAAGGGCATCGCTCTATAGAAAGAACAGAGAGCACAATAGCATCACAATTTGGTCAGGTTTCGTCGTTTGAAAATATTTGATACCTCGATAAAGTATTAGTGTCATCATTTATTTAATCAACATCGGTGCATTTAATCGATGTTGCAGTTTGAAATGACGATAGCGTTGCTATATGGCAACGCCCAACAAAGTGCATCAATGTAATTGATTTGGGTGTTTTTGTTTCCTACAAAAAGAAAAATGAATGGAATTCAAGATAGAAACTGATTAAATTATCAAATCTCCCTCCTTCTAGTGCCAAAATGTCGACTGAGAATACTAGTATGGGTTGATCATGCTTGATCCATAATGAATTGAAGTGTAACGTAGCCACTAATACTCAATCTTCAAACAAGATCATTAAAATTAAAGATAAACTAAACATTTATTGGAATGAAGCATTCTAAATATAAAAACATTGAAATGTCTACTACCCCATTTGAAACTTATCCTATTTTGGAATTGGTGTCATTTTGATGTGGAACATTGACCCTTTCCCAATCTTGTGATCAGTGAGCTTGTTTCAATTGATTTTATTGAACAGAATTGAAAAAAATGTTATGATAAATGGATGAAAACATGATTTATGCTAAATTGAACATGATGCAAACTAAATTAACATAATTTTATGCTAAAATTGAACTAAATATGCAATTTCTAAGCTAATTTGACCTAACTCTAAGCTAAGAGATTCAAACTCTAATTTATAAACAAGCTAAGATGGATGCATGGAAGACATTAATGGAAGCTTAAAGCTAATATGCAACTAAAAATGAGCTAAAATATGCTAAATGTGATTGAAGTATGAGTGTGAGTGTGAGTGAATTCAACAGCATAAGTTTGCAATTGAAAGATGGATCCATTTATCTCCAAATAGTGTTATATTTATAGGAAAGCAAATGAGAAATAGAGGGTTGAGATTGAAAATTCTAATCAATGGTCAAGGATGGAAGAAGTTGGAGGCATGGATCATGGATTCTCATCAATGGATGAGAATACAAGATGAGATTTAATCAAGGGTTCTCATTCCTTTCAAACAAGCACACTTTTGACCTATTTAAGAGGTCAAAGGTTAACTTGCTCAAGTGGTTTCAAGTTAGCTTGCATTTGAAGCTAAGTGAGAATATTCCCTTTTTCAAGTGATTGGAGGAGAAAGAATATTCTTTGGAATATTCATATGGGTGAGGAAAAAGGTTATTTAGTTAATTAAAACTAAATTAAGTTGTGCAAAGGGGAGAATTCTTTTGGAATATTCCTTTGCGAGTGGGAGGAATTGGATTAATTAGATAATTGTTAATTAAACAAGGTTTAATCATACAATTAGGGGATTTAGAAGAATTTAAAGTGATATTCATTAAATTAAATGATTTAATGAATGGGGGAAAGGTGAAATGACATTTAATTAAATAACTTAGGGTTATTTAATTAAATAAGAGAACCTAGGGAATTAAATTAAATACTTTTATTTATTTAATTTAATGAGATGAAATGTTAGCACAAAAGGGGGTGAATTAACTCTATTTGATAAATTAGGTTAATAGATGAAAATGATGGAATTAATTAAATAGCTAGGCTAATTTAATTAATTAAGTGAAAAGAGGAAGGGTATCAAGAGGAAATGATGTTAGAATGCCTTATTCAAGTGTATGATATTGTTCAGGACATTTTTTTAGTGTCTACAGTGTCAAAGAAATTTAGTCAAAAATACACCCCAACATTGGTGACAAAATATTTATGTTTTAGGACCTTCAGGGTAGCGGAAATTAGGTTTCAAATCTCCCAGTGAGTGCATCCAATACAAACCCTAATTTTGATTACCTATAAATAGAAATTTGAGTGGTAAAATGACTCATTTGTGCATTTTGACTTTGGAGATTGGAGAGCTCTAAGAGTGACTAGCTACCAAGACGTCGCCAGTTCCTCACACCGAGCACTACAGATATCAAGTTTGCACCTTCTGATGGCCAAAGGGTGCAAAGGACCCAATAAGTACACCTTACCCACTTTTTCATTTTTCTTTTTTAGTGTAGATTTTAGGGTTTAAAAATTTAGTAGGCAGATGCAGTGAACAACGTTCACTGCAACTACTATCACAAGTGACGCAAGTGACAATGGTTTTCCTCAATTTTCATGGTGCACCGTAATTTCTAGGGAAGGATAGGAAATCAAATGCGATGAGGTGCAATTTTAAAGTGTATCACATTTGCCTCCTGCACTACACTAGTGGTTGGGAGTGATGCATTCACATATGTGAACTGCATATGATAGGTATAATGATGAATGTACCAAAATGTGACACAATTAATTAGGGGTTGACTACAAGTGACCTCGATGTCACATTGACTAAGGACTGCGACACAACTACAATTACATGACACATATGCAAAAACAGTGATGCATTTTCCAAGCAGAATGACACAATTGACTGGTTAAAAAATTTCCCCAGTTTAGGATGAAATTTCTCGTGCAATATGAGTCCAATAGTTCTAATTATGGTTTTGGATTGATGCAATGACTGTTGTTTGTGATGACAAGTTTTTCTTACCCCTATTTATACTCAGGAGTCACGAACATCCATATTTTGACTTTGGGACCAACTATTTGATGCTAAGAAGCATCAAATGATGCATCTCGACTCGTACCATGTGACCTACATGTCAATCGTTAGGGAAAACAGGGGTTTTTTGACTACCTCATAGAGAGGTGGCATTTTGAGACATGATCATTCCACTTCCCAATAGGAGAGGTGACCGTGACGTTGGAGGACATGTACAAGATACTGAAGCTACCGATCTGAGGACAGTAGGTTAGGTATAATCCCAATCATTCCACTTCATAGAGAGGTAACATTCTGATACATGATGATTCCACTTCTTCATAGGAGAGGAGACTGTGACCTTAGAGGACATGTATAGGATACTGAAGTTGTCAATCCAAGGAGAGTGGGTTAGCTATAATACTAAGTGGGGATACCAGGCACCTAAGTGGCATTCTATATATGAGGATGTCACAAAGCTTGGTGTGGAGGGCCACAAGATCATATGGGAGATGCTAGCTGAGTGGTATGAGAGATAGGACTACATTCTATGTACCCTAATTGTAGGAGTTATTATTCTAGATCATTGAGGGCACAACTTTCCTTTCGAATGGGGGGAGATGTTAGCAGGGATGATGCAACATGGGATTGTCTATGAATGGGGGCCTTGTTTATTGGAGATGTTATATTTCCAGTTGCATGACATTGCATATTGAGATGGTTAGTCTATGAGTTGCGGGTTGACTTTGTTGATGGTGCGGGCATGGGAACACATTGTAGTGTTTTGTCTGGTGATCAACAGGTAGTTGGGGGATGGTATGTCATACATGTATTTGTATGGTGGCATTGTTACTCAGACTCATGTGGGGGATACAGGGTATTGGCTGAATGGGATTGATGTACTGGTGAGCTTCGTATGGAGGCCATATAGGAGTACCAGCAGTGGGTGGATGAGGACCAGAACCTACCATGGTGCAAATAGGCCAGATACCTAATTGGATGGACCTTCTAGTCGCAATATATTATTTAGTATTTTCCCAACCATGTCAAGAGACAATTTGGAGAGGTGCAAGATGTGCCTCAAGTTATGGTAGAGTTCACACAATCCTCATGTGAGGTACATCCATGGGGATAGATGATACCTGTGGTGACAATAGAGTAGAAGATAAAAACATTGCAGCCAGTGCAGTGGGCATGGAGGGGTGGTGTAGTAGATCTAGGTACCATAGCTGAGTATGACACCCGTTGGGCCAATCACAAGCCTAAGTTGTATATAGACCTAGATCAGCTAGTGCCTATAGAGCATTGAGGCCGAAGCCCATGGGGCCATAAAGGAGATCGAGGAGGCAAGGGAGACAAAGGATGGGGAGGAAGGAGAGGAGATGGTGGAGATGGTAGGGGAGGCAAAGGAGGTGGGAGATCCCAACAAAGGAGAGGGAGGAGGCGATGGGTGGTGATACCATTATCACCAATCCAAGAGGAGGATGAGGACAAGGTTGAGGGGGAGAGAGTGGCAAAGGAGGAATGATAGGATGATCAGCCACTTCTTGAGGTGAGGTAGCATGATGTGGAGATGAAGGAGCATCAAGAGGAGGAGGTTATGAGAGAGGCTAAGTGGATCCTTCGAGAGAGGATAGTGATGGGTTTGGATACGGAGGTGGGACTAGAGTAGATACCAATCAGAGGAGGAGATGGATTGGTGCATCATAGGCTATCTGATCTTTAGGCATAGTTGGATCAAGCTAAAACCAAGATCCATGTATTGGAGGTAGAGGTTGAGGTATTGTGAATAGAGAGGGATGGTCTGCAAATAAAGAGAGATACAAAAGTGATTGGGAGACAATAGGTAGACCAATAGGTCATAGACTTCATTACTACTTGTAGTGGGTCAACGACAAATATGGCCAGAGAGATTTCTAGGTCTAGTAGGAGAGACCAGTACTACAGTGATTTGTATGAGGCCGAGGTACCACCCAAGAGGAGAGCACCAAGCACCTTAGAGGCCTTGAGTAGTGGTAGGTCTCACAATAGACGGTCCCATAGTAAGTCACAAAGTAGTGGAGGTTTGTCAGAACCAACACGGTTGGGCCATATGACAAGCCACCCTCAAAGCATAGATCCTTAAGGTCACTATGAAGGTCACCACCACAAAAACCATCACCATAGTGGTCACCTTCTAGGGAGCATGGTAGCTTGGTTAGAGTCTATTTTGACATTGTATCAAGACACTATATTTTTTCCCATCGAGCCTGTGAGCTCCATTTTTGGGATACATCTTGACATTGTACTATGGCACATTTTTGAGCAATATATATATGACATGATTTTGGTGGAAATTTATGATATGAATTCCTATGTTATGTATTTATGATGTTATGTGATGCATGATTATGCCTTTATTTTGTTTATGCATTCTATATGATTATGCGATGATGCTATATGCTAATGCAATATGATGGATTCTTGATTTATGCTTATATATGTTGATTAGATGCTAGATGGATGTATTTAAAGTCATGATATTATGTATGTGAATGTGATGATTATGGATGTCATGTGAATGCATTATGATGTATGTTGAAATGATATGATATGTTTATGCAAGACATTGTAACATATATTGTGAATATGTAATGTAATGTGGTATGTTATGAAACAATGTTATGAAATGCTCATAAAAATGTCAATTTAATATATATGCAATGTCATATATGATAATGGATTATGATTATGATGTGATGTGAATGCAATGAATGTTAATATGTGATGACCTAATTCCATATGAATACAATCTATGTTTTTGTATTTTCTCATGCAATATAAATAAACTAATATGATGATGCCTATTATGATAATGATATCTATAATACTTCCTAACATAATTATGTATGTAGGATATTTGTGTGTGTCATAGGACACTTGTCAAGATGTGGATAGAAGAAATATTAGCATGGAAGATGTGGAAGTTAGCATGGTGTTAGTGGAGACAACTTAAAGATGAATATTTTTCTATTATTTTTCTATGGAAGGCTTTGCATTTAATCATCATTGGGTGGTAAAATGTGACAAATGGACAAAAAAAACCATGGTATATCATAGACCAAGGTGTGCAAGGTCATCCACTTGCAAAACAGACAATCACAGACAAGGAATTTCCTAACTCATACTAAGGGAAAAGTTGCCTCAGTCTTTTGTCAAGACAAACCACACAACAATCAAAGACAAAGGTGAGTCATGAGACATCATCGCTACTCTAAATCCTTTGTGGGACATCCTTGAGGTAGCTAGTGACATGACCCAAAGATAAATAAAAAATATAAGACAATATAGACCACAAAGTCAACGATCATTCAGAGTGTTTTCCAATGATTGTTTGTCGATGTTTGCCTAGGTGAGTGATGGGTTGATTATTTTGACAAGGCTTAGTTTTAGAAGAAGGAACATGTCATATAAGATGTCAAGTCTGGTTTCAATCACATAACAACCTGTATAAGGTGAATGAAAAATGACGATGATGATGTCCTAGTTCAAGGACATTTGACTGATTGATTGTTTGATATTGATTTGATGTTTTGACAATTGAATTATTTGATTTGAGGATTAGTTGGCTTGCTTGTCTTGTTGATTCTTGATTTGTGTTGAAGTTTTGGTGATTGTTTGTGTTTGAGTTGACCGTGTCTTATTTATTGTGACTAACATGAAAAACCCTAAAGGATCGATCTAGGTGGCCTCGGGGGCTCATCGACAGATGGCCTTGGCTACGTAACAATGCGCAGAGACCTCGTAGTTCAACATGACTTGAATTTGTTTTATTGACTAAGGACTGCAACATGATTAAATTTATTTGAAAAACCCTAAAGGATTGATCTAGTGTCTCGAGGGCTCATCGACCGATGGCCTTTCCTATGTTATACATGCAAAGGCATTGTAGTTTGACTAGACTTTGACTGACATGACTCTACTTTTTAGATTTTTGAAAGTTATTTGGATGTTTTTGAATTTTGACATTTTTTATTTTTTTTTGGATTTTTTAGGTTTTATGATTTTTTTGGGGAATATTTGATTTTTTGTCTTTTTTGGAATATTTGATTTTTTTGGGGGAATATTTGATTTTTTTTCTAGGAATATTTGATTTTTTTTGTCTTTTTGAGAATTTTTTTTATCTTTTTGGCATAGCAACCTCCAACAACAAGTGTAGGATCCAATGAAGACATAGGCCCAATATTTTCCCTCAATCAGATATGAGACCAATTTATTAGGTGTGGAATGAGATGGGAATTATGGCGGGTGGATATGAAATGAAAAAAGATGCATAATGTCAATCATTCTAGGTAATAGGAAGGATAACCAAGCTTTATTATGGATGACAAGGGAATGTGAAGCATGGATTTTATTATGAGTAAAGGAGAAATCTAGATAGAATGATGATAGATGAGGGAGCGAAGATCAACACATGGCACCTGTTTGTCATGTTTTCACCATGGTACTTATCCAAAGCACCACTAAAGTGGTTTTCACTATTGGATAGATTATTTATCTTTACAATTTTCTTGATTTTTTCATTTTCTTTTTGTCATTGAGATGCCTATTTTCCAATTTTTCATCAAGGTAACGATTTTTTTTATTTTTTTTTGTATTTTTCAGGTTATGACATGGCTCTCAGAAACTAGGTGTAGAATTTTTGCAAGTGCAAACAACTGATAGGTTCTGACAAGGGTTCCCCTTTAGGAGTCAAAATTTGATATGCTCTTGATCCAAAGACTATTGTGACAATATAGGGACCCAACCAATTCGGCTTAAATTTACCTGGATTTTCTCCCTCTACTTGATTCTTAGGATACTCCGTTAATACTAGGTCACCAATGTCAAAGTGTCGAGTCAAAAAATTCTTATTATAGTTGTAACGGAGATGATTCTAATAAGCTTGTAGATGTACCAATGCATTTTGTGTTTGTTCATCTAATAGTTCCAACTCATGAAGCCTTAATATGTGGTATTCTTCATTATCAATCTACCCTTGCATGGATACCCTCAGGGAAGGCAATTCGACCTCAATAGGTAAGATGGCTTTAGAACCAAAGACTAGTGAATATGGAGTGGATCTTGTGGGAGTGCAAATACTGGTGTGGTAGGCCCATAAGGTGGGGTTAATCCGAAGGTGTTATTCATGACCAGCATCATTGATAGTCTTTTTAAGGATTCTGATAATGGTTTTGTTAGATGCCTCAACTTGGCCATTACCTTATGAATAGTATGGGGTGGAGAAGTGATGTTGGATATGGAAATTTTTGCAAAGTTGGTGGGATTATTGGTTCTCAAATGGATGACCATTATCGGTGATGATGAACTAAGGGACAACATATCAGAAAATCATATAATTGAGGATGAATTTTGGGATTTTTTTGCTAGTGATGTATGTCATGGGAATTGCTTCAATCCACTTGGTGAAGTACTCGATCACAATGATGATGAATTTTTGGCCATTGGTAGAAGTGGGATGGATCTTACCTATGAGGTCTAGTCCCCATTTGGAAAAGGGTCATGGTGATGTTCTTGGATGCAACTACTATGCTAGTGTATGTATCAAATCTCCATGAATTTTTCATTGTTGACATCTTTTGACAAAGTGAAATGAATCTTGTTCCATTGTAGGCCAATAGTATCATGCTCTCATGATCTTCTTAACTAGGGTTGTACCACTATAATGGGCTCCATGTATACCTTCATGTACTTCATGCAAGGTTTTTTGTGCTTTGTTGGTATCAAGACATCGCAAGAGTATTGTCAAGGGCTCATTTGTAAAGGGTATCATCAATGATGGAATATTTAGAGGCTTTGTAGATGAAGGTCTTGTGTTGGTTGGAAGATAGGTCAAGGGAAATGAAGTGGTCATAGAGGTAGTCATAAATTTCCTGGTACCATGGGGAATTGGGACCAACTAGTTCACAAACCATCTCAAACTTGAGGATGTTGAAGGCGAGGATCAACAATTGTTCTACCAAAAACTCAAATTGAGGCACATTATTTGGGATATCCAAGAGAGATCCAATGGTTTCCATAGTGTTTGTTGGTTTTTTTTAAGTGAGGGACCTAATAAAAAGTGATGTTGTCAAAGTATAATTTGAAACTGTCCACCATTTGTTTATATGGAGTAAGCTTTTTGTCTTTGGTGCCATAGTCATCATTAACCTGTCAAATTACTAGTTGGGAGTCACCATATACTTGAAGGCTCTTTATTTTCCATTTCATTGCCATGTGAATTCCTATGAGAAGAGCCTCATACTCTAATATGTTGTTGGTACATGAGAAGGAAATTCAAAAATATTTAGGTATGGTATCACCTTGTGGGGTGACAAATAAAATTCTTGGTCCTGAACCGTAATTTTTGTGAGACCCATCGAAATACAATTTCCATGTTGCTAGAGTGTCCAAAGTGAATATAGAATCATCGAGAAAATCAGAGACTAGTGGATGATCAGCTTTGGCAGGAATATCTGCAAGTTGGTCAGTGATGACTTGTCTCTTTATGGCTTTTCTCTCAACATATTGAATATCATAACCCACTTAGCTAGTCATCCTATCAAGGTTGCTTTGATGAGTAGGTATTTCAATGGATCTATCTTGGCAACTAGCTTTGTTTGGTGATTCAACATGTAGTGCCTAAGTCATTGAGTAGCAAAAAATACCACTAGACAAGCACATTCTATAGGACTGTAATTGAGTTCATAATCGATCAAGGTACGACTGATATAATATATATTGCCCATTCTCAGCCTTCATCATCATTTTGTGAAAGTAATGCCCCCGATACGGATGTAGTTGTTTAAATGTAGAGGATGAGAGGTCTCCCATCGAAAGGTGGCATTAAAACTAGTGTCATTAGCAGGTAATCCTTAATTTTTTGGAAGGCTTCTTGACACTTATTTTTCCATATGAATGGTACACCTTTCCTAAGCAAGTGATGAAATGGATGAATTTTTCCAGCTAGTTGTGTGATGAATCTTCTAATGGACTGTAGCCTTCCTTGTAATGTGTGTAGTTGACTTATGTTGGTAGGTGGAGGCATGACTATTATAGCTTTGACTTTTTCTAGGTCAACTTCGATGCCTCATCTGGAAATGATATAGCCTAGGTGCTTTCCTGATGTCACTCCAAATGCATACTTCTTGGGATTCAGTCTTAGTTTGTACTCTTCCAAACTTTTTAAAATTTTGTCTGACTCATAAATGGTCACCTTGTGTCAATGATTTTTCTAGCAAGTCATCCACATAGTCTTCCATAAGGGTATGCATGAGGTCAAGGAAAATTGTTGTCATAGCACATTGGTATATGCCCCCAGCATTTTTTAGTCCAAAATGCATAACATTCCAACAATACGTTCCCCATGGACATGTGAAGGTCATCTTTTATTGATCTTTAGGAGCTATTCTAATTTGGTTGTATCTCGAGAAGCCATCCATGAGGGACAACATCTTGTAGCCTATTGTCAAGTCCACAATTATGTTAATGTTCGGTAGGGGAAAGTCATCCTTTACAAATTCCCTTATTCAAGTTTCAAAATTTGGTACAAATGCATATCCCTCTTCTTGGTTTCATTACTAGTACAAGGTTAGAGATCTACTTTACATAGTAAATAGATCTAATAAAGCCAACATCTAATAATTTCTTTAGCTCAACCTTGACTAATAAAGCAATTTTTGGGTGCATCTTTCAAAGCTTTTGTTTGATAGTCTTGGCATTGAGAAACAGTACAAAATGATGCAAGAATAATTCAGGATCTAGCCTAGGCATATCAGTGTAGGACCATGCAAATTCGACTTGTCATTCTACAAAGAAGGCCCTAAACTTAGGTCGCTCTGATGATGGCAATGATGTTGCAAAGTGGATGACCTTGGGTGTTTCATCTATGCCAATGTTGACTTTCATAGATTTTTTGATAAGTATAGGTGACTTCTCTTGCTTAATGGGAAGAATTTCCATCCCTCCATCCTTGGGTGCCTCAGAGAGGTTTTCTCCCTTGAATATGTTCTTTCTTTTTACCTTTTCTTGGTCTAAAGGCACCTTGCAGTTTTCACCTAGAGACCTTTCATTTTTTGTTTTATCTTTTTTTTTTGTGATTAGAGGGGTGGAAAGACTCCCTAAAGTAGGCCATGTGATCCAAGTCAATGGTAAATCCATATTTTTGATCTCCAATAGAAATTCCTTCTCGTAATCCCATGAATTTAATGGTAGCTTCATCATTCTTGAATACATCAAAGATAGGTGGTCCTTGTTGGTCCTAATCAATTAGTTGGGGGTAGACTAAAGGCATGCCATCATTGGAACTATCAAGGTATAGGGAAGACAAGGTAAAGATTGAGGTATTCTCAGGATCTCTATTCATGGTGTCAAATAGGTCAAGTTCAACAAGCATATCGGTTATATCATAGTCGTTGGAGACAAGAGAGTCCCACTCATATTCATTGGAGTCAGTCTTAATGTAGTCATTGTCAAATTTCTTGAATGTCTCATGGATTTCGAGTGTCTTAAATGTCTCAATATTCTTCGAAGCACTTACTTCCTCACTTGAAAGAACCTTAGTACTAGGAGCGCCTATCTTGATTGGTTTAAACCCTAGCCCCAAGCCTTTTGGTTGCTTAGATATTGTCAAAGGTTTTGTCATCCACTTTTGTTCAATCCAATCCCACTATTTCCATCATATCCTTTGTTCTTCATTATTTCAAAACCTTTTCTGTATTTTTTAGTGGGTATTTGTGTGGTTGGAATGGACTCTTCTTCTTCTTCTCTATATAGCTAAGAGGTCACATTTTTTTTGTTAATGGATTCTTTGCTTAACTCTCTCCATTTTGTGAAAGTGCTCGTGGGAGGTATTTGGATGGTGACCTTAGATTGTCTTTTTTTTGTTGACAGTTTTCCATATGACTTAGGATATGTAAGCTTGTTGATGCAATAAGATGTCTTAATGTGATATTCACCACACCCCTTGTCTTGGATCTTGATTTGGGATCAGAAGATGGAGTTTTGGAGGTGGATGCTTTGGATAAGGTGGAAGGGTCAATGTAATGAGATGAGGAGGATGACGAAGCTTCCTGGTTGATGGGAACTTGTTATTCAATGGTCTCTCTTAGGTTGCTACAATATTGAAATGGGTCAAGATCACTAGCTATTGTGATTTTGGTGTCATTATATGGGAATTTGAGGCATTGATGGTAAGTGGATGGAATGGATTTCATGGTGTGGATCCATGGTTAGCCAAGGAGGAGGTTAAATGGGAGATCTAGATCAAAGACTTATAATGTGATGTCCATTGTTTCAGGTCCAACTCTGATTGGTATTGTTATAACACCCTTAGAAGAGCATTCTTCATTGTCATAGGCTTTGATAACAATGTTATTTTTCATGTCTACACATGCTTCAGAGAATCATGAATTAACCAATTTTAGGGTAGAAATATTCAATCCCGCTCTACCATCTATCAAGACTCATCTGACTTTATATTTATGGACGAAGACTTCAAGGTGTAAGGGGTCATTATGATTGGACTTTTGGGTCAAATAATCTTGGTTAAAGAATGTGACATGATGAGGATTAGCCAAGTAGCCTACCATCTCATGGAAATGATTGACATCAAGGTTAGTGGGAATGGTAGTCTCTTGTAAATCTTTGTCAATAATGGTCCTCTGCTCGAGAGAGATACACAACTCAAGGATAGATATTTGTGTGGGTGTTTTCCCCAAATGGTCTAAAAGGTTATATTGAACACAACTCAAACAATCGAACTTTACAATCTTAGACCTTAGCTTGGTGGGTTTCCTTCACAATCCTTAAATTCCTCTAATAGTACTTCAAACAAGGGTTTTCCAAAATAATTCTTGTGG
Source organism: Sequoia sempervirens (assembly GCA_007258455.2). NCBI lineage: Eukaryota > Viridiplantae > Streptophyta > Pinopsida > Cupressales > Cupressaceae > Sequoia > Sequoia sempervirens. Next base: position 325,849,157 of record VDFB02000017.1, on the reverse strand, counting down.
AAAACCTAACATCCAAAATATGAACACCTTTAAAAATACCCTTTATTCCACTTGAAAACATATCCAATTTGTAGATGGGGTTACTTTGTAATGAAGCCCTCAATTTTGGACTACTAACACTCAAATTAGGCCTAATTAGGCTTGAACAACAAGGTAACAATGGGGTTTTCACTATCTAGGCTTCAACTCTTCATTTCAAGGCTTCTAGCATGTTGTATGGGGTCTAAATAGCCAACTTCTAGCAACTAGAACAATTTCCCAATAGCCTTTTCACAAAATCCTAAGTCTACTTCCCTCCTAAGCCTGATACATGATATTAGGCTAGGGCATCACTTTGTTTTCCCCAAACTCCATCCCCTGGTCTTGCAACATTTAAAAACACAAAATATACCATAACTACATCCATTCCATCTATTATGAGGCCTTTTCACTAATGGAATGGGCCAAAAACCATTTTATTCAATCAAACTCACCCTAACTAGGGTTTTTGGTTGTTTACAGAGAAATTGCTCTAAATCACTCCAAACTTAATAAAAATAGGTGAAATTAGATGCAATAGATAGGATATTCAATACATTATCAACCCCAATTAATTTTAAATCATTTCCAGGCCATACGAGGCCATACCAATCTATGTAGCAGCAAAAACAACTTGAAAAACATAGGAAAAATAGAGTTTCTTATTGCTCAATCTTCAATCTTCAACACCAAAACCTTTTCTCGACCTCAAAAAGGATTATTTAAACATTTTCAAACAAAATCCAACCATTTCCAACTATTTTTCAAAACCCAATGGTTCAACTTCTCTTTAAATACAAAAATGGAAAAGTTGCTTGTGCAACTTTTTACAACTTTTCGCAATATTGACATCTTTTCATAAAATTGGCCCCACATGACTGAAACTAACACAAAACATGAGACATGGTCTTAAAAGGCCTTATTACAAGAAAAATTACTTAACAACACAAAAAAAACAACACTTGACCCCTTTTTATGTGAAGACCTAGGTGCCCTGCACCATTATGGCACTTTCTAACACTTTCTTAATGGTGATGGTATTGACATAATTGTTTTTGGCTCGTATGTGATGGATGGTAGCGTAGTCATATTTGGAATTGGTATAGTTGGCAGAATTATTGGTCTTGGAACCTGAATTGGAGGCCTTTCATTTTCCATGGTCATGTAATGGATCCATAAAGACTTTATGATCACTATTAGAGGTCTATTGTTGTCCGTCTACTTCTATGATACCATTTTCAATGAGGTCCAGAATGATGTTTTTCAATTGTCTACATGTTGAAGTTTAATGTACTTTTCCATGGTGATAGTCACAAAAGGCATTGTCATCCCAGCATGAAGGTTTGAATTTCCCTAGGTTGTATGGTTTTGCATCAAGAAGTTGTATGAATTTTTGTTGCAAGAGTTGTTTAAGGACTAATTCAATTGGCTCCTCTAAGGGAGTTGATGCAGCAACATCTTTGGATGCATATTTTAAAGATTTGAATTTTCGGTTTCTTTCCATTGTTTTGGGTCAATAAGGTCAATTTTGACCATTCTAGGCCATTTGGGATCCTTTTGAGTCATTTTGGTGATTAGGAGCAAAAAACTTTGTAAAAGTTTCACTTACATCATTTGGATTTGGTACTAAGAAGATTGAATGAAGAGAAACTAATGATTAACCTAAAAAAGTGAGTTCCTAAAGATAGAGTTGTTATACCTTGGGTTTGTAATCACAAAGGGAACATTGAAAATGTATCCAAGCAAATTTGAAGAAATCTTGAATTGGCCTCCACCCAAATCAGTTGCAGAGGTAAGAAGTTTTCATGGGTTAGCAAGATATTATAGGAAATTCATTAAGAGTTTCAGTCATGTTTGTGCACCTATAATAGATACTATTAAGGAGGATAGAAAGAGGAAGTTTGTTTGGACTGAGGAGGCTAAAAAGAGCTTTTTGCATTTGAAGAAAAGAGTAGCAGATCAACCTATATTGACTTTACCATATTTTAACATCTTTTCAATTGAGTGTGATGCTAGTGGTTATGCTATAGGGGAAGTATTGAGTTAAGATAATAGACCTATTGCTTTCCTTAGTGAAAATTTGACTGATGCTAAAAATAAGTACTGCTCTTATGATCTAGAAATGTATGCTATGGTGCAATCTTTAAAGAAATGGAGACATTACCTTCTTCCAAAAGATTTTATAGTCTATAATGATAACCATACTCTTCAATTCCTAAATAGTCAAGAGAAACTTAGTCATAGACATGTCAAGTGGGTAGAACAATTGCAAGGTTTCACTTTCACTATCAAGCATAAGAAGGGACAGTCCAATAAAGTAGTTGATGCTTTAAGTAGGAGGGCACTAATGGTGCAAGAGATTCAATTGAAAAGTGTGGGAGTTGAAGCATTAAAAGGTATGTATGCTAATGATGCAGATTTCAAGGAGATATATGAGTTTTGTATGAAACCTCATAGCAACACCAATGATAAATGGCTTGATGTTCTAATTCAAGATGGTTTTTTGTTCAAGGGAACACAACTTCATGTGCCTAAATTCTCAATGAGATATAATATAATAAAGGAAAAGCATTGTGGTAGTTAAGCAGGTCATTTTGGCCTTGTCAAAGTATTGGATCAGTTAAGGAGACATTTTTTTGGCCTAAAATGCAAGCTAATGTAAGGAGTTTTGTTGAGAAATGCACTATTTGTCAAAGAGAAAAGGGAAAGTTTCAATGCAGGGTTGTATCAGCCTCTTCATATTCCAAATTAGTGTTGGGATTCTATTAGCATGGATTTTTTCATGGAGTTACCATGAACACCAAGGGGTTTTCACTCAGTCTATGTTGTAGTTGAACGGTTCTCAAAAATGGCTCATTTCATCCCTTGTAAAAGCACCAATGATGCATCATATTCTGTAGGTCTATTCTTCAAGGAGGTTGTCAGAATTCATGGTTTTCCTTTGAGTATAGTTTTAGATAGAGACAGTAAATTCATTGGGAATCTTTGCAGGAATTTATGAAGAAAACTTGGCACCAACCTCAGTTTTAGTTATGCCTACCATCCTCAAATTGATGGGTAGATTGATTTAGGAAACCTCATGAGATGCATTCTACTCAGCGGGATCTTTTCTTGCCTCAGGCAAAGTTTCCCTACAATGATTCCATGAATAAGATTATTGGGAAGATTCATTTTCAAGTAGTTTCTAGAGGGGTATTTGATTTGAGGGATATCAGTGGAATGGAAAGACAAAGTGTTGAAGGGGAGCAATTTGCTATTGCAATGCAGGAAATCCATCAACAGGTCAAGGAGTAGCTCCAACATAGTGTTGACAAGTACAAGAAAAGGAAAAATATGAAAAGAAGAGAAGTTTATTTCAAGGTTGGGGATTTTTTTTTCCCATCTTAGGAAAATGAGATTTCCAAAGGGTCAATACTCCAAGTTGCAGATGAAAAAGATAGGGCCTTGCAATATTGTGCATAAGTTTGTAAACAATGCATATGAAATTGAGTTACCCAAGGGAGTTGGAATTTCACCTATCTTCAATGTTTTTGATTTGCACACTTACAAAGGGGATGTTGTTGTAGATGATGGAGCAAGTTCACAATCACTCTCAAATGTTGAATGGGTCCAATATCTTCCACCTAGCAGACCTATGGAGTTGGAATGTATCATTGATACCAAGGAACTCAAAAATACAAGGAACAAGGCATATCTCCATTATTTGGTCAAGTGGAAGGGTCTTCCCATTGAATATGCAACATGGATTACTGAATTAGACATTCTCAAGCATGGTTGTACTATTGCAAACCTCCACTCAAGTGGACTTTAGTTCTTTCTCTCTCCCGGAGAGTATGATGTAGGGGCATCTTTGGATGCATATTGTAAAGCTTTAAATTTTAGGTTGCTTTGCATTGTTTTGGGTCAATTAGGTCAATTTTGACCATTCTAGCCCATTTGGGATCCTTTTGAGTCATTTTGGTGATTAGGAGCAAAAAGTTGTACAAGTTGCAAAAAGTTACAAAAGTTGTCATGTCAAAGTTGTCAAAAAGTTGTATTTTTGGTTTGGGAAGTTAGGAAGTAGTTTTGGGAAATGGGAATGAATGTAGTAGCATAAATATGACATGTACACATGATCACCAAGGTTGAAGAAGATCTAGAATGAAAATAACTTTATGTTGCCATGTTTTGCTTGCATTTTTGTGTGTGAAACTAACTATAAATTGGATTGTATGGCCTTGTATTGTATAGTATGGTCCTACAAGTTATTGGAAAAGTTGGAGAATTTTGTTATCTTCCTAATTTTTTTGGTTTTAGTCATTTTCATTGTGATTTTCAAAATTTATATCCATTTTTGTATTGATAGGTCCAAACCCTGCCTAGGGTTTCCAAGGAGCGAATTAAATTAATGGATACAGTTTCCACCATTAGAAACCCATGAAAATTGGTGGAAAATTTTGTCTTGATGCTGCCTATATTTTGGAAAAAGGAGGATTCATGGTTCTCAGTTTTTATGAAGTTTTTAATGACGATGTGCTCTCATTTGTTTGAAAACAATAAAATACCCTAGGTTGTTTGGTGATTGAACAAAACTATGCTTAGTTTGGTCATAGTTGTTTTGGAACCAATGAAATATGTTGTGGTAGGTCTACACAGACCAAGGCTCTCAAATTTTGATGTTGTTCTCTTTGTTAAGTTCCCATTAGGCCTTCATGTCAATGTTTCCAAGTGCACTAGTACGCATTTAGTGATTGTTTGAAATGAATATTTTTTTGAAAGGTGTCAAGGTAGTAAAGTTGTGTATGGACAAGTCCCTCCTTTGCATTAGGAGTGTACTTGTGTCGTGTGGGAAACTTCCTTTGGGCTTTTTGTTCTTGCATGTTTTGAAGGGAATTTTTTGTTTGATCGGGAACACATGATGGGTTGTTGGATGTGTTAGGTCCCCTAAGTGTAATTGTAGGACTAGTGTGTACTACCTTTGTATCGATAACTCCATCATTGGTGACATTTTTGTTATGGTACCAATATGTGTTCTTGTCATTTGAAGTGTTTTGGGCATTTTGTGTCTTGTTGTATGTCTTAAGTTCCCCTTTGGTGATGAGATCCTTCTCAAGGATGGTTCCTTTTTCCGCAAGGTCAGGGAATGTGATGCAATAATGGGTGCAATTCAAATTTCAAGTTTGTGATAAAATTTTCCACAAACATGACAATGTTTTATTTTTCAAGAATGTCAAGAGGATAGTGGCTAGCCAAGCTCCTCCATATTTGGAAGAACGTTATGGACTCACCCTCTTCTTATTTGGTATGACATAGGGTGGAAATAGTGATGTCATTTTCAATATTAAAGGAAAAGTGGGTGATAAACTTGTCAGCTAGTTAGTTCTATGATCATATGCCTATAGGTAGATGGGAAAATTCTAGGGCTTGTCCTATGAGACTCCTAGGAAATAGTCTCATTAGATATGTCTTTTTGGAAGCAATGCCAATCAAGGCTGTGTGGAACTCTCTCACATCCTCAATAGGATTTCCCTTTCCTCTATATTTTGGTAATGTTGGCATGACATAATGAGGAGGAAAGGGAGGCATGTATAATGTCCTATCAAATGGATATGGACATAACTCTTGTGTAGAGTAAGTCTTTTTGTTTGACAATGTCATGTTTTCCACTTGTTTATGCAAAGATAGCATTTGATTGGCTAGGACATCATATTGTGTGAGTGACGTGTCCACAGAATTTACAACTGCAGTTTGATAAGGACCCATGTTCTTGTTTTGCAAGGATAACTTTAAGAACCCCCCCTCGGCGAAGGTATAAAATCTTGGCGAATCTTGAATACTACCTAAAAAAATATTAATTTTATTGGCAATTTTTTTCATTTTTTAAGGAAAAAAATAATCTCAATTGGTGAATCTTTTGTGATTGCTATAAGTCTGTGGAAAATCTTGGTGAATTGTAATTTTTTAAAAACTAATAAAATACTTTCATTGGCAATTAAAACCTATTTTCAAACCAATAAAATATTTTCATTGGAGAATTAAACATGTTTTTAAACCAACAAAATATTTCTATTGGTGAATTAAACCTGTACTCAAACAAATAAAATATTTTTGTTGGCGATTCAAATATGTTTTCAAACCAAAAATATATTTTCATTGGCGAATTAAACCTATTTTCAAATGAATAAAAAAAACATTGGAAAATTAAACATAATCTCAAACCAATAAAAAAATTCATTGGAGAAATAAATGGGTATGCCAATAATAAATCATAGTGTGGGTGGCAAAAATATCAAATGCTACATATTGTTCTATTTCGGGACAAATTTTTCACACATCCAAATTCCTTCATAAAGTTTCTAGAATGGGGACAAGTGTCAACATATTCATTATGTATGAAGCTAGATGTCAACGCAGATCAATATAACCCATGTTCGTTTGATGAATTTTTTATGGATGTTTGTAGTTGCATTCTAGAAGAAAATGTCTAAAGTAGTAGACTTGTGAATTCAAACCTTTGAAATTACACTAGAATTGTTAAATTTCCAAAACTCAATGGTTGACATTTTAGTACTTATTAAATCACTTAAATTCATGACACCCAAAATAATATTTTATCGTTGACTAGCTATCGGTAGTTGAAGGTCGCTTAAGTTATGACTTAATCCTTTGGATTCATCATGTTGACTGGCCCCTTGACCTTGGTGATTACTGATTCCATGGAGTATCAAAGTCAGGTGACAAATATTTTCTCGCAAAAATCAACGGTTGAGATCAGCAATTAATGATCGAGCGGCTCTCACATGCTCACATTGCTAAGAAGGTGATGTCATCAGTTTTTCATGGTAATGTAAGATTGTGGCATCTATCCTTAGTGGGACCGAGCTTCAACTCATGGTTAATGGTTTAAAAGGAATCAATGGTCAACACTAAGTTCATCAAAGATCAATGGTTATCGCAAGATGGATAGCTGTAGTTGTATTCTAGAAGCAAATGTCTGAAGCACTAGACTTGTCAATTCAAACCTTTGGAATAATGCCAAAACCGTTAAATTTTAAAATATCAATGGTTGACATTTTATTATTTTTTAAATCACTTAAATTCATGACTCAATTTTTTTGAAATAATATTGTCACATTAAGTGGTGAATTAAATGTTTAAGTGTTGGGTATTTTATGTCTTTGTTCTATATATACTTCACCAAATTGATGTTATTCATATCAAAAATTACTACCTTTCGGTCTATGAGGAAGGAGCTAGGTGAACCAAGAACTCTTGCAAACTTTGGAGATAATGAAGAAGATCATGAGATTAGCAAATTTTGGAATATAGAGCATCCCAATGAACATGGAGATCAAGAAACTAATAATGAATCTAATGATGATAGGTAAGAACAAAGCTATGTCAAAGCTAGTTTAAGTGAGGCCAAAAAATAAGCATATACTTTAGGAGCAGCCATAGCTAAAAAAATGGGTTATGAAGGTGGTCCTTTGGGGTCCCAAGGACAAGGCCCTTTGATAGTACAAGATGTAGAGCATAGAAAGCTAGGTGATAAATGAGGCCTTAGAGTTGATAAATTAGACCAAGGGCATACAAGTAAAGTTAAAACATTTTTTTTTTAAAGCTTCAAATCCTAATCCTCATTGTCAAATGCAATCACAACTAGGACATACCCATGGTGGACAACCTAGTACAACTGGCACTACCACTAGTGGTGATGGTATGGGTAGTAGTACCAGTAGTGGTCAACATGTGCTACAACAATAAATTACACACAAGAGTAAAACAATACAAGATACCACACAAAAACCAAGTGATTGAGGCATATAGAAGAGGGCAAGGATTTTGACAGGTCCAAGTCCAACTACCATTTCCACCATAAAGGATTTATTTCCAGGAACTCCCCCAATTATTGTGGCTGCAACAAAAGCTACAAGTAATCCTAATCCTTCACCATTCAAGCATTCAATTATTAGTACATCCTAGGTTTTGATTACATTGAAGAGTTTAAAAATAAATTAAAATTGTATAAAAAAGAAAAGAAGCAACTAATGGAGAGTGCATCTACTGTAACTTCAAATCCTATAACAACCATGGTATTACTCACATTTGACACAAATAAAGAAATCATGGAGTACATGTTTGTTGTTCCCACTATTTAAAATAAACTAGAAAATCGAATGGATCAATCTAAATTTCAAGTAAGCAATTTCCAATTGGATTTTTTTTAATTCAAAAATACTAACAAAATTATTGTATCAAAAAAGAACAATGAATTGGTGTACACATTATTGCTAAAGCAAGAGAGAGAGAGAGAGAAGGTTGCAGAATTAAATAGAAAAGTTACAAGCTAACCTAGAAAATGAGAAAGCAAAGAGGAAAGCAACAAATAACAAGAGCAATGAATTAGAAGAAAAAAATCAACAAGCAAAGAGGATAAATAAATAGATGTGGAATTGAATGTACTCAAGTAAAGGTTAGATGAGAGAAAAAAGAAATATGATGAGGAAAAATTCACTTCAAAAAAATCAAGAAAAAGCATTGGGAAAGGAAATGAATAGTGGGAACAAAAATTGGAGAAAGAGAGAAAAAGAAATGAAAGATTGGTCGTAGAGCTAATGGAAGCAAAAAATGAAATAAACTCTTGTCAAAATAAGTTAACTAAATTTTGTAGAGAAACAATGAGGCATATGAAACAAAAGATCTAGGAGGAAATAATGCAGAGGATTGATCATTTGTGTGAATTATTTCAATTGATTGATGTTATCAGACTACATTATAAGAAGCTCAAAAAATATTTAATGGAAAAAAAAAATGTGTTGTCATTAGAGAAATATGCAAATCAAGTTCAACAAATAGTCTACAAATCCAGTTACAATGAATTGAAATAAAAAGGGATTAATAGTTGTCTTGCTACCTTAATGATGTTGTCATATATCATTCAAAAGTGTTTGAGAATGCGTTAAACAGTGGAATTTGTGCATGTGGCTGTAAAAAATATGAAGAAGCTAGATGAAAAGGCAAGGAACTTGACATAGCTTGGTTTGCTAGAGGATTTTGACACAAATGAGTGATTCATTGGAAAGGATTATTTCAAAAAGAAGATGGAGGGTGCAAGGAGGATTGATTTGGACTAGTTTCCTCATAACCTAGATGAGGCGAACTATTTGGATTCCATCAAACCATTGATAACCTTGAATAAAATTTTGACTAAAACATTCAATTCAGGTTCCAATTTCAATCATGAATTGTTAACAAATTTTCAAGTCAAACAACATCAGTTAGAATAAATGAAAATTCCACCACCTAAATAGTGGAAGTTGCTACAAAAGGTGATAGAGTGATTTGATATGATAATATGAGTTTCCAAGTTCTAACTCAACTTTGTGTAGAGTTGTCTTTGAGCAAGATTTGGCATTGCCTCTATGTATTCCTTCATTTGAAAATAAATAAATAAAACTCAAATTCAACAATGTGTTGATGTTAAATTATTTGTATTAGTTATTTTATCATTTGAAGAAAAACTCTAGTTTCAACTATTAGATACACATTAATGATTGTTGATGTTAATTATTGTATATGCTACTATTGTTAGTGTGTTATTAAGCATTAAGTTGAGTGATGAATCACTTAGTACATGTTTAACACAATTAAAAATATGAAATTATTAATAATATGTTAATTTATTCAATCTGATGCATAATTTCAAATAATACAATATAAAATATCAACTACATTTTGAAATATAAAATTCTTGGTAATCATCAACTTGTTAAATTAGGGTTGTTAGGTCTGCAACCTAGGGCTTTCTAAAACCCTATTATCCTAAAACCTTGGTGTAAAATTCTTGAAAATCCTCAACTAGTTAAATTAGGGTTGTTAGGTTTGCAACCTAGGGCTTTCTAAAATACTATTATCCTAAAACCTTGGCATTCTTATATTTTTTTGTTGACATCGTTCACTTTTTGACTGGTCTTTAAGTTATGACTTGTGGGTATCGATGTCATAAGTCCTACATCCCCTTTTGTTGGGAAGTTTCCCTTTAATATCAAATATAAAATCAAAATCAAAACCTTTACTTTTCAATAATCTTATTGCTTTATGTTCATTATGTGGTGGAAGATAAAGGATTTTGCAAGTCTACATGACCATAGCGGAATGTCCTTTTCTTGGTTGCAGAACTGTGGAAGGACACTTTTTGACTGGCCTTTAAGTTTAAGTCATGACTTATGGGTATTTATTTTGTGAGTCCTACATCACCTTTCTCTAGGAAGTGCCCCTTTAATATAAAAAAAAATCAAAATCAAAACCTTTACTTTTTTGTAATTTTATTATTTTATGTTTGTTACATGGTGGAAGATAAAGGATTCTGCAAGTCTATGGGCCCATAGCGGAATTTCCTTTTCTTGGTTGTGGAACCATGGAAGGACACTATGTGATGATATTAGCATGTGGAACATGGGATAATTTTGTTGGACAAAGAGGACAGTTGTGTCTGTTTCAAGAAAATCAAGGCTTTACTCATCATTAAAATTTTAGATTTGTACGTCCCTTTCCAAATGGACAACCCACATTCAAAATCAATAAACGGGTAGATGAATGAACTACACTCACATGAACAAGAAGTAATGTCATATGTGATGGATGATGGCTCATAATTTCCTTTATAAATTTTCAATTCATTTGTTTGGTCTAGCATAGTAGCAAAAACCACAAAGGACCTATATGTGCCCTTTCCACGTCAACTTGAGCTAAACTAAAAAAAGGTACACCACTCTTGAAAAAATTCTCCATTTTTATTCTTGAAGCTCATAATCAGGTATGCAAACTCTGTTGCAAAATACTATAGAAATCATTTTTAAATCATTATGGAATTATTAGTGGGTCAAACACCCAACCCTTTGGCTCTACATCTAAAAGACCCTTAGAGGAGGATATTTTGGCCTAGTTGTGGGATTCCTCAAAAAATCCTCAACATCAACATAACCTCATCCCTAATGCAACAGAGGGGATGGTAGACATAACCAAAAATTGCAGAGATGTTGAGCTGAAGTGCCAAGATGATATAGTCATTGGGTGGGAATTGTTCATACATTAATGGTATGGAAAAACAAACTGTCATTCCTCTATCTCTAATGCATGGACATATGATTTGGGGACGCTGGTTGTTTCTAATGTCTTTATAAATGTGGAACTCATCAGACACCTTGCTTTTGGGTATGATGATAATATCAAAGTACTTAGGGAATTAGATGTAAGTGTCATAATGGATATAACTAGGGAGTTTATTTGTGAGGTTTTTAGACTCAATGTGGCTGCAAATAAGGTTTTAGACCTTATTTATTTCAAAAGAAAATACAAGCAAGATAGAAATAGCTTCATAATGAAATGGATCCCTAGGTTTAGACAGAAAATATTCTATGGAAAGTCATTGAGAATCCCTGATAATGAACATGAGCCTTTTGATGTCAAGTCTTTTGAAGACTATTTCAGAAGAACATATTGGGAATTATGCCAAGTGTTGGGAGAAGATGTACATTCAAAAATGGAGATACCTCTTATGTATATTTCTATTGATATACAGAATCCTTTTTTCAATACTAACTTTGACTATACTAGCTTTTTAGCTAAGGTTATTCACAATCAGCTGGTGGACATTAAGAGAAGGCAAAATGATAAGGAGCCAAAGGTGAATTTCATGTGGTATTCTCTCCTTTTTCATATGATTTTGTACAAATGGAAACATCATTCAAAAAAAATTATAACTGAACATGAAAAATAAAGAGGGCTATGATCTCCCAGTGCAATGTTGGACCCATATTTGAGACAAACATTGTAGTGAGTCTAACTATTATTTTTTTGAGATTTGCTTTTTAAGACAAGTCATAGAAAGGTTGGATTGACCTGGAATCAAATTGCACAAGAAAATTTTGGATTTCCTTAGGCCCAAAGAGTGGAGGTTGGAGTTAGGAGTACAACATATTTGGGGAGATTATTACCTCCATGAGAGCTCAGTTGTTATTGGAGTATATGGCTGCCCTCAAGGCCCTCATGTGCTACCCAAATATGTGTTGCCTAGGTTGGAATTCATGGAAATTATATGGAAATTGAATGAGACTAAGCAGTTTCATTTAAGGAAACAAAGGAAAGGGTCTTTTTCCCCTTATTTTACTGCCTTTTCAAATTTCACTTTTACCAAAGATGGATTAGATAGGATGAAATAAATGTTTGGGGAATACAAGTTATTTTAGTTAAATGCAAGGAATTTTGACCCTGAAGTTTTTATACATGAGGTTAGGAAAGGTATCAAAAGGTCCAACTTTTTCCATCGGGTTGATGAAAATGAAGATTTCATAAGAAATTGCAAGGATGAATCTAAGCTATAGACAAAAACACGAAATGGCTTGCATTCATGGAGGTAGAGGCTGCCAGGATAAAGAATGGTAAGGATTATTGTGGAGCATTTTCTCATATTGTTGACCTAATTGCCAAGATTGAGGCGGTGTTTAAGAATTTTGGCAGCATTGTAGGTAAGTCCCCTATCTTGGAAGAGAAACCAACAAAGTAGCCTAGACCTTCACCTGACCTCTCTATCAGAAGGCCCCAACCCCAAGGGCCTTTTATTAGAGAATATGTGCAATCAAACCCACCACAAGTCACTCCCTCTCCTTCCCCTCAAAAAATCAATGTGGATTCTTATTCTCCCCCAAGAGACCAACCATAGAAGAGGATGAAAGTTGAGAAACTGCCATTATTGGTTGACAATCCCATCAATCCAAATGAAAGTGAAGATTTTCATATCACCATGGATGAAATTCAGCAATATATGTCATCTCCCCCAAGACCAAATATTTTTGGCCTTCTTTAGCAAAGGTTCAGGTCGGATGTGGCTATGGAGAGAGATAACCTCAATGATGTGAGGGAATTGGCATGTTCGCAATTCATGTATGTTGATGATGTTATAAAATCCCATGAGTTTAAAGAGTTTGTTTTGAGATCAAAGAGGGAGGAGCACCTTAAAAGAGTTTAGTTGGAACAAGTAGATGTGCCTAAAGAAATGTATGAAGTAGCTACAAAGGTAAGGGCATAAATTAATTTTTAGTCCAAAAACATCATGCTTGACGAAGGGGGAAGAATGGTGGAAGATAGTGGACTGCTACTACTCCCTGAATGGGACACTACTTCTGTGATTGTCTTTGATACTATTAGGAAACAAGAAGGATAAGTTTTCTCTATAGAAGAGGAAGCAAAGATGGCATTGACAGGATCAAGGTTCAACCCACATTGGGAAGGCCTTGCAATTTGGGCTCTTGCCCCAAATACAAATAATCTTGCAATTTTTGAAGCATCAAAGGGTAAGGGTATCAAAGGGAGATTGATTGTAAAGAGGGTGTTTGACACCGCTACTCCTAAAGTTGCTACATTAGTGGTAGATTTTTATGAGTTTAATGAAGTTAATGTTTGAAGGTTGAAAGATAGACTTAATACAGTGTTGAAGGAACATAATGATCTCATGGAAGCTTACAACTAGCATCAGGTATTATTGGCTAAAAAAATCCCTTCTTGAAAGTGTGTAGGAATCAAAATCCTCTTCTATAGTCCCCCCTACTCATGTGATGATTGAAAACGTAGAGCTTAAAGAAAAGATTCAAATGTTGGAAGAGAAATTGAAGAATGCTCGATAGAATCAGTAAAAGGAGAATGTGTGCATTGCAATGTGCATCCTAGAGCACAGACTATCTAAAATCTTAAGAAGGCTGGAAAAAGCATGTGTGTCATATCTAAATTTCAGAAATGCCATTACCAAAGTAATTAGGGATCAAGAGTAGCTCAAATGTATATTTGAACAATGGATTCCTAGATTTTAATCTTTAGAAGGTATGTATAAGGGATCTAAACACACATTTGATGCTCCACCTAGTATCTATCTTACTTTGAGATTTTCAAGATGGCATGGAATTATAAAGGGTATTTGGAAGGTATAATTGAAGCTACACGAGAAAGAATGAACTTTTTCATAAATGTTGACAAAAGGGTTGTACCCCACCTGTCAAAAGATAATGCAGATTTGAAGACCTTAGATAAATGGAAGGATAGTTTCAATATTCTAATCCCCACACTCCTCCCTCTGATTTGCAAAGATGGAAATCTTGATTTAAATTAGTTTGATTCTTATTCAAGTAGGATGGTTAATGCAGAAAAAAAGATGGAAACTTTTTGTAGAGAGGCCAGTGCTTTACTTGATGCCAAGTATCATCAAAATTTGGAGAATTTAGAAAAGATCTTAGCTTATGACTGAACTTTTGAGGATATGATTGAGGCATGGAATGAAAAGTATAATTTTTTACCTGGCCTGTGAGTGGATCCATGCTTTTGTTCCTATGCCTCGTGTCTGAGAATTTGGTTGTCAAAAAGTTTTGGGATGAGGTTCTTCACTTCTTTGCATGTTGCTTCCCTTATGTTATAAAAGGGAATCTTGAGCCTCATTCAAAATTTCAAAGTGTTCTAATTTTTTGATCTTGCATCTCGCTATGTAAGCTCTTTTTTGCACAGTTTAAGCTATTTGATAGCACATATAGGAAATGTTGTAATTTTGCTCCATAATAACAAAAGATTACTCAAATACTTAAGTGTATTTCTTTAATTTTGAATATAGACCTATCTTTCTCTCTAGTATTGTATTCACTATCTTTTGACTAAAAATAATCAAGGGTTATTTGTAAGTTGTCATATCATATCATGTGTTTATTTTATGGATGTTGAGATGTTAGCTTTTGTTCAAGGAATGGATTAATATTCCTTTCAGTTTGTATAGGAGTGAATTTTTACCCCCCTTGCAAATTCCCCTTTTTCACCTTAGAAATATCAAATTTGACCATGTAATTTTTCATCCTCAATTCGAACTCTATCCACTTGGTGCTTGTTTTTAGTGTCGATGGAAGAAATTTGTTTGGGACGCATGTAGCCCATTGTCATCCTGACAAGATTCCTGACTCTAGAATCTACAAAGGTGTTACATTCTCCATTAGCAATGAATCATAATGCCCCTGCACCCTTATATCGGCCTTTTACCAGTTCTTTCCCTCTAGAACTCACCTTCAAATTCTTGTCTTTCACATTCATCTTATATTCTTCAAACTTGACACAATTCTTGAAAATTCTCACATTCTTGAGCTACTCGTTGCACTATTGGCTTCATGATTCCAACATTATAGCATTCTTCACATCTACCACAGAAGCTACAACTTAGTGTCTTGTGAGACTCCCTTCAGCGTCGCTATGGCCATATCGACTTTGCCACGGTTTTAGACTTGCACTCCTCTCTCATTAGCCTTGAGTGCCTTTGATCAAGGGTGGTATTTTTTTGCTTATTCTTACATTGTTGTTGGATTTGAGTAGCATAGTGTTTCTTGTAGAATTCAGTACTTTCCTTTCCTACATACTTTCTTTATTGTATTTCCATTTCTCTATCTATCTAGCTAACCATGGAGGTGAAACACCAAAATGGGGATTTGATTGTGACAAGCCCTGAAATGGCCCC
The DNA here is from genome assembly GCA_007258455.2 of Sequoia sempervirens. Lineage (NCBI taxonomy): Eukaryota > Viridiplantae > Streptophyta > Pinopsida > Cupressales > Cupressaceae > Sequoia > Sequoia sempervirens. The sequence goes on along the minus strand of VDFB02000017.1, from coordinate 325,833,622 downwards.
AACATTCTCCCCTTCTTTGTTGTGTAGGTGATTGTTCATGTGGAGCTTGTTGGTGAATTGGACACTTCATGAGTTGCATTCTCTCCTTTCTTGTTCTTATCATTGTCATAATATTTCTCTCATTATTTTAATTATACTATCATTTAGTGTCTTAGTCATCACTTAAAGCATCTTCAACTAAGCTATCAGTAGATTTTAGTACCCTTCACTATCCTTTTACACCTTTTGTCCAAATGAATTTCAATGCACCTGTGAGACACCAATGTGTTGCGTTGTCATCCCTAATCTATGCTACTATCCTCTAGTAGAGATATGTTTGAGGTATAGTCTAGGTTCCTAAAATCTACTCGTCTAGTCCAAACCTAACTCTCAAGCTAGTAGAGTGATAAAAGCACTAAGAGTGCTCTTTATTCTCTATCCTTGACATCAAATAATTCATTAAACACCTATGTGGTTGAGGTAGATTAGGGCAGCCTTCAACTCTTAGCTCTTCATGACCTGGATTCATTGAGTGGTCGGTCCCCCTCTACATTTTGGTGAACCCAACGTGAACCATTTTGGTTCCATTTGGCAGTACTGAAATACCCTCTCCTTGTATCCTAGGAGTGTTGTGGGTGTGAGTGTTGCAAGGCACCTAGCCTTGTAACCCAACCTACGACCCCTAGTGGCATAGCTTTAAGGTTCCCTAAGCATTGTGGAACGAAACCTTGAGTGGGTAACCGTATAACTGTAAAACCCTTGGGGGATCCTGTGAAAGCTCTGTTTAGTGTACATAGAGATGACCTCCTTCTTACATCTACCCATCCCATCTATGCAACCTACGGGTGGATCTCTTGCCATAACATTCACCTCACAAGATTTTTCGATGAAATCTAATAGGGAACCATCTCCCTTATACATCTTCCCACATATCAATGGAAATACTATAACAGGGGTTCTCATTGACCCTACATGTTAGGTGAATTTCATTACAGAGGAGATCATGTTGATTAATTTCTTGCACAAGGATGGATATGATGAATCTAGGAGCACTATACATACACACGATGGGCTTTCCATTCCTCCCATCGGTTGTATCACCTTTTCAGTCCAAATTGGGCCTAGATCTACAAATGCACTCTTTGACATCATCCCAAGTTCTAAACTATTCAAAGTGAAACTAGGTATTTCCTAGTTGGTGGCCATGAATGTAGTTCCCTCAATGGTCCATAAGTTCTTGAATTTTTCCCATGAGGGTTTGGTGCATGTAGTCCACAACATCAATTAGAAATTGTCAATTGTGTGTGGGGGCTACTCACTGGATCACTTATGGCCTGCCCCTATTGATCCACTTACTCCTAGGACGGACCTCTTGTACCAAACTTATGTAAAGTACAAGAGTGGGGGCATAATGACGAAGGTGAGATACCCTCCATCTCCCTATTCCATTTTGCATAGAACTTTCCTAAAGGCAAACCATGAGGTTGCCTTAGCTCAGGAAAAGGAAGAGGAGAAGCACACTTGGGGCTCTACTTCTTCCTCTTCCACTATCCCACATGTCACTTCCTCTCACCCTACTACGGTGCCATCAACTTCCACTCCTATGCACTTTTTTGGGGGTCTAATGGTGCCTACTTGGTGAAATCCTAAGTGTCTAGCATTTGAACTTCTTATCTTACCTATAGTGGCTTGGCCCATTTTTTATGGTAAGGGAAAGGGTCCCCATGGAGTATCTTCAATTTCTCGGCCTTCATAGCCTCCTCCTACTCCTACCTTTGAGGTAGTGAATGGGAAGAGGCCCACCACTAAGGCACTCAAGCTTGCTTCTCCTATTATTGTTCCATCATCCTCTCAATCTCTTCCTCTTGTTCCCATCTAGGAGTCCCTCCCTTTGCCAGAAATGATTGTGATGGATACTTTGATGGTTGAACAAGAGCCTTTTGTCCATTCTCAAGTTGTGCCCTCTAGCTCTTAGAGTCATAGAAACCACCTTGCATGTGAGCACAAGCGTTGAAGGAAGGCTCTGGTCACTGAGTAGGTCGCCTTAAAAAAGAAGGAAGAGGAGTTGGTAGCTCCTGATTTGGAATCTTTTGTTGTGTCCTCCCCTTTCGTCCTCTCTACTTGAGTTACCTCATCCTCAGTCTTGTTTTTGTCTCTCCCTGTGAGCGTGAATGACCCTCACCTAAAGAGGATGCAAGTATTCATTTCTCCTTTGGTTGAGCCTCCTCTTTTGATTTCCCTTCTAGACATCCCACCATTTTTGAAACCTATGGACATGCTAAATATCTCAGTGATGTTCACCATAGTTTTCTCCTCTTCCTCTATGCCCTTTACTTCATCTATGGGGATCTTGCATCCTCTGATGAAGCAAAATATGGAGGATGACCCTAATTGTAATGGGGTTTGGAAGAAGGGATCACCTTCTTTGGAGGTTGGTTTTGTGTTGGCTTGTGTCATCTTAGTGAGAAAGGAAGCCTCGATGTCCCCGGAGTTCATAACTACTCCCAAGTCATTTGGTGAGATTAGCAATGGATCTTAGGTGTCACCTCCCTTGCTCACTAAGTTGACACATGGAACTCCTATGAAGTGCATGTTTAACTCTATAGGAAAGGTCCTAGCCCTATCAGCGATTTTCATGAAATTGCTAACATTCACTCCACAAGAACTGAGTGGAGAAGACCTTGAGGGGCCTTCTTCCTTGGCTCTTGTTGCAGGAGGATCAGAGGGTACCCCCTTGATATTCCACCCTTGCAAGATCATCCACCCTCCCCTTACAGTGATCTAGACTAGGAGGATGATGACCTCTTGGTTGATGAGGACTAGGAGGTGCCTCTTCTTTATCTATAGATTATATTATGTGTGTGTGTATTATGTTTCCCCGTGCTTGTGTTATATGTTCTTGGATGACCCTTGTCACCCTTGTAGGTGCTTTTATACAGGAGTGTTTTGTGTCATCTTCTATCTGTCACTTAATTCTTCTATTTTTCATGTATTGATTTTCAACAACTGGGGACAATGCAAAGTGTTGGGGGCATTTAGCCCCCCCTTCCATGTTGACCCAATTTTTTATTTTCATTTTTTCTTCATGTGCCTTCTTCATGTGGTCTGATATAGTAGGGGCTTAATGGAAATTCATTTATATATTATTATATCTATTTATCTATATTTATAAGTAGCTTTGACCCCGAAATATCAAATCACCCCTATCTCTTGTTCATCATGTCATTTTCTCCCTTTCTTTTTATCTTTCTCTCTTCTTTGCTTGCTTTGTGATGTTGTGGTGCTCATGTGTTGTCCCTCACGTGTGAGACAACATTACCATAGTTACATATCGTTATGTTCTATGGGATACAACATCACTTTTCATTCTTGCTTTTCTCTCCTTAGGATTTCACGTGCCTTTATGTTCAGCATGCACCATCTTAAGGGGGGGTTCTCATACTGCTTTGATTTTCAGAAAATACAATCGGTGGCCAACGAATCTTTTTGAAAATATTTATATTTTTCAAAAATTGTATTCCTCAAGAAGGACCCCTAGCATAATACTTTTCCTTCGTCATGGGTTCGTAAAGAAAGAATTTGAGAAACTTTCCTTAGAGGAGAGAGTACCTTTTCCTATGGGAGAAGTTTTGACCTTTCCCTTGCCAGGGGGCTTTCTTCCTTTAGAATTCCTTGATGAAGTGAAATCTTTTGAAAGGATTCCTTGATGTTGAATTGATTTACGAAAAATATGGTTGCAATTTCAAACAGTGTGTCCCTTGATTGGACCCATTTTCTTTTGAAGGGTTCCTAAGGGACCCCTTTGAAAGCTCTTCCTTCGATTGTTGACTGTTTGCATGACTATTTGTCTACTTGCTTGCCTGCATGGATTTTTGTTTTCTAACATGTTTTGTCTATGGATTAACATGTTGCTTTGTAGGTGCACCTATGAAGCTTCTTTCCAATCTAACTCTGCGGAGTCCCCTCACATCAGGCTTCCTTCAAGAGAGAGTACCTGGGGGTGCCTTCTTTCCAAGTTTGAGGACCTGTAAAGTGATTACATCCTACGGGATCTATTCATCATTGGTCTGTGGGACTCCAGTGTACTTTATTCAAATTTTTAGCTCTGAGGACCTATAGGTCCCTTTGTTCAATCCTCCTCAAGAGAGAGTACATGTGGAGTCATTTTCCTACCCTACGCTTTCAAGTATGCCAGATTGTGGTCTGCTTCCTCGATAGTTCAGGTATATTTTCTTAAAAAAATTGTGACCTACTTTATCAAACACTCATTGGCACTCATGTTCACTAAAGTGAGGGAAAAATGTATAGGAGTGAATTTTTACCCTCTTGCAATTTGTGATTAACTTGGATAATGATGATGAGGTTTCTAAAAATGATGAGGAAGTGCATAATGAGTTGAATTAACTATTTTCCACTTTTATGAATTTAGATGAGAGAAACCATGATGATCCCCCTGATGTGAGTGACCCACCACATTTTGAACCTAGTGATTTTCCTATTATGGAACTTTTCATTTCCCCTTTAGCTAGATATCCATCTTTCATATATGATGAGCAAGATTGGGATCTAGATGACCTACTTTAGGTTGGCTCGCATGTGACATACTTTCACATTTTGATTGCATAACTAATGTGATCCCCTTTATCATGTCGCTTGGAATGTCTTTATGTTTTTGAGTTTTCTTTGGATGAAACTTGTTACTATGTTGGTGCAAGGATACAAAGGAAGTGAATCTATTGTGGAATTATTCTATTTGTATCTCCATTATTCTATCTATTGTAAAAAAAATATTTTCGTTTGTCTTGTATTTTCCTTTTGGGGATGGTGCAAGGTGTTGAGACATCTAAGTATCTTTCATGTTGACCCAAAATCTATTATTTTCTTTCACTCTCTATGTGTCATTATTCCTTTAGTGTCTGTTGTTCTATAAGTATTTGGGGAATGATGGCAGTTCTAAACTCTATTATATCACTATAGCAAAGACATACGTTGACCCTAAATTTGTGGATCCCTTATGTGTTATATTTTGAGATTGCATGTGGGGGAAACTTTTCTTCAACAAGCAACTTTATTTGGAAACATATCAATGGCATAGTACTTTCCAAATAAGCTCTCATTTCCCTTGTATCAATTGGAATTTATCATTTTCTACTTTAAATTAATTGCTCATAGCATGGTGTTTAGCAATTCAAAGTGGGGGCATACATTGGCATTATTTCATTTTGGCATTTGCACCTCCTAAGGTGAGTTTTATTTTTAGTTTGATATTTTTCTTCAATTTTTTTGATAAGAGTTAAACTTAGTGTAGTGTTGGCATAGCACATTGATCATTTTGTGGCACCTTAAGTATCAAAGTTATTAGGGAGTATAAATTTTGGTATGTTTGGCATATGGGTACACATTTTATGATGAATTTTCCCATCTTCCACCTTTTTATGTGTACACACCTTGTAGACCTAGTTTTTGTTTCTCATTTTTTCATGGGGCTCACCTAGTGTATAGCGAACTACACTAGCCCTTGTGAGTGTATTTTTTGGACAAACAGTTGAGGCTTGATCCATCCTTTTTTCCTCTTTGCATTGGCTTTGGCATTGTATGCTTGTGTATCTTGTCTTGTTGCACATATCTTACATGCATGTGTGTCCTTTGTGCTTATGTTGGTTTTCCATGTGGCCTTGGATCTTGGGGGCTTGAGCACCCTTCTTGATTTTGTCATCCTATTTCATTAATATTTGTGCACTTGGACCCCTCTTGACACATATCTGTCTAATTTAGTGTGAGTATGAATGTAAGTTCATACTCTCACTAAAGTGGGGGATAAATGTAGTGTAGGAAATTGTATACCTTTACAATTTTACACTATTTTTGGGTCCCTTAATTTAATGGACTTAATTAAGCTTCTAATTTTCCATTTATGTATTCCAAAGACTTATTTTTCCCATTTTCTGAATGGAGAACTGACATTAAATAAATTCAATCAATAACTAAATCACCATGGAATATGTGTATCTTGGACTTATAGTTTAGGACCCATTCGCCCATGGGTGAATGGGTCCCCTTTAAGTTCCAACACCCATTTTAAAATATGTTTTTGGTGGAATTTTAATTATTCAAATTCAACTTGCAATTATCGGCTTTTAGAATGTATTTTTTTGGGAAATTAGATAAACACCTATAAATACATAGTCTTTTATCATTTGAAATATAACACTTAACAAGTAAGTTGATCTAGCATTAAGGTGAAATTCAAGTGAAAATATTATTGTCAAGAGCATTCAAGAGCAGATTTATCATTCATTTATTGCAGCAATCAAGATCCTAACATCATGTCCAATTTTATGTGTGTTCATGTCATCTTGTGAAGGATAACATGCATTGTTGATCCGAAAGCATCCAAGCATTTCAAGTATCCATATCAATAAAGAAAAAAAAGATCCAATTCCTTTGAAGAGATGTGTTTGACTTCAATCCTCTAAGGAAAGCCACTGAAGGGTAGTGAGTTGTAGCAAGCATTGTTCATTCATCATTTCCTTCCTTTTTCATTATCTTTCTATCAAGGTTTAATTACCAAACTAGGGTTTTTCCAAGGAAAACCCCCATACAAACAAAAAAAATCCTCTTTGTGTATGTGCAAATTACAGGTTATTGAAGAATTTAAGAGATCTTGAAGGAGCAATTTTGCATTATTGCACAAGTTGTCATCATTGTTGTCAAGCCACAAAAAATAAGTTGTAGAATTCACTTTCATCACTCTGATAGTGGTACTTATGTCAAATAGAAGCCAAGATCTAGCATCAGAGGACTATCAAGAGTTATTTTGGAAGCCTTGACAAGGACCCATTTTCCAAGGGGGAAACTAGTCCCTTAGCAAGTCTTAAAAATAGCTTTTGGTGACAGGTACATGCCATCAGACCCTTCTTAGATCTGCCTACAAATTGTCATTTCCATTTTTGTACATTCTAAAATCTACATTTTAGGTATTAGGTCTTACTTTTCATTTAGTTTGAGTGATTCAAATCATTTTTATTTATTTCCAAATCTATCCTATTGTCCTAAGGACTAATATCTAGGTCTAATTCACTCACCATTGAGGTTGAAAGACAATATTTACACCTTGTGATCTCTTCCTAATGAAATCCCTATGGAAAGACACCTATTGAGATTCCTAAGTTTTATACATACAAATAAACCTTTGGAGATCCATTTCCCCACATTTCATTTATGAACCAAAATCATGGTTAAAGACTTATGATGGTTTCACTCGCCCTACAATAGGTTCAATCACTCTTCCACTTAAATTTTGACTAAAATAACTAGAAGTACATTCTCCATCATCCCAATGTTGAACCAATTCTATGTGAAATTAGGTTATCCATGGCTATGCTCCATGAATATCATCCCATCCATAATCCATAAGTGTATAAAGTTCCCATTTGAAAATCAAATATATACAGTTAATTATAGTGGGTTTAATCCTTTGGCTTCCCATGGAAACTTTTCACTGGACTATTTTTGGCCTCGACCCATAGAACCTGTTAAGCCTTGTGAGGGTTTATTTTACAGGTCATATCAAAAATTTAAGGAAAAGTGTACAATAGAGTTATCCCTTAGCAATATTCCTGAGAATGATAGGGCTATGATTGTTCCTCCTACCCCACAGGTTGTGGATGAACCTGTGTCCGAAGAAAATACCCTTCTAAATACACAAGCCATTTATGTTGCAATTCCTCCACCAATATCATACAAAAGACCAAGAGACAATCGCATATTACCTTTTTTCCATCAAAAAAAAATTATAGAACTAAGGAGAAAGCGGTTTCCCAACCCCCAATAGTCTCTTTAATTCCTCCTTTGAGGGAATAAAAGAGACCAATGGTTGAGAAACCCGCTCTTACCCATTCACAAATTGAAAACCACACAAGAAGAAACAAAAATATTAAAGAGCGTAGGCATAGATGTCATTCTATTACTCATTAGTTGGGTGAAAACAAAAAGACATTACCTAATGGTCAAAAACCTATGCAAACAAATCAAGATGAATTGCAACATTCACCAAAACATGAAATTTAACCTTTCATGTCCCAACCAAAACAAAGAGTGAAAAAGAACTTACAAATAAAATTGTCAGTAAACCACCCATGGTGATAAGTCTAGATGATGAGGATGAAGATGCTAAGATCAATGAACAATTGCATAACAAACTATATTTTTTGTTATCAAAGTCTATGGATTTATATGGGGTAAATTGTGATGATCCTCCTAATGAGAGTGATTCACCACGTGTTGAACCTAGTGATGCTCCTAGTATGGCACTTGTTGTAGTCCCTTTGGCTAGTTGTCTGCCTTCCATATATGATGAGCAAGATTAGGATGCGGATGAATTTTCTTTAGATAAAATCTCATGTGTAGTACCCTTTTGTGTTTGCTTTTTATGTTTATCTAATTTTTTCTTGCACGTGATGTGATCCCTTGTGTTGTGTTGCTAGATGTGTCTTTATGTTTTTGAGTTTTCTTTGGAGGACCCTTGTTTATCTGTTGGTTCAAAGATACAAAGGAAATGAATTTTTCTTGACATTCATCTATTTGTATCTCCATTCTTCTTTATGTCGTAAACATTTTTATTTTATCTTGTATTTTCCTTTTGGGGACAATGCAAGATGTTGAGACATTTAGGTCTCTTCCATGTTCACCCAAAATCTTGTTTGTTTTCTCTGTGTCATTATTTTGTTGTGTTCTTAGTTCCATAATTATTTGGGGGGATGATGTTAATTCTTAGCTCACTTATATTATAGAAAATATTTATATTGACTCTAGATCCATGGATCCCTTATGTGATCATCAAGTTGTTTTTTTTGTTGCACTACATTAGGGGTAACCCGTAATCATGAGCTAGCTTCATTTCGGAACATATAGTTGGAATAGGGCTTTCCAAATAAGGTCTCATGACCTTCTCACATGCCATTTATCATTTTTTCTAAATTAAAGCAATTGCTCATAGCATGGTAATTTTCAATTACTTTAAGGTGAGGGCATACATTCCATTGTGTGCTTCACTTTGTTCACATGTGTTGGACTTATTGATGCATTGGCATAGCATTTTAATCATTTGTGTAGCACCTTATCAGAGTTATTGGGACTATAACTCTTGGTATGGTTGACATGGGTACACACCTAGTGAAAATTAGCCCTCACTAGTCCTTGCATGTTTCTCATTTGACTACTACCATTGAAAATCTCACCTAGTGAATATCAGACTTCACCAACCCATCATGCCTTTGGTTCATGATTCACCTAGAAAAAATCAAACTTGGTTATCCTATGAGTCGTGAACTCTTTGGGTATAGATCTTAGCATAACATATCTTTCTAGTCCATGATTTTCATACCCTCTTTTTGTGTTTTATGTTTTTGTCACGTATGTTTTGTGTTGTCTTACTGCATTACATACATGTATGTTCCCTTGTCTTTATGTTGTCTTTCCATAGGATCTTGAATCTTTGGGGCTTGTGCACTCCCTCTAGATTCATTATCCTCCTATCTCTTCAACATTTAGATAATCAGACCCCTCTTGACATATTTTCTACTTTAGTGTGAGTCTGAGCATAAGTTCATACTCTCACTAAAGTGAGGGATAAATGTAGCATCATAAACTGTCACCCTTGACAATTTCACACTAGATTTTTCTCCCTCTTAAGTAATTGGGCCTAATTGTGCATCTAATATTCTAAATTATACATTTTATGGCCCATTTGGAAATTTATCAAGAAAACCCATTTACAAAATTAAAGAAAACATTTAATATTTTTCTCCCAACACTTTACACACCAAAAAATAGGGTTAGGACAAATTCATCCTAGGCCACTTGATCTCCCTATTTTGCCTCCAAATTTTAATATGTAAAAGTTGGAATTTTATTATTTGAATTTTAAATGTTAAATATTAGATATCAAAATTTATTTTTTGGGAAATTAGATTAATAGCATTTAAATACCTAGTTAGTTCATCATTTGAAAACAATCTAGTAAGAAGTTGAAATATTGGAATAAAGAGCATTATCAAGCAATCATTATCAAGTCAAGAGTAGTCAAGAGTAGATTTATTATAGTATTTCAATATTGAAGCATCATGTCAAGTTTTATGTGAGTTTTTTCATGTTTATGTTATCATTTTTTTTGTGAGGAATAACCCTTGTAGGTTTTCCAAGCAATCAAGCCTTTAGGTGGTGTGCATGACTTAAATCCTTCAAAGAAATTATATTTTAATGGTGAGTTGTAGTCTATTTTTTATTCATCATTCATTTGTCATTTAGCCTCTATCCCTCAAAAGGATAAGCTCTCTTTTATCAATTTTCCATTGTCGAGGTGGGAACACCAACATGGGGTTTGACTGAGGCAAGCCCCTATATGGCACAACCCTTCCTCTCTATTTGAATGTGTAGGTTTTAGATCTGAAGAAGATTGAAGAGCAGTTATTCATTGTTACATTCAAACCCTACAACTTTGCAAGATACAAAAACTCAATTATCTCAACATCCGACGAAGATCTGATAGTGGGACCTAAAAGGAACAAGGCCTAGATTAGACTCCTAAGGAATATGAAATATTAATTCTAGTTAGTAGGAAATAGTCACCCTAGGTGACTTATTCCTCCATATTCAGCCCCAGATTTATATACTCGATGCACAAAACTCTGCTTAGTTTGTTTTTGAACATCAAATTGGTCTATCAGTTTCCAGATTTACTATTTTTACATCAAAGTAGTGCATTTTCATTATTATATAGTTGCATCATTGCATTTCATACTAAAACCATTTCCAATTCCCTAAATTCATATCCTAAGATTGATTGGTTCACCTTTCAGGTTGCAAGTCAATCTCATATCCTAGCTAATCTTGAATTTAATGATAAGAGGCCCCCGCCATTGTGGAAAAGCCCCTTGTGAAATCCTAAGGAAAAAATATTAGTTTCTCACCCTTTGCAACTTATTAGTGTGTTAGACTTAATCCATTCTAATGTATTTGGTCTTATTAATGTTCTTTTAATTTCTAAATCTATATATTATGTATCCTTTATTGATGACTACGGTAGGACTTGGATACATTTCCTTAGAAGTAAATCTAAAGTCTTTAGTCATTTTAAAGAGTTTAAGGATCTTGTATAGATTAGACTAATAGAAAGATTAATATTTTGAGGACCAATAATGGCAATGAATATTGTTTAGTATATTTTGATAAATTTATAAGGATCACAAGATAAAGAGACATAAGACAACTCCATACACCCCTTAATAGAATGGATATGCAAAAATAATGAGCAATATGTTATGGGTAGGGCTAACAATATTCTCAATGGATCTAAATTGGAATAAAAAAAATTAGTAGAGGTGGTTTCCCTAGTTTCTTACTCAATTAATAAGTGTTGTATATTAGCTCTTGTTGAAAAGACACCTATGGAGGTGTGGCTAGACAGATAACTTCATTGATAATTTTTTAAATTATTGGTTGTGATACATATGCATGTGTCTAAGGAGAGGTTGTCTATGTTAGAGAACAAGGATATAAAATGTATCTTCATTGCTTATGGAATCAATGTGAAAGAGTAATGGTTTTGGGATCTAATGGGAAAAAATTGTATGGAAAAAGTGTTTATCTTTAGAGAAGTTAAATCTTCTTCTATAATATTGCAACCAAATAAGAGTAAAGAATATTGGTTCAACTACCCACAAAGACCAAGAAGGTTGAACCAAAATCCCACAAAGGACCTAAAGAGGAAGAGAATTTAGATAGTTCAAATAGTTTGAAAGAGGAGATAGAACCTACACCTTGATCATTGATAAGGTCCACTTAGCAAAGATAGAATCCAAATAAGTATACTACTACTGATTGAAGATATTCATTTACTTTGATTACTAGCACTAGTGAGCCTAATAATGTAGCTAAGGATATGGATATAGATGATGTAGAGTCCTAGAAAGTGGTTGATGAGTCTTGAAATTGTCCCCTTTTCCTTGTTTAAGTTTCATACTTTTCATGATATTTATGATGTTTACAAAGACATTACCCAAACCTTCCTAATTATTTTAAGTATTAAATCATTAAGGATGATATATATTATTTTGCTAAATTATTTTTGAATCTATGAATGTCTATGAAATTTAGTAGAGTTTTATGTTGATTATGGTTATTAATGATGAAGAGACATCTTTGAAATAAACTAACCCTTGCAACAAAGGATCTATCAACCTTCAGCAAAGGACTTGTTAACCCATAGTGAAGGACCTATCAACCCCCAACAACAAAGACATGTCAACCCATAGCCAAGGGGATGATCACCTACAACACATGCAGTCTTTCGTAACTAATGGAAGCAGTGGTCAAAGATTAATGAAATAATTTATTTATAGATCATTCTATTTATACTAATGTTGTCACCTAACAAAGATAATCATGGAGGAAAGAAAATATTTTTAATAATGATGGATTATGGTTCATCAATAGTTATACATGTAGAGTGCATTTCCAGCTATAACTATCTTCTTTATGATGCAAGTCTTAATGTGATTATGACACTCTCATCTCCACATGTTTTTTTCCATTATTGTTTAGAATAAGACTGAGTCCTCTTCCTATGTTTTTGGGGGAGTTGATAGTTGTTTACAAGTTGTTTTGATTCCAAGAATAATCAGAATCTTATGATCCTATATATATGTTAGATCTCATGAGAGGTCAAGGATCTAGTATTCTAGTGTTAGTAGATTTGGATATAAGAACTTTTTTGTCAATCAATACTTTATTCTCAATTTGTGTTATCTGTTCAAATTGTAATAAAGATAGATTCAATCAATTACATGAAATTTTGAGTTAAGATTTAAGAGAGATATTGTGGTATTTCACTATTCAAGAAAGGGCCACTTGAGGTAATTGCAATGATCCTTGTAGTTTAGACTATTACTAACAATAGAATAAATTAAGTTTTATTTCCTAATTTAAAATTGAATTGAATTATTGAGTAGTAATTAATTGTTATCATGGTTATTTTAAGTAGTTACAAAATAGTTGAGTTTTTAATCACTATCCTCATGAGATCATTTACGTGTAGCAATTGTTATGCAACTAGATTTTCTTCTAGATAAATTTGTTTTTAGTTAATTTTGTTTCCAGATGAAGTTGTTTTTTTAACTCTTCTATACACAATTGATTAGGACAACTCAAAATTATTAGTTGCACATATGGTGCTAGCACCATCCACAAAATTATGATTCCCTAGTTGATAAATTAACTATAGCACATCTAGGTCAGTGAATTGCTTAGTAAGGGATTTGTTGATCCATTAAGTTGTATGCAATATTTTTTTGCATTACTTAATTGAACATAGATGGAGTTACTCATTGTTGGAATTTTTTCCAAGGATGGTGCTAAAGTTCAGAATTTAAAAAATAGTTCATTTATATATTGCTTTCTTAATTTAGGAATTTGTATTTACAACAATTAGGACTAGTAGAATTTATAAATCAATCTTGAACTACTTACTAACAGTGTGCAGAAAATCTATTAAACACAAATTACTAATGCATACAATGGTAGAGAGATGCTTTAGGAAGATTTCTTCCATCGAACCAAATTCAAGAGGAATTATTTGAAGATGTTGATGCAAGAGAATAACTAATGCCATCATAGGATTTGACTAAGGGAGTCAACAAAATAAAAAATAGCCCTCACACCAATAGCTATTTTGGACTTTAGGAGAATCGCCATTATACATCTCAACATTATGGTAGACGAGGTAGTGGAAAACCTGAATAAACCTATTACATTTGAATTTCCAATAGAAAATCAAGAGCAAGCGACTACTCTAAAAAACATACCTCCTTCAGCCTTACCCAATTTTTATAGATTAATTATAGAAGCTTATGATATGTTTATGTTCAAATTTGATGTTTTATGTCAAAGCTATGATTATATCATGAACACACATAGGCTAAAAAACTTTCCAACCACATCGAAATATGTCACTTTGTGGTGATTCATGGGGCTAGGCAGAAATGTAGTGCCAAATTGGGAAACAATGAAGGAAAATTCTTGCAAAAACACTAAGATTATTATTGGTGGGGAGTTATGAAAAGAGATTATATCTTCCAAATTTAAAAAAAGTAGGATAAACCCCCTGAACATTATGTTGAGAGATTCCAATTCTTTTTGAAAAATTCACACCAGAAAAGGCTCTCCCTAGAGTAATCAAATTGGTATTTCTAAGAGAGGTGGATGAAGATTGTTTGGATGCATTGAACCTAATTGGAGCAGGGGATATCTTTCAATTTCCTTTTGATGAAATCTACCAAATATGTAGAAAATATTCAAGATCAACCATGAAGAAAACTAGGGGTTCTAGAGCTCTTTCTTCCACCAAAAAATCTACAAGTGCTTATAGAGTGAAACTCATAAACCTTCTATTAAAGATGAATGAATATATAATAAGCCACCTTATAACCCAATTGGACACTTTGCAAAGTAAAAAGAAATAATTAGATGTTTCTCTAATAGAATATTGTCCACACTACCATTGAAAAAGGGTTAACTGCAAGTGTAAAATAAATTTTAGTATCTTTAAGGAGAAGAAAGGAAAACCTAAATTTCATACCCTAGAAGATAAGGAAGGTCAAGTATTCTATATTTCCTAACACAAACCATGGAAAAAAATACAAGGTATGCCTCAAAACCCTTTGTCTTACAATGTTTATTTTCCTTGGATCAATTAAAGTTTCCCTAACTTTAACAATCCACCTTGGAATAGCATGCCAAGTCAACCATAGTCATATGCTCAATCATCTAATTGGATTCCAAAATAGGGGATGTGGTAACAACAATCATATCAATTTCCAAATCATAATCTAGAGTGGAAATCCTCTCAAAACCCATGGCCACCACAATTGCATGGAAACCAACAGTGACAAAACCCATGTAAGCTACCTACAACCACAATAATAGCTAGTCATTATGCCAAGCCTAGTCATACCTACCCCAGTACAACTAAGAGCACCACAATTTCTTGCCCAACTTGCACCAAACCCTAACAATAATCCTATTCAATGAGTCTCTACTAATGAACCCATCCAATACCCAACCTATTCAGTTGAGGTTGGTGATGTCCACATATGTTCAAGAAAAATGTAACTTGTTGGGTTTTCATCTCCACATATTACAAAACTTCCTGATAAAAAACTAATAATTGAAACTAATGACCATTAAATGAGAAACCTAAAAAACCATGGCCACAGATAGAAATCACATACAAGGAACCACCATTCTTAGAGAGTTTGACCACTTAAAAATTTCACCCTGAACCTAAATTTGACTTCTTGAGTCAACTGAAGAATGTTTATGTTGAAATTCCCTTGATCCTAGCTATCAAGGAAGTGCCCATGTACACAAAGACTGTGAAGCAACTATGCCTCAAAAATATAGGAAGGAAAAAAAATTACCCTTAAACTATCCAGGTTATAAGACTATTGGTTGATATTATGTTGGGAAACCTAGTTGTCTCAAAATATGCAGACCCTGGTAATCCTATGGTGAATGTGCAAATTAATGGCACACTCACCAAGAATACTCTAATTGATCTAGAAGAAACAATAAATGTGATGACAAGAGAAATAATGAAAAAGCTTCAACTAATGGATCTAAGACCTACACCCATAGTATTACAATTTAAAGATAGGTCAATAGTCAAACCAGAGGGTATCATTGAATATTTATTCATCACACTGGACTCAGGGGAATGCCCCAGGAAACATCATGGTCCAACAACCTAAGTCCAACCCAGGAGGATACCCATTAATCCTAGGAAGACCATGGTTATCCATAGTAGATTCATTTATAGGATGTAGGTCTAACAATATCCGTTCCAATGTGAATGTGAAAAAAAATGGTCCTCTATCCACCTATACAACCTTATGCTGACTTGGAATAGTCTATCTATAAAAAATTGGAAGATGATGACCAATATTCTCTCCAAACACTCATGACCACTTAATGAAGCCCAATGGACAATATTCAAGATGAAGACAAAATTATTTCTAACATTATACAAAAAACTTATTGGATGGACCCGCAACAAGACCAATGTCTAGCATGTTTGAATTCCCCATTGCATAATATATACCTACGATAGCCTCTAAATCTACCTTGAAGTTATTCCATTCATTACTTAAATAAAATTATAATCTTAATTTATTAGGGCTAGATGTTTCTTTTTTCATGAATTCTTCAATACCAATGGAAATATCACCTTGTAGAAAACTTAATGTCAACAATCAATTGACAGTATCCCAATAGACTGGATTTATTAAAATATTGTAAACTCACACAACAACATTTTCTTGGGAATATCATGACATGAAGGCCATAGATCCCAAACTATGTATGCATAGAATATACATCAATGAGGGATACAAACCAATAAGACAACCACAAAGAAGGATGAACCCAACTATCAAAGATATAGTGAAAAATATTGTAAACATTATTGGATGCAAGGTTCATATATCCAATATCAAGACAATTAGTGGGCTTCCCATTGGTAATAGTACCTAAGAAAGGAAGAAATTGGTGAGTACATTTTAACTATTAAGAATTAAATAGATCCACAAGGAAGGATCAATTATCTCTTCCTTTCATTGACCAGGTGTTAGATTCATTAGCAAGGAAGAAATACTTTTATTTTCTAGATGGGTTTAGTGGCTAAAATCAAATTAAAATAGCTCTTGAAGATCAAGATAAAGCAACCTTTACATGTCTATGGGGTACCTATGCCTACTTGATCTTTCCATTTGGACTATGCAATGCCCCTGCAACCTTCCAAAGAGATGTTTTGAGTATATTTTCATATTTCACCCATGATTCTATGGAAATATATATGGATGATTTCACCACCTATAGAAATTTTTATGAAGAATCATTAACAAACTTGGAGGTCCTTCAAATGTGCCAAGATCATAATCTCTCTTATTCATGATAAATATTTCATGATGATAGTGACTGAATGAGTGGTTTTGGGAAAATTTATGTCAAAAAGAGGGATTCAGGTGGAACCTAATAAAATATAAGTAATCTTCACTCTACCTATCCCAAAAAAGCATAAATATGTAAGGATTTTTTTGGCCATGTAGGATATTATAGGAGATTCATTAAATAATTTAGTAAGATATAAGCTCCCTTGTTTTTCCTCTTATCTAAGAATATTGAGTTTGAATGGAACCTTTCCTACAAAGAATCTTTTGAATCTCTTAAGACATCTCTCACAAAGACACCTATTTTCAGAGGACCTAACTGTATTGTTCCTTTTCACATCCATATAAATGCCTCTAACTTTTCTATAGGAGTTATTTTAGGACAAAAGGAAGGTAATTTGGAGTATTATATCTACTACATAAGTAAAAATATGCGATTTTTTGAACTTAATTACACAATTACAGAGAAGGAGATGGTAGTTATAGTCTATGCAATTAAAAAATTAAGACACTACATCATTGGTTATCCTATTTTTTCATACTGATCATACAACAATATAATAGTGAAAACCAGCTCTTGATGGATGTCTTGCTAGATGATTATTATTGTTGTGGGAATTTGAATCACTATTCTAGATAAACTAGGCAAAGCAAATGTGGTACATAATTTTCTCTCTAGGATAAATATCAAAATAGAAGAAAAAATAGTGGATCTCTTTTCTTGATAAACACATGTTTACCTTAACAATGCACACACCTTGGTATGCAAATATAGCTAACTACTTGGTTGCAGGAAGGACACCCCAACATCTTTCACCTTGAGAGAAAGGTGCCATTTAGTTGAACATAACTTTCGATATGCATGGGTGGTTGGCTACTTATTATACACATGACCTAATAATATTATGTGTATATGCATGAGGAAAGATGAATTTTATGATATTATGAAGGCATTTCATGATGAGCCTTATGGAGAGCACTTTGCAACCAAAAGAACAACCCTCAAGATCTTAAACATTGGATACTATTGACCAACGCTACATAAATATGTAGTTAAGTATACAAGAAGATGTAAACTATCAAAGGATGGGTAGACCTACAAGGAGCAATGAGATGCCTCTGCAGCCACAATGGTCATTGCAACATTTGATAAGTGGGGTCTTGATTTCATTGGATCAATAGACCCGACTTACAACAATAAGGAGTATATACTAGTCTATACTTACTATCTAACCAAATGGGTAGAGGTTAAAGAATTGTAGTTTTCTTGAGATAGAAAATTTACAACATTCCTATGTGAGGAAATCTTCACAAGGTATGAAATTCCTAGAGAGATATAGTCACATATCAAGGACCATAATTTACTTCAGATATGATTGCCTATCTGGTCAAGGAATATGAGATCACTCATATGAATTTATATCCTTAACAACCACAATAAAATGGGTAGGTTGAGGTTAAATAGATAAATTGAAACCATCCTAACGAAGATAATAAAATTACATAGAAAGGATTGAGCAGCAAGATTACTAGAAGTTGTCTAGGCATACAATATAACATGGAAAACCACCATAGGATTTGTGCATCATATGAATTATCATTGGGAAAAAGGTTGTCCTCCCTATTTAATTTAAACATAAAACACTCAAAACAATGATGAAACTTGGAATGGACCTCTCTGAAGCTCAAAACGTGGTAGACTACATCATCTCAATGCTCTAGATGAGTTAAAGATGAAAGCAGTCCATTATACAAAAATTATGCAAAAGCAAAGAATCAAGTGGCATGATCATTTCATCAAGACTAAAGAATTTCATGAAGGGGACTAGGAATTTCTCTATGATTCAAGATATAAGAATCACAAAGGTCAATTAAAAACAAGGTGGTTCGTTCCTTCTAAAATAAAGTAAGTCTTTCAAAATGAAATAGTACAATTAACTAAGATTGATTCATTCAATTTTTTTTTATGGTAAATAGACATCATCTCAAGTTATATAAAAATCCATTGCATAAATAGGAGTTTCTACAGTACTTACAACAATAGTTTACACCATCTTCAAGATTACTAAATTCAACATTGATTGTCAATAATGAAGAAACCACTGAATCATCCATTTCTACATCTGTAGATGAGCCCACCAACTCACCTATTGATATTTTGCAAGTATGATTTTATCAAAAAAACCACATGCACACATAGAATGCACCTTAATAAAACCACATGATTGATAAAATACATTCTAGATACATGCAACAATGTTTCCTACAACTCTTTTCTTGGTACTTGTAGCAACAGCCCCGAGGCACTTACCATAAGGACCTGTTTTACAACTACCCACAACAACTATCACTTTCCACTGACATCACTCTTATCACATCTACATGCAACCACTCTTAGTTCATCTCCCAACTACACACAACATATCATTTCACTCTAAGTCATTTTGATGCATGTCATAGCCTTTCTATTATATCTATCTTTTTTCAAACATGTTTCATTGCTCACTTGGTTTCTCAATGTGACGAGTTACATGTAATCACATCCATTTGCTTCCATCATCACATCTTTCTCAACTAGTTTATTTTTTACAACCATTCAAATCAACTCGCATGCACCACCTTTCCCATCATCATAGCTATTATAGGTATTTTTCACATTATTGACTATAATTGACATTAACTCTATTTATTTTCTCTATGATTCACACTCATGTAGTAATTATTTTGTAATATATACATATCCATGATTCTTTAAACATAATTCCCTTTTTACTTCTTACATACCTTTCCATTTGAGGACAAATTAACATTTTAAGTTGGGAGGATTCCACATTAATTACAAATATGGAAAATATTTTGGATGACATACTAAGCCTTGTACTTTCATAAGCTAAAAAGCAACCAGTTAAGTTGTATATACCACCAATCTTTGTACCAACAATCTTTGGTAAAAGGAACCATCAACAAGAATTGTGAAGTCACAAACACAACAATCATAGCCATTCATAAGGGAAAGAAATAAGGCATAGCAACAAGTAGGTTGAAGAGGAACATGTAAGAATAATTTTGTGGAACTATAGAATGCGAGGAGATTACCAGAAGGGAACCAGTAGCCCATACTACATTATTAGAAGACCAAGTTTTCTTGCCTATTTTTCAACAAGAAGGATGGTTGGATTATTTTCTTCAACTTATAGAATACAATGAAGCTATGGCACAATGATTTTCTAAGATATTACAAAACAATGAAGCTACAACAAGAGGTATGAGAATGGATGCCTCATAATCAGCAATTGTAGAAGTCTCTAAGTTGCTTATAATTGGGGAGGAGTTTCTAGTGAGAAAAGATGTCATTATAGCTAGAATTGAATTCATATAGCTAGGAGAGGAATTGGATTCCTTGTCCCAAGGTACTAAACGTCTTTCCTTACCTTGGTTATGGGCATCTATAATTGTGTACATAATTAAATACCTGACCTGTGATGCTAGGGAATCCCTATTGTATACAATACACTTGAAACTATTAGGTCACCTTCACCATCAAAGGCTTGTGAATGTTCCAAATTTCTTGTATAATTTGCTAAAATGAATATCAACTGAGTATAAAAGAAAGAGAAACATGTCAACTTTGTCTCATCACTATTTAGTCACTTTGTTGATAAAGAGAAGCCTTAGTACCCAATTCCCAAATATTTCTTGGAAATATTTTCTATCATGCAATAACATAAATGAAAAACCTCTAAGGCCTGGTCTATACAAAGCAAATAGGGCTCAGGGGGTGAATGAGACACCAACATAAGGGAAAAGGAACATGTAACCTCTTCCCCACAATTTGCCTCACCTGCCTGCAATAATGATACACAATCAAATTCAGAGATGTAGGAAACCCAACATTCAACCTCTAAGGAACAACTTGTAACACCTTTAAAATTTGAAGTTTATGTTTCCATTGAAAACCATTCCTTTCCTAAAACATGTAAAATAAAATTACACCTTCCTCTACTATAGTCAAACAGCAATAAAAATGGTACATGCAACCTAAAAGGTAGTCATACCACAATAGAAAAGGGCATTGTAGGAGGAAAATCACATTCTCAATAAGAAAGGGTTGTTATGATAGAATCAAAAGCAAACTCAAAAAAGGAGAATTTATTTTTGATAAAGAACAATCAAGGTGCCTGCAATTTACGTGTGTGGACACAAGTTCAAATTTTAAATCTAAAGAGGATCTATTTACAGTGAGGAAGAAAACTAAACCTCTAGCAACCCATCAAACCAAGAGGAACTTGTTTCCCTAGCTAATTCTAATGAAGGCCTATTTCTAGAGGATGAAAGTTAATTTAAAATTTTAAAAGGTAGAAAGGAAGTTGATTAGTTGAAAGTAGCTCTTTAGAAAATTAAAAAAATAAAAGAATAGTTGAAAAGGTACCAACAATAAGAAATCAAGTTGGACAACAAAGTTAAAGAATTGGAAAATCACTTTCAAGCTTATCAACAGCAAGGAACAAGTTTGGATGAATTGGCTTAATTGGCCATAATCAAAATAAATCAAAAACCCCAAAACCTAATGAACATAAAGATTCTCAAACAACACCTAGAACCTAACTCTAGTTACTCTTGAGTTAAATTTGTGGAATAAAATAGAAGAAATTTCTCAGTTATAACAAGGATGGAATAAAGAAAGAACAAAAATCATATTGAAGTGTGATAGAAAAATTGAAAAGAAATTTTCAAAAATTAAGATATTAATGATAAAATTGAAGAAATGGTTGACATGATTGTTCATCTCATAAGATGTAGGCCACTTCTAGGCTCTATGCCCTATTCTTGTAGGAATTTTTTTTGTCTTTTCAATTTAATAAATTGATTAGTGATCTTCATGTTTCATTATCAACAACAACATTATTTTTAAAAGCTTATCAAGAAGCCACCCCACACATGCAAGATCAACTATGTGAATTTTATTTGCATAATCTAGCCATTCCATATGATATTGACTGGAACCCACTAATTTATGTGGAAGATGTTCAAATAAAGGCACCAATCTCATTCATTTGTAATGAACATCAAAGAGGCATACTGCGGCAACATTATCATGAAAGGAAAAATTCACTTCCCCTCAATATTAGAGCAGAAGTAGAGGACCCCAATGAGGTAGTCGGGGAATGGATTAAACTAGTGGATAGGCCTATGATGGAAAATAAAATCTTGAAATGCAAGAAAAATACTATAAAATATTTAAAGAATTGACATCAAGAGCAGGAAAAGAGGCACTCAAATTCTCCCAAGACAAATGGAATGAATTAACTTGGGAATTGAAAAGGAAAGATCCCCACTTTGTTTTTAACTACTTAGCATCAATCATAAGGGAACAAAAGTACATCAAGGCTTCCCTTGAACACAAGATTACTTGGTTTCCTCTAACATTTCATCCTCCCCTTCTCTTGTATCCAATTTCATATCATTCAAGAAGAAAGGAAGAACAAGGGATGATAGTGAAAGTCCTATGGGAGAGAATATTTGTGCAAAAAGGGTTCTACCTAAAGCAAGGAGAAGGAATTTTACTAACCCTATGGACTATAGAAACATTGCAATACAATATAATTAGAGGCTTTGAATTTCTTGTGGACAAACAAAAAACTAAGTTGGGGGGAATTATGAGTCCTAAAATTATCCTCTTTTCCTTGTTCAAGTTTAATATGTTTTACATGATATTTTTGATGGTTTCAAAGAAATTACTTAGACCTTCCTACTTATTTTAAGCATTAAAGCATTAAGGATGATATATACTATATTTCTAAATGATTGTGTGAATATGTGAATGACTATTATTGAGAAATTTGGAGAGGAAAGTTGTCAAAGTTTGGTGTGAGGGTTTTGACGGCTTGGTGGTGAGGGAGGCTTCACCCTCCCCCACAAAGGTACATCTACCCCTTCATATTTTTTCTCATTTAATTGCCTCTCCTTAGGGTTATGTTGTGATTGTTTTCTTGGCTTTATGTGGGTTTTGAGAATAGTTAATCTTTATTTTTCATTTGCCTGAAATTCCACTCATTCATGTGAAGTGTCATGGAGGGGGGTACAACCCCCCTCAAATCCTCTAGGCCATCTTGAAAGAGGAGGGGGAAATTAATACCATTAATCACCCCAAGTATTTTCATGATGTCCTTTCATTTGATCATCTTGTGTGTTTGGAAAGTGTGAAATTTTTGTTTGATTCCACAGGTGAAGGAGAAATCTTTGGTGCTAATGGAGGGCCACAAGGTACGTATCCTTCTGACACCACTATGATTGTTCCAAATTTTGATATGCTTGATACCATCCATAAAGAAATGGGTAGAATCTTTGAGGTCACAGTCTTCATGGCTACCATTGATCTAGATAATCACCCTACCAGGTAATATTTGGATAATTGGTTTAATACTTTCTGGAAAAAAAAAAATATTCAAATTTCTTTATGTCGAATGATTTAGAAAGGCTTGTCTTTAATTTATTTCAAGAACCATGATATGCAATTAATTTTTTTTTAAAATCCCTATTGGAGCATTGGAAAATCCATATTTAGGGTTTTATCCTAGCCCTTGAGGGAAAATTATGATGAAATTCTTGCATTATCAAGCCCTAGATAGTTGTTGGTTAAAAACATTCCACAAGATCTATGGTCTTTTGTCCCTCAAATTATAGAGTTGTGACTTGAATGCATGGGTTCTTGTGTCCCTCAACTCGAGAGTTGAGCTTCCTGGGAATATTGGCTTAAAATTTGAGGGTGCTCTTCATATTTGTCCTGTGGACATGCTTGGTGGTTTAGGCACTTGTTATCTTTGTAGGCAAGAAGGGAATTTGAGAAAAAAATAATAGTTGATCCATGGTGTTGGTAGCCATCCTAATGCTAAGTCGCCCAAATTGAATGGTGGTGTGTCTTCTTTGGCTGAGGAGGAGACCACACCAGGTGATCTTGCTATGCCATTCGCCGACTCAGGGGTTTCTCCTATTGCTTTTTCCCCTTCAACTTTCTCCCCTGAGTCACCTTTGTCTTGTCTGTCGGCCCCTTTCATTGTTGACCATTCTCTTGCCTCGGCTTCCCCCATGGCTACCCCTTCACCAAGTTTTCAACCTGTTCTCTCCACCCACAACCAATTCTCCCCCATGTCGGTTGGTTTACCCACATCCTCCCTGTCCCACCTGTCCCCCCGCCTAACCCTAAACCTAGCTCTCTTTTGTGTGCTCTAATAGGCACTATTAAGAAGAACGCTCAATAGTTAACTCTTAAAAGCATCCTGAAAAGGGGTGAAAACTCTAAGAATAACAACCAAAAGAAAATTGAAGTAATTAAAACTTATGTTAATGGTGTTATTGTTGATGAAGTTATCATGATTTCTAACCCTCAAGAAAATGAAAATATGAAAGATAATGAAAACTCATCCATGTTTAAGAGCCTAATCTCTACCTATGAAACTAATTAGTCCTCCAAGAGTCCCTTGGGGCTTGGTGCTAGAAAGGAAAACCCCGTGAAAAAAAAATAGCCTCTATCCTTGGTGTCTTAGGAGGGGGTGAGAAGGTCCTCATAGGAAACTATGGTGGACCTGACTCAACTCCAATTGAAGACACTCTTGATTCCTTGACTAACATAGTCAGGAAATGGTCTATGGATAAGGCCAAAGCATCCAAAAAATTTGTTTCTAATCCAATCCAAACCAATGAACTTGTAAGCCCTATTAGGCTCCTCAATGGTGAGGAGACCCCTGGAAATGGTGTGGGCCTCCCAGTGATAAGAGTAAGGGGGATAGCTTGAGTGATGTGAAGGAATCCTCCCTAGTTGGGGAAGACTCTGCAAAATTCTTTGAGATAAATTTGGAAAACATGAAAGATGTTGCAGTGGAATCTAACCTCATCCTCCTAAGGAGACGAAGAAAAGAGGTAGGAAAAAAGGAAGCACCATAGCAATTTGCAAAAGCGGTGTAAGAATTAATAAAGGGAAGAGGAAGAAAACTAGTATAGTGTTGATTGTTCCCTCTCCCAAATGAATTGAGAATGAAGAGGATGCAATTAAGTACTTTGAAATGTTCAAGAATTCCAAAGAGGCATCTACCTCCAAATGCAATAATGATAGTTAATTGTACCTCTTGAAATGTCAAGGGGTTAGAATTCCCTAATAGGAAGTATTTGGTAAGAAGATTTCTCAACCTGGAGTAGAATAAAGATTTTTTTTCTGCAAGAACTCGGGGCTATTAAGTTCATGCTTGAGACCAACTTGAAGTTAATTTGGGGAAACTCAATGTTATTGGCCTCCAAACATGAAAACAGTAGAGGGGGTGTTTCCATCTTGATGGCTAACAAGTGGAAACCATATCTCACCAATTCAGGGGTTTCTCCCTGTAATAGATTAGTATGAGCCACCTTTGAGAGGGGTGATGCCAAATTTGGTATTTTTTAAAACTACGCTCATAATGATTATCTTGATAAGAGTGAGCAGTGGAAGTGGTTAACTGGACTCCCAGAGGTCCCATGGATTATAAGCGGTTATTTTAACATGATTGAGAATAGGGAAGATAAAAAAGGGGGCATCAATATGGATTGGAAAGGGAATGAAAAAAACTATTGGTACAAAATGAAGAACAAGCTTAATATCCTTGATCCTCTTGAAGGTATGAAGCAAGAAATAAATGGTGTGTGGTTTACTTGGTGTAATGCTCAAAAAGGTGGCAAAAGGATTTATAGCAGATTAGACAAATTTTATGCCAACAAATATTTCTTTAGTTTTGAACCTATCAGTGGAGGGAACAAAGTCTTGGTTTATCCTTATACACTATAAAACCATCATCCAATTAAGGTTGGGATAACCATAAACAATGGTGTTAAGATCAGTCCCAAGAATAGGGACAACTTCATCCTTAACACTAGTTTGTTGAAGGAAAAAGACTGCATTGAGGCTATAAACACATTGCAGGGTATCAACAGGTGGTTGTTAAAAGACTTTGATCCTATAGAAAGATGGAATCATAATGTTAAGTCTTGGAGGTGTATTTTTCAAACAATTGGCAAGAAAAAAGCAATGGATTGGAGGGAAGAGAACCGCCTCCAAGATGAGCTTCTGGCTACAGAAACAAGGATTCAAGGAAATCATGTGGATAAGCAACTCTATGAGGAGCTCAATAAAACTAAATGCTCTCTGAGGAAGCTACAAGCTAATAATATTTAGGGGTTAAAGGTTAGGGCTAAGCTCAATTGGTTAAGCAGTGGGGATAAGGATCAAAAAAATTCCTCAAATATATTAAGGAAAAAGGCTTGAAAGAGCAAATTGATCATATTTTCCATAATAGTGTGACCCTTTCAAAACAAGAAGACATCTTGCAACAAGTCACACTATTTTAATAATATCTCTTTAGTTCTGAGGACAATGGAGAAGGTTGCTTGGAAGCTAGAAACAAGCTTAAGAGGTTAATACCTAAAAAAATTCCAAAGAGGACAATTTTCAACTCTTTGCTACTATAACCAAAGAAGAGATCAAAAGAGCAATCCTTTCCATGAGAAATGATAAGTCTCTTGAGATAGATGGGTTCCATGTTGAGTTTTACAAGGTCTTCATTGATTGGGTATGCGAGGATCTCCATCAGGTTTACATGGATGCACTTTCCAAAGGGTCATTGGGAACCTAAATTAACCAAGGCCTTAATTAAACTACTGCCAAAAGAAGGGGATAAAACTTTGATTAAAAATTGGAGGCCTATCACCCTATTGAATGCTTCCTAGAAGGTGCTTACAAAATTCTTAGCATCCAACATCCTCCCCAAGTTCATAAACTCTACTCAAACTGGGTTTATCAAGGGCAGATACATCCTTGAAAACTTGATCACTAGCTGGGAGGCTCTAGAATGGGCCAAATGGTCTCAATAGAATGTGGCAATACTCCTACTAGGTTTTGAGAAGGCTTATGATAGAGTGGGGTGGTCTTTTCTAAAAATGGCCCAAGAAGCCTTTGGGTTTCCACAAGAATTTTCTAAAATGATTGGCACTCTCCTAAAAGATGCATCTACCCTGATAGAGGTGAATGGGTCCAGGTCTAAAGCTATCCAATTGGAAAGGTCAATTAGGTAGGGATACCCCATTGATCATGCTTTGTTTTTAATTTCTTCTTATGCTCTTCACTACCTACTGAGAGATAATTGTGTTTCACCTAAAGTGAAAGGGTTGATGCTACCTAACAATGGTGAACTCATAAATATTCAATTTACTGATGACACTTCTATTTTTGTGGAACTGGAAGAGGAAAACTTAAACAAGCTAATGACCAAACTTTATGTATTCTTCCTAGCTTCTGGGACTAGGATCTCAAAGGCTAAATCCATTTTTTTAAGATGGATTGATACCCCTCCTAACTGGTTGCAGAAGTTTGACCTCCAATGGGGGGGCCAAAAGCATGTTAGGTATCTAGGGATCCCATTTTGAGTCTCACCTAATCTAAAAGAGATGTGGAAATGGTTAAAATCCAAATTTGATAAGAAACTAGATGGGTGGAATAGGCATTACACGTCTCTTGCTAGAAGGATGCAGGTCCTACACTTTTTACTTTGCCTCAGTTGGTTTTTTAATAGCTATCAAGTCAATGGGTTTCAAAAGAAAATCAAAGGTTTTCTATGGTCATATGGGAAAGGTAAGAAGGTACACTCTGTCAAATGGGAATGGTGTTGTCTAGAGAAGACTAATGGTGGATTACGCCTTAAAGATCTAAAGAGACATGGTATAGCACTAGCTATAAAGTGGGTCATCAAGGCCCTAGATGGGAATGAACCTTGGAAAGTTCTAATCAGAAATAACATCTTACAAGTTGTCCCCAAACTAGAAAAATCATGTAAGGAACTTCCTTTCAATGATCTCATCACCAACTACCCAATAGTGCCTATAGGTTCACTGGTTTTCAAAAATATTTAGAAAGCTTAGGAGTTTATAAGGGATAACTTCACTAGCCTTCTCTTAACTAATCCTCACAGCAACTTGATTCACCCAGGTAGGTCTATTTGGTGGAATTTAGAGTATAATGAGAAACCTCTAGCCTTGTTGCAAGGCTTCTCAGCTAAGAATTGGAACTAGGATGGCATTAAAACCCTTAGCAAAATTATCAAATATGGATCATTGTTTGGTTAGGATCAGTTGAGAGATGACTATGGGTTACCACCCTCTAACTTAAGGACTTACTCTGGTATAAAGGGGCTTGCAAAATTTGGATTCCCAATCTTAAATTGGAAAATTGGAAGGATGAGCCAATTGATATCATGTGGAAGGGTACTCTCCCTTTGCAGGAGATCAAAACTAAGATTATGTATAAATAAATTCTTAACTCTTGTACCCCCACTGAGTATATTAACAAGGCCTAGAGAATTAACCTTGAGAATAAATATTGACAAAAGGCACTCTATTTTTGTGGCACAATGGGATAGGTGCAAAAAAAACTTGTTTTAGATGCCTTGTTTTACTGCAAAAGGTTCCTTTCAAACTAAAAAATGCTAATATTGATATTTGTGAAATCTACAAGGCACTTGAAACTATTTTTTATTACAGTAAAAACAGGTTTTGAAGGGACCCGAAACCCTTTACAACCAAGACAAAGTTGCAAAAAAAATAGCCTGCAACTAGCCAAAAACCAACCCCCAAACAAGACCAATCAAGATTTACATTTAGAACTACTCTTGTGGGAGTGGAGAGTCATGTCAAAAGAAGGCCTAGAGAATTTTGCTTTCTTACCCTTTACAGTAATCCATCCTTCTTCCACTTGTGTTGCCTTATCATGCCAAGCCAGCACACTATTTTCCTGAAGATGAATACCTACAACCACTGTCTCGGAGATTTCATCATTATTAGACTTATTAGAAAAGCCACTAGAAATGATAGTTGGAGTGTTATCACCAGAAATGACAGCCTGGGACCCATTCTCTCATTCTTTAGGGGTTTCAACATGATAATCTCGTTGAGCAACAACAACCCCACCATTTGAGACATCTGGAGGGGATTCCCCAAGACCCTGTGATTTTGACGCAACCACCTCAGAAAAACTCCTATGTTGTTCAGATTTCTTCTCAACCATATAATGTTGTTGAGAGGCACCTTTCCACCATGTAGTCATCATTGTTTTTTTCTCAAATCCACATTGTGCAGCAGCATGACCTGTTTTAAAATACCTTCTGCAATGAAAGGGAATCCCTTCATAGTCCAAATATTGGAAACCCTTAGAAGATTTAAGTATAATTTCAGCAAGCAACCCTTTTGAAACATCCATTTCAACCAATATGTGAGAAAGTGGAGTGAAAAAGGTCAGAGGATTCATCATCCACCAACAAAAAATCACCAAGGGCTTCACCCACTTCCTCCAAAAGAGATTCAATCCATAAGTGGAGGGGAAGATTAGGCAGCCGAACCCAAATCGGGATCTTGTTGAAAGTTTCAGAAGAAGGGTTGAAGTTAGAGTGCCAAGGCTTAATCATCAACAAAAATTTGTCCTCCCACCTTAAAAAATTATCACATAAAATTATGTTTCTATCTTGGGCATTGTCAAACTTAGCAACAGAAAACCCCTTGGCCATGGGGAAAATATGAACTTTACCAGAAATTAGAGGCTCCCATTCATTGGAGATCTAGGAGTGCAACTGAGGGAGGCTAGGCCAAAAACCCCTAAACCGAAAAATCACCCCACGAACGAAGAGCTCAAAAGCATTCTCATCTATTTCCTCAACTATCTTTGCTTTCAGATCAACTAAGATAGCATTGGCAATAGGGATAAACCCACCATTTGGCAGCCTCCCATGCCAGAAGCTTGCAGCCGACGTCTTAGCTTTAGCCACAAGGTCGCCGCCCTTAAGACGCCCCCCGCTAGACACAGACATGCCAGAAGCTCCAATCCCTTTCGTAGTGGTTTCTTGCAACCTAGTTGAAGAACAACCGCCACCCTAGAATCCACCACCGCCAACAAAGCCCATGCCATCTGCTTGGTTTGCTTAGGTAGGGTTTTCACCCGCTCAGGCTGCCATGTGTTGTACTAGCAGTGTTAGCAACTAAAAATACTTGAAACTATTTATCATATTTTCTTTGAATGTTTTTATGCTAATGAAATCTAGAATCTATTCTGGAATGGTCATGATATTTGAGGGTTAAATGGGAAAGTCAATTGGAAAGATGTTCTTATGGGATTTGATAGAAATTTTAGGTGAAGAATTGCAATTGTTTTGGTTTCTACATACAACTGAAATCATGTGGTTTATATGGAAAGCAAGAAATGAGGACAAATATAGTGGGGTTCGGAAGATACTTATTGAGTCAAATAAAAGACTCACATTCTTCAATGTTGCATTGTAAGTTGTTGCTAGCATGGAGATTGCGGAGAGAAAATTCCTAAAGTTGCTCAAAGATGGAGTGGTACTCATTCACCAAAAAGAAATCATGCATGGGCATTCATGGCAACAGGGGCAACCCAATATGGCAGTGTTTATGCAAGCACTAGAGACATTTAAGGAAGAGTTCAAAGAGCATATTAAAGAAGGAAAAAATGTCAAAGAAGGCAAAGGACCTCAATTGTTCACCAATTCCAACTATGGAATTGAGGAATTCTTTTCCAAAGAGGAACTACAATCCATCAACACCCTGGTTAACTGGGGGTCCTTGGATGATTACAATGAGAGCAGGAACCTAGGAAATGAAAGATAATGTGATCTATAGTCTTAGTTTTTTGTAATATGTGTATTTTGTTATCCATAGTCTACAATCTATATGTGTATATTATGTCTCATGCAGAGACGCATGGTTTTGTACTATAACAATGTAGTAATCTTGTATCCTATTGATGCTATATGGTTGATCATATATGAACATTTATGACACTATATGGCTGATCAAATGTTGTAGCATGTTGTAACCACACTATATTGTGCTTAATCTATTATTAATACAAAAAAATATGTGAATGACTATGAAATTTAATAGATTTTTATGTTGAGTATGGTTATTAATGATGAAGAGATACCTTTGAAATAAACTAACCCCTACAGCAAAGGATCTGTCAAACCATAGCAAAGGACCTGTCAACTCATAACGAAGGATCTTTCAACCCATGGCAATGGAGACCTATCAACCCGCAGCCAAGAGTATGATCACCTACATCACATGCAGTCTTTCATAGATGATAGAAGTAGCAGACAAAGATTGAGAAAATAATTTATTTATAGATTGTTATATTTCTACAAATGTCACCTGATAGCAATAATTGTGGAGGAAAGAAGATATTTTTAATAACGGTGGATCATGGATCATAAATAGTTATTCCATGTCGAGTACATTTCGCATTATAATTATCTTTCTTATGATGCAATCTTAATGTGATTATGACACTCTTGCCTCCATGTGCTTAGTGTTCCAGTACTATTTAGAATATGGCTGTCATCTTCTTATGTTTTTGGGGGAGTTGACAGTTGTTTACAAGTTGTTTTGAGTCCAAGAATAATCAAACTCTTGGGATCCTATGTATATGTTAGATCTTGTGAGAGGTCGAGGATCTAGTATTCTAGTGTTAGTTGATTTGGATATAAGCACTTTTTTTGTTAATCAATACTTTGTTCTCAATTTGTGTTATTTTTTTGAATTGCAATAAAGATAGATTCAATCAATTACATGAAATTTTGTGTTAATAAGAGAGCTATTATAGAATTGTAGCTAATCAAACAAGGGCCACTTGAGGTAACTGTAATACTCCTTGTAGTTTAGGTTATTACAAATAGTAGAATAAATTGTTAAGTTGTATTTCCTGATTTAAAGTTGAATTGAATTATTGAGTAGTAATTAATTTTATCGTAGTTATTTCAAGTTATAGCATAATTGAGTAGTTAGTCACTATCCTCATAGGAGAATTTACCCATAACAATTATTATGTGGTTAGGTTTTCTTCTAGATAAAGTTGTTTTTGGTTAAGTTTGTTTCTAGATGAAGTTGCTTTAGTTAACTCCTCTATACATAATTGATTAGGACAACTTATAATTCTTAGCTACACATACAATGTCAGCACCATCTAAGAAATTATGATTCCTTGGTTGATAAATTAAATGTAGCACATCTAGGTCAATGAATTTCTTAATGAGGGATCCATTGGTCTGTTAATTTGTATGCATGCATTTTTTGCATCAATTGATTTAACATAGATGGAATTAAACAGTGTCCATGAATGAGAAGATGGATCCACTAAATAAAAATAACACATGGGACTCGGTACCTTTAACTAATGTA
The DNA here is from genome assembly GCA_007258455.2 of Sequoia sempervirens. Lineage (NCBI taxonomy): Eukaryota > Viridiplantae > Streptophyta > Pinopsida > Cupressales > Cupressaceae > Sequoia > Sequoia sempervirens. Next base: position 325,801,379 of record VDFB02000017.1, on the reverse strand, counting down.
TGAAGATCCACTAGATGAAAATAGGTATTCAAAAGAATTGATTGTAATAGCAATATTGAGAAATACAAGGCAATATTACTTGCAAACAGATATTCCTAGTTTGAACAAATTAATTAGGATGAAAATTTCTCTCCAATTGTCAAGCTAGCATCCATTTGGTTCTTATTATCTATTGAAACAAATTTTGACCTTAATAATGAGTGAATGGATGTGAAAACTAGCCTGCATGGTGATTCGAGGGGAAAAAAATTACATGACAAAGTTAGAGCACCACATTGAGAAAAGTGAGAAAAAATCAATTTGTAATTTGAAGAAATGTGTATGGTCTTAAGTAATTGCCTAGTATGTAGTACCAAAAGTTTTATTTATTTTTGGAATGGAATTATGAGATCCAAATAAAATTGTTGCATATATTATAAGATAGATAATTATTATTTCCTTTTATTGCATTATATGTTGATGACATGCTATTTGTTGGTAATAGTAAGAACATGATTTATGAATTGAATTCTCAAATTTTAGCCCAATTTGAGATAAAATACTTAAGGGAGGGCAAGTTCATCTTGAGTATTGAAATTAGAAGAAAAAGAGAAAACGAAAAACTTTGGTTGGGCTAGAGCATGTATGTGAACTTGATGTTGGAGTGATTCATCATTACGGCTTGTAAATAATTGTGTGGTCCTATTTCAATGGGGACCAAGTTATCAACGAAGCATGTCCAACTTCTCTAGTGAAATGGAGGATATGTCTAAGTACCTTATGCTAGTGTCACTAGAAACTTAAACCAGACATCACCCAAATAGTGGAATTCTAGAGCCAATTCATGGCTAATCCTAGATGAGTACATTTGAATATAATAAAGAGTATTTGATTATTTGTAGATATTTTGAGTACTCAATTCACTAACATGATAATTCTACAAAGGATCAACACTCAATGATTATTCAAGGATTTCCATATGCCAATTGGCTTACAGATGTTGATACTAGGAAATCCACCAAAGAATATGTTTCACCCTATTTAGTAGTGCAATCAATTAGATTAATAAACAATAATTTGTGGTCACTTTATGCACTACTAAAATAAAGTACATGAAAACTACTCATGTTTGTAATGAATTCATCTAATTTAATTTTTTGTGTTCAAATATGTGGCTAACTGCTGTTGGAAATATTGTCATTGATGTCAAAGGAAGAATATAAGGAATGTTGTCATTGATATCAAGATGAAATTCATTATTTAAGATTGTTGGATTATTGCTTTCATTAATTTCATTTGTGAGAAGAGCATAATGTCAATACAAGAATAAATTAATGATGGTTAAAAGGAGAGACAATGTTTCTTTCTACTCCTTGCTATTGTTGGTTGGCTACACTTTGGTATATTTTCAAGGCATATATAAATGAAGTTTAAATCGCCCAAGTTTAAACACTAAGGGATGATAAAAAGGAGAAGTGATGATTATATATTATTAGGCAGAATTAAAGTTGAATTAAGAAGACTTAAATAACCTAAGAAATCACCACCTCATTTGATGAAATCGAGCCTCCTAATGTTGTCGACATTTTTGAGAGAGTTTTAAATAAATTAATTTTATCAAATGTCCGTCGACCAAGTATGTTCCAAGACATATTTAGCCAAAGTTATTGACCAAGAAACTATAATCAATTAGCAGTGGTTAAATTTAGATCACATATCACAAAGGCAACGGCCAAGGAATTATGAATAATTCATAATGGAGTGATTCAATTTATTAATGAGAAGGCTAAAACTTTAAAATTTAAAGTGCAATTAAGGTAAATAAGCGGTGATTAACTAATGAAGGATAATTTAAAGTGCAATTAAGGTAAATAAGCGGTGATTAACTAATGAAGGATAATGATAAGAGCAACAATGATTAATATGCAAAAAAGGTCATGCTCAATTTTGTGAATAAAAGCAGAAATTAAGCATAAAGATTTTGTAATAAAGGTCACGTATATGGTCATCTCTATTCAAAGGGATGTCTCCTTTCATGCAAAGTCATAAAGATATAAAAGGATAATAAGAATTGTGAAGAGGATGTGTGAAAATTAAATAAAGGATATATTCATATATTGACCAACATTAATGTGTGAGAAGATGTTTTAAAGGAGATTATAGCAAATTGTTAAAGGAGATCATAGCAAACTTTTGAAGGAGATTATACCAAAGTTGAAGAAGATATTTAAGGTGATTATATCAGATCTTATTGAAGAAGAGTAGTGAGTGTAAAATCAAAGAATAAATCATTCAAGGTAGATTTTTGTGAACAAAGTTTATATGAATATCATTTAGCGAAGACATGAGATTAAGATTCTTATAGAGAAGATTAAACTATTCATCATATGTTGTAGAAGAAACATTCAAGGTGGAATTATATTTTGGAAGTTGGTGCTTCCTAAAGGAAAGATTGGTGTCTCTTGCTAAGTTGATGCTTAGCAATAGGAGTTGGTGCCTACAAATTGTAGGGATTGGTGTCTCCAATTGGTTGGAGCCTACAAATCAAATAAGAGGGGATCGGTGTCTCTTGTAGGTTGGTGCCTACAAAGATTGTAAACAAGATTTATATAAAAGCAATATTTTACCGTGGTTTGCTTTTGCAAGGGTTTCCACATAAATCGTGTGTTCTTGTGTTGCATAATTATTAGATCTTATGTGAATGATATTATAAAATTGATATCATTATGGTTGTTAGATTGAAAATTTTAAAAAAATTGTATTATACTAATTCACCCCTCCTCTCAATATAATTGTGCACTCATCAACTCCAAGAGCTATTACAATTCTATGTGAAAGTCAAAGTGTCATATGTCTAACAAACACCCTAACCTTCCATACAAAGACAAACCATATTGATGTTTGGTACCATTTTGTTCACGGCATGGTAGAGGATGGGAGGGTGATGTTGAAGAAAGTTGACATTTAACAAAATGTTGTAAATGTGTTGATGAAACCAATAAGCACAAAAAAAAGCATGTACTTATTCCATTTGTTGAAAGGTGTTCAAAAAGTATCTCAATCTTGCTATGAATATTTAAAATATAAAAAATACCCTAACCTTGCATACAAGGACAAACCATATTAATGTTTGGTACCATCTTGTTCACGACATGGTAGAGGATGGGAGGGTGATGTTGGAGGAAGTTGACATTTAACAAAATGTTGTAAATGTGTTGATGAAACCAATAAGCACAAAAGAAATCATGTAGTTATTCCCTTTGTTGAAAGGTGTTCAAAAAGTAAAATAATGTTAGAAAAAGTTTCTCAATCTTGCTCTTAATATTTAAAATATAAAAAGTTTATCAATTGATAGGCTATAGATGTCATTTTTTGCCAAAATATATATTTTGGGTTCAACATTAATTACCAAATGTTCAATATTTAAAAAAATTGAGTTGTACAATTATTAAAAAATGAACCCAATTAACCTTCTGAATCAAAAGATGTGGCCTCTAAACATAGGCTCTCCCACATTTAAAATGTAAAAACATCTAGAACACAAAAGAGTAATAAAAGGAAGTTACACTTGTTGACCAGCTTATGACAAATGTTATGAGACAAAATATTTTTTACTCTAAACATTGGCTCTCCCATAATAGAAATATAAAAACACCTAACACAAAAGAATTATAAAAAAAATTACACTTGTAGATCAACTTATAACAAATGTTTTTGATTAAGGAAAAAAACAAGTTTTGAAGGGACTCGAAACCCTTTACAAACCAAAAACAAAGCTGCAAAAAGGACAACTTGCAGCCAACCAAAAACACCAGCCCTCAAGCAAGACCCATCAAGATTTACATTTAGAATTTCTCTTGTGGGAGTGAAGAGTCATGTCGAAAAAAGGCCTAGAGAATTTTGTTTTCTTGCCCATAACAGTAATCCAACCTTCTTCCACTTGTGTTGCCTTATCCTGCCAAGCCAACACACTTATTTCATGAAGATGAATGCCTGCAGCCACTGTTTCGGTGATTTCAACATTATTCTTCCGTGCAGGCACAGACATATCAAAAAAACCACCATAAATGATAGCCAAAGCACTATCACCCGAAATGGCAGTCTAAGACCCAACCTATTGCTCTTTAGGGGATTCTACAAAATGAATTTGTACAGCATCAACAGCCCCGCCATTTGAGACATCTGAAGGGGATGCCCCAAGACCCTGTGGTTCCAACGCAACCACATTAACTATGGTTCCAACGCAACCACATTAATTGTGGTTCCGACACAACCACATCAAAAATACTCCTGTGTTGTTCAGTTTTCTTCTCTACTGTATAATGTTGTAGAGAGGCACCTCTCCACCATGTAGCCATTCTTGTTTTTTTTCTCAAATCTGCATTGAGCAACAGCATGACCTGTTTTAAAACATCTTTTGCAACAGAAGGGAATCCCTTTATAGTCCAAAGATTGGACCCAAGAACCCTTAGGAGATTTAAGTAAAATCTTAGCAAGCAATCCTTTTGAAGATAACTTATGACAAATGTTATGACATATTATAAAACATCTTTAAATAGAAAATAATGAAACCAAAATAAAACACCCAAGTTGGTGAGTGGATTATCCCAAACTTTTGGCATGTGAAAGATATATATTATTTTTAACTTGTTGGTTCATCTTCGAATTTGAATGTTGGTTTTCTAATTAAAATTTTGGACACCACATTTTAAATAGTTTTAGCTCATAGTTTTTTTATTTTAACATTTGATAGTTTTATGTATAGTTTTTCTTATTTATTGGGTGCTTTGAGAAAAAAAAATTTGGAAATGAATTTTATAAATATTGTTACATTACAAAAATTACTCAACATTTAGTTGGCAATGCTCTTATAAAGGCTTGAACTCTAGAAATGTATTGTAACTTTTGATTACTAAATAATAAATTGAATTGGCTTGGAATGAAAAAAAAAAATTGAAAGGGTTTTCCCTGCATAAGTCACTAGTTATAGTATTGTTTCCTTATAATTGTGTGCTTAATTTAAATTTTACAAATATCTCATTTATTAATGTATTGTAACTTTTGATTACTAAATAACAAATTGAATTGACTTAAAATGAAATTTTTTTCTTGAAAGGTTTTCCCTGCATAAGTCACTAGTTATAGTATATTGCTTTTGAATTTATTTCCTTATAATTGTGTGCTTAATTTAAAATTTACAAATATTTCATTTATTAATGTAAGAAGCACATCCCACACCTCTACTTCCCTTCATATATAGCCTTGATCCCAACAATCCTTGTGGACGTAGACCTAGTAAGAGTTAAAAAATAGAGATCCTCAAACATGATCAAAAGAAAACCCTTGAGCCTATAATCACTAGGCTCTAACACATAAATGGCATCAACCGTTGTAGCAATGAATGGAACTCAAAGACTACTGAAATTGCATGTGTATTACTCATTGTACATTATACAGTACTATGAAGCTCTTGGTATTTAAACCTGTTTTCACTTAAAATAGAATAAATGTCAAAATTGCAAAATCCAATGATAAAAGTGTATTTGAATGCATAGAATTCAGGTTTGAAGATAACAAAGAAACCTGATTACAAAATGACTAGTTGATACAACCAGATTTAAATAGTTTTAACTCAGTTTCTTAATTTTAAGATTTGATAGTTTTATGTATGGTTTCTCTTATTTATTGGGTACATGAGAAGAAAATTTTGGAAATGTATTTTGTAAATACTGTTACCTACAAAATTACTCTGCATTTAGTTGGCAATGCTCTTATAAAGGCTTGGACTCTACAAATGTAGAGTAACTTTTGATTACTAAATAATAAATTGAATTCCTTTGGAATGAAATATTTTTCTCAAAGGGTTTTCCCTGCATAAGTCGCCTATTTTGAATTTATTTCCTTATAACTATATGATTAGTTTAAATTTTACAAATATCTCATTTATTAATGTAGGAAGCACATCCCACACCTCTACTTCTTTTCATATATAGCCTTGATCCCAACAATCCTTGTGAGCGTAGACCTAGTAAGAGTAAGAATAGAGACCCTGAGACATGATCAAAAAGAAACCATTGAGCCTATGATCACTAGGCTATAATACATAAATGACATCAACCCCTGTAACAATGAATGGAACTCGAAGACTGCTGAAATTGCACATGTATTACTCATTGTACTTTATATAGTACAACGAAGCTCCTGGTATTTCAACTTTGTTTCACTTAACATAGAATAGATGTCAAAATTGCAAAATACACTGATAAAAGTGTATTTGAATGCATACAATCCAGGTTTGAAAAAAGCAAAGAAACCTGATTACAAAACAACAATCTTCCTACCCAACAATCTTAATCATTGGACATATTGCATGATGCTGACAATCAAAATCTAAGGTCGGAACTGACAAACAGCTAATCCTAGATAGATTTAGATACAGCTTATCTACAACAACAACAACAAAAAAATTGGTCTAGCGAGCCTAAACTTCCTTGGGTAACGGATAAACCTTACTTAAGATCTTGAAAAATTATTTAGTAATGGGCTCACATATTATGACATTTTCTTCACTCAATGTCTGCGTCATTCTTTTTGTAGCCATTAAAGGTATCATTGCTACTAAAGTTTTTGTATAGAGCTTTACACTTTCTAAATTGCAAAGACATTCAGAAGACATTCTGTCCAAATCTAAGTCAAAGCTCTTCGCAACAAGCATCAGTAAATTCTTATGAAAAGCATATTTCATGAACACAAGAAGACGTGTGGCCATTATACTAAATTTCCAATGTAGTTTCAACTTACTTCCAAGGCTGGAATCCAGAAAACTTTCTGAAATTTTACCACTATAGGATCAGCATCTGCTGCTAAGCAACAAAGAACTTGGTCAAAAATCACAAAATCTCTTAGATGGGTTCCATCAGAAAACAAAATTGTAAATTAATTATTTATCAGACCTTGCTCTAATACAAATTTGCCATATAAATTCATGGCTCTTGATAATGATCTAATAAAACACTGAACATGAGTAATTCCACTGGAACAGGCCTTTGGAAATTTAGGCAACATGGCATGAACTTAGTTTTTGCTACGAGTGGGATGCAATAAACTCACTCTTAGTTTGACCAGGATGTATTCTGTAGGCGCTAGAAATTTGAAAAAGATGAACATGATTAAAACACGCACAATGCAGAAGCATCAAGGCATTTCATTGATCTTGACAATCACCACTGGTACCTGGTGCATTTGTGTACTTAGTACAATCAAATGGACCTATTTGCTGACTATGGCGCACCTACAAATAGAGATAAATCAGCAGACTAATAACAAATTCCACCTGAACAAGATGTGAATATCTACAATGTTTGCTTTCATACATTATGTTACTATGCTACCCGAGGCAAGAGAAAATACCGGAGACCATGGACCTGGTTCAGGAACTATTTTATCTGGTGGTGAATGTTGCACTCGCCCACTTTTCATTTGTAGTAATTCCTGGAAATAGCTTTCTGTCAGCATTAACAAAGATATATTAAAGCACGCTAATATAACCAAATCATAAATAGCCTGCAAACAGCAATGATTACTAATGATCAAGGCCTCTAACCTCTCCAGCCTCTTCCATAGCTCTTAGCCACTCTTCTGAAAAAGGAGGAGCTTCAAGATTCTTAATATTCTGTACTTGAATATTCATGTCATCCGCTAACTTTCTTCTAGAGTTTATACCTGGATGAGAATCCATAGTTTGTTCTTCATGTCCTAACATGTTCTCTTTCTCCGCTATATCATCCAAAATGGGAGATGGGACAGCTGACAATGTAAGTATCTCGGTGCTATCAACTGAATTCTTCTCTCCATTCACATGCTTCTGGAATGTTCCATGATCAAGAGAGTTCAGCAGGCCGGAATTGACATCTAAAGGGCTTCCATCTGAGCTAATTTCTTTAGCTGCACTTTTGAACATGAACTCTTCAGATAACTTTGCCACATCTTCATGATTTGAGTACAACAAATGTTCAGATTGTAAAGGCTCAGAGACAGCAATTGTAGTTGCATCAGCAACAACTGCAGTTCCATACTGATAATGAGGTTGAAGACAACTAATGTCTTTCATGTCAGAAGCTTTACCTGTATCTATTAACGATGAAATCACTGTACCATTTTCATTTGCATTTTCTCGTTCTGAGCACATATGAGATATATCTTGTAAATTATGCTTTTCATGCACAAAGGACAACTGAGACTGCTCTTCTTCTGACACATCACTACAGGTGCTTTTCTGACTATGATCAACCTGAGAGAAACTTGATTGTGCAGCTGCATTATATGCACCTGAAGAAAGTTGTATCTTATTACTTCTTTGGTCAAGGGAACCTTGTTGACCTCTTGGGGAAACGCCAAACTTTTGATATGCTAGCAAGCCCAAACCCGAGCCCTCAACGTCTGCCTTGAGCTGTGACTGAGGAGGAGCTGGAATGGATGCAATAGAACTTGTCAATGCAGATTCAGGCCTCAAATGTGTGGCCATGGAAATGGCAGTTGGTACAGTGCCCCTATAGCCAGGGTTATGAGGCAGAGAGACCCCTGGGGGTTTTAGTTTACTACCTTGAGGGATACCACTTGGCCCTTTAGGAATTGACTTGGGTGGCAGAAAATGATTACTACTAGATCGCTTTTGTACAGCAGGATGTGGAGCACGGATAACTTTTTCCTGCAACAGCCAAAATACAGTCAATCTCTAGAAATACTCGATTAGGAAAAAAATCAGGAACCTTTAAAGCCTTCTAATGCCATTACAAAATAGTGTCAGTGAAGCAGAACAGAGGGAGATAATGAAAGCTAACCGTATCAAAAAACCCATGCTTTGGGGTAGGCATTCTCAATCCTGTTGGCTTTGATTGCAAATTTACAGGTCGAGGACAGCCAGATTTACTTGGAGGATCCTTGGCTGAAAAAATCATACTAGTGTGCGCGGCACTTGTAGAAATGGATTTTATAGGTAAGTCGGCTACTTTTCCCTTTTCAAATCCATGGTTTTGTTTGCAATTTGTAGGAACCTTGACAGTAAGAGCCATATTACTGCGAGCAGTAGCCATAGAACCAGACTTTAGAGGAGGTACACCCACTGCATTTCCCTTTTCAAGTCCCTGGTTTTGCTTACCACAATGTGAGAGTGCTGAATCTGTAGATATACCAGAACCAATTTTGGGTCTAAAGTGTTCGTGAACATTATGACCAGCAATCAAAGGTTCTGAATTACTACTAGTCAAGTCAGTAGAAATGATAGAAGAAACAAGTTCAGAAGTCTTAGGCAGAATCTTGTCGTTGCTCAAATCTGTTGAGCCAGACGGCATGGGTATCTCAACCGTAAGACAAGATGTTAAATGTTTAGTAGAACCACAGAGCTCAGATGTAGAAGAATTTAGGGATGTAACAGATCTGCCGGCAGTGCCAAGATTTTCTTTTGCCTTTGATGGCGTGTTTCTGTGCATGGTAGCCCTGGTCCCGTTAACTGCAAGAACTATAACCTTCATATTAAAGAAATTATTTAAAATGTACTTTTTAATCTATGGTGCCAATTCAGTCTCACAAATCAAAGAAATACAATAAGCAAAGGAGTTTGTCTCTAACTAATTAATCAAACATACATACACTTGTTCCCAAAATAGCTTTCAGTTTTAAAATGACAAATATTTAATATCGAGTTGATTTTACAAAATCAAGACACAGAAAAAGAATCCATCTTATTGATTCACAGCAATACTCGATGCACATATAATACTCCTATGCCTCACATTCAATATGAATGCTACCATAGTCTATAAAGAACATTTTTAGTCTAGGAAAATACCAAACTTAATAGCAAACCTGGCACAGCATTTCCATGTGAATGTTTGATGCGTTTATGACCTGTAGGAACTTTCTTTGTGGCTATTGTTGGAGTAGAAGCACAATTCTTTGCAGATGCATCATCTAGTTGACTTGGTTTTCGGAGCTCCTCTGTACCCTTACTGCTAAATCTTTTAAATGTTTGTTAAGTCAAGGAAAAACAAATATAATTGAAGTGATAAACATTTCTTTCAGATTAATTTCACAAAATAAATTTGTAAACTAGTAGCACAGTTTCTGACATGTTAGAAAGGGATATGTAGAGGAGTCATGAGCTCCATGAGAAGACTTTCTCTCAGGACTCTTAGGTACATTTGTAGCAATATTCTTTTGTTGAGTAGCCAAAACCTTTGTCTGAAATACACCAAAACCAGCATTAGTATCAGCTCATTGTATATAGAGAGAATTCTGAAGCAGCAAGAACAGAAAAATACCAAAATTAGAATATCATAAAAATTAAAAATGTCATTCAAGAAATCTCACATTGGGAAGTGGAAGCAGCTTTGATTGAGCAGGTACCATCCCAAAAGATGATGCATTTGATGTATGTGACTCCGTGAATAGGTTTTCTTCAAGTGTCTCCAAAGCCAGAATATCTCCGCTAAGGGTGGAACTTGAATCCATTGAAGATCTTACAGAGTCCTCTTCTTCAATACTAGACAATAAAGTCTCATTTGACTTATTGAAAGTCTTGTTTAGAAGTGATAATTCTACAGGATTAAGAACTCCTGCAGAAAAACAAACTTTACTAACCTATATAGACCACTATTGTGTAAAATGCAAAATAATAATAATAATAATAATAATAAATAAAAATGAACAAAAAATAAATAAACTAAACTAAAGCAATATGTCTTGTGTTGTACCTTCACTAGTAAAGAAGGCCTGATCCCATGCTAGACTTTTCCTCAAGTTAAATTGGGCAGCCCTTTTTTTCCTTTTTGGTTGTAAATCTTCCTCACATAGAGGTGGATATCCCCCCTCTATGGCTGGATTTGTCATTATGTTCTGTTTGTCTTCCTGACAATTAACAACATCCTTGTGCGTCGCCAATTGCTCGTTGCTTTCCCCACGTTCCTTTTTAGACTCTGCCATTTCAATGTTTCCAACATTTCAACATCATATGCTTGACCAACAATATTGCTGAAGCAAATAGTAGAGTTAGTCACATTCCTATTAAACTTAGCTACATACATAACTAAAAGGATATGCAGCAACCCTAAATGCCTTTGCAAGATTCACAAATAAGTCAGTAACTTCTAGACCTAAGAACACATGATTTAAGATCCAATCAAAGAACTCAATGCAGATACCTGATATCCAGCTGCTGGATTAGCAATAGTCATACTACATTTCAATGCTGTGCACATTTAAGTTGAAGACAAAATGTAACTTTGTCAAATAACTTGAATACAAAAGTAATGGCTGATAGCTTCTGCATGCTAATATTCTTCATTTATAAACAGTTAAAACAAAGCCCTTGGGTTGTTTAAGACAACCTTGAGAAACCTGAGGTATGACTTAATGAACCATCAAAAGCAGTTCTTCATTTATAAACGGTTAAAACAAGCCCCTTGGGTTGTTTAAGACATCTTTGACAGCCCTGAGGCATTACTTCATGAACCATAAAAACCAGCTAAACTACCAAAGTGTTATGGATTGAAAACATAGTTCTCATTTTCTAGTCTCCTGTCTTCTTGTAGCTGACCCTTGAACCAAATATTCATAAATTCTTTCAACAGAAGATTTACACAAAAGCAGAAGAGTCCCAATCCCACAGAATTGTGATGGCATCCCACACAAATTTCAAAATACAACCGGCAAAACTTTGCCAACTTGTCTTTTTGAAAGCTTGCAGCAGATTTTTCATTACAAACCAATAGAAGTAAATGGAGGAGCACAATACTTTTTGCATCCCTCTCAAAACTAAGCTTTGAATGGGCCAATATCAGCCATAAATCCAATATCTTGAGAGTTGATTCATTTCCTGAACACATCCATTCTATCTGCAGTATGATCAGCCTAGGTCAGCTTTCATTATCTCAAACTCCATTATCAAGACCTTAAATTTCCTTTTCTATTTTAAGGCTCATTCAGACAAAGCCGTATTGATTTTACTTATTGTTTTAATGCCCATTCAAGCATACCAGCAAAAGGCACTACATTTTCTGAGATTCAACCAATCGGACTGAGAATGTGGCTTAGAAAACACAAGCATTCAGTATATTCAAGCAGCAGAGATAGCTGCTTTCTGTCAGTTACCTGATGTAACCACCCTTTTGTGATAGGCCAACCACTACCTGTCAGTTGCTTTTGTCTTTATTGGTTTTTTAACATTGGGTTGTAACTGCCATGAGTGGCAAATGTTGTGGTCTATTTTTGAGCTGTCCTTTTCTTAGTTTCTCAGTTCTGGTTTAAGTTCAGAGTTTCTGGTTAGGACTTAGCATCCATTCATGGGAATTAGTGGTCTATTCTTGGGCTGTTGCTCTGGCCGATACTACATGTTGAATATGTATCTATTGTGAGTTAATAAAGTACTTGAGCAAAGAATAGTCAGAGTACTGAGTCCATTGCTATGCCATGGTTATTATTGTTCTGTTTTGATCCATTTTCAGTGGGAACAGATTATTTAGCTTGCAGCAACAGGGATTCTCTGCATCAGGTTTTGATATCAGAGCAGTTTATGATGGCCAAGAGGGGAGTTTTGCATGAACCAGGGGAAAAGGGGCAGGAGAAATACAAGCCCTCAATGAAATTCTGATGAATGGCTTAAGAGCTAAAAAGCCATTGAGGCCAGATTACATCTAGATGAGTCCAACAAGAAACAGGAGAACCTAGAAAATGCTGTCAGGGCAGTAGACGCTATGGAGAGGGACTCATTGACACCATGACCAGACAAGCCTCCAAGGTAAAAGTCAATATGGAAGACATTGATTAGAATGAACTTCAATGAAGTGAACATTGCAGCATCTAAATTGAAGTTGCATGCAGCTCTATGGTGGGAGAAAGTGTAGAGTTTGAGAATAAGACAAGGAAAGAAAAATCAGACTATAGCTTAAGATGCTGACAGTTCTAAGAGCTTGAATCATGGCTTCTAATTACCAACCAAAATTATTTAAAGAATTTCAAAACTTAAAACAAAGGAATCAATCAGCCAAAGCTTATACTAAACAATTTATAAGGCTTCAAATTTGGATGTATATACAAGAGAATGAAGGGCAAGCAGCAGCTGGGTATGTGAATGGATTGAAGTTTCAACTTCAAGATGAGCTCGTCTTGGTGAAAGCGCCTACTATGGACAAGGCTTATGAATATACCTTAAAGGCAGAGGAGAAACTTAATTGGAAAAGCAAATTGACGAGTAAGAGAGGTGATAGCAATCAAGGTCCAAAACAAAGGAAGAGGAAGTGCCTCCAAACCTGCCAAAAAAGAAGAGCTAGAGGGAAATGTGAAGCCAAACTTTCAATAAAGGAAAGGCTTTGGAGGTAACGGACATGGATGGCAATCTCCTGGAGATTGGAAGCTCTTGACATGTTTCATTTGTAGAAGCCCATATGACCATAGATTGCCCCCAAAACCCCAAAAGTAACCCAAGAAGAAGAACTTTTGACAAAAGAAGTTGAAGCAAAGATGGGAGAGAACTTGATGCTACAAAGAACCTCAATATCTAGGAACAAATAAAGCTCGGAAGTTAATTGGAGGAAGATGTCTTCCAATCAAAATGCATGTGTAAGGACAAAGAGTATCAAGTGATCATAGATGATGGATCTACCAACAATTTGGTGAGTACAAAAATAGTTAACAAATTGTAGCTTGCTTGCATTACAAGATCTAACCCTCACGAGATTTCTCATTGAAGAAGAAATATAGTGTAATTGTGCATAAATCTTGTCTTGTTACTTCAAAATTTGGTCCTTACATGGATGAAGCGTTATGTGATGTGGCACCAATGGATGCATGTCAATTGCTATTGGGCGGGCCTTGGCAATATGACCAAAATGTAATCCATCATGGTAACTTATGAGATACAACATGAAAGAAGGAAAACGCTCTTTGAATTAAGGAAAACACTCTTAAAACCGTAGAAAGTGAAAGAGACATCTAATATGTCAACCTTGTCACTTTAACAATGAACTATAAAAAAATTCCACAAAGAAACCAAGGGAGCAGATTGTTATTTCTATGCCCAAGAGAAGCAAGAGAAACTATGGAGATCCAACCCCCACCAAAGGTGCAAAAGTTGTTGCAAGAATATTCTAATATAGCTCTAGCAAAACTAGGGGACTCTAGAGCTATCAACAAGATCATTATAAGGCACCAATACCCCCTACCTATAATGGATTACGCCCTCGATTGCTTGGTTAGTGCCAAGATTTTCTCCGAGGTTGCTTTACCATCAAATGCGGATTTGAGAAGGGGATGATTGGAAGACGACATTCAAGACCAAGGATGGTTTATATGAATGGTTGGCAATACCATTGTCCAATGCTCCTGCCACTTTTATGTGTGCCATGAACCAAGTATTTAGACCTACATTGGAAAATTTGTATAATCTATTCCAATGACATTTTAACTTTCAATACAAACATGGAAGAACATTTAAAACACCTATAAATTGTGTCTAATGTACTTAGAATGGAAAGGTTGTTTGTAAATCTTGAGAAAAGTGACTTCTGTAGAGACAAGTTGGTTTTCCTTGGAATTGTGATTTCAAGGGAAGGAATGAGCACAAATCCCAAAAGATTGAGGCCATACTTGATTGACTTGTCCCTCAAAACCAAAGTTGTATGAACATAGATAAACGTGTGAATACAAATATCTCAATATGATATAGCTATTTTTCAAGATCCCCTAATTAATATATATAACTCTTTAACTATTACTTATTATTAATATTTAAATTTTAATATATTTTTAAATTATATTTATTTTATTTTATTTTATTTTTATTTAAATTTAAATGTGAAAGTAGTTAACTATTTTAAAGTTTTTGAAATTTAAATAAATTTGAATATTAATATCAGTCCCGCAATTAATGTCAATTTTTACCCCTATCTTTCAAGGTGAAGAAATTCATGATGAGAACATATTGGTAGATGTGACCAGTCAATTGCCATGGAAAAAAAAGGAGCATATAGAAAAGATAGTTGACACTAAGATTGCTGCTGCAAGTTCCATGAATTACAAGATGTATTTAGTGAAACAGCTTGCTTTATCTGACTCCAACAACACCTGTGTCACCAAAGAACTTGTGAAATTCCCAAAATCAGATTCCTCTGAACCTGGAGGTTTAAAATCTTTAAAAGATGGCAAGCATCATGTAACTGCCATTTGTGATGGGTGCCCCACTACCTGTCAGTGGCCTTTGGCTTAATTTTTTTAATTTTTGGGTTGTCACTGCCGTGAGTGGCAGATTTTGTCGTCTATTTTTGGGCTGTTTTTCTTAGTTTCTCAGTTCTGGTTTAAGTTTAGAGTATTTGGTTGGGCTTAGCAGCCATTGATGGGAATTAACTGTGGTATTTCCAGGAGAAGAATAAAGGATGAACTTTACTACTGCTATCTGGATGGTACTATATGTTAATTATGTATCTATTATGAAGCAAAGAATAATGAGTACAGAATCCATTGCTATGGCATAGTTTTTTATTGTTCTGTTTTGATCCATTTGCAATTGGAGCAGAGTATTTAACTCGCAGCAATAGGGGTTGTCTGCATCATTATCAAATGTATTTTTGGAGAATTCTTGGCTAATTTAACAAATTACTCAAAATAAGGAGCAATAAATGCCACTCCATCAGCATAGAGGATAAAGTGAAAGAACCAGCAAATCGGGAAAGCAATATCTGATCCTATGCAGTTTATGAGCATCCCCTAAGCTCATAACTGTTAAAATAATTTTGACTGTTTCATTATTTTAAGTCATGAGTCTCGAGACTAAAATGTTAAGAGTAAGACTAACTTATTAGAACACCTGAGTTTGGAGCTGTCGGGCTATCCCAATAATACAAGGATTATACAAATTGCAAGAAGAATCAACTCAACAAGAGGATTTGTTCTGTAGAAGATAAAATCTCAACAGCTTCACCTCTGCATAAACAGCAAGAGGGTTTGCCCCACCTGTTTGACCACAGGCTTCAAATATATATTGTCCTTCCCTGATGCTTGGAATCCCTATCGCATTCTGATTGTATTGCCTCATTAAATATGGAAGAGTATGGTTACCCTGCAGCAGCTATATAGTGCAAATCTAAGACTTGCACTGCAAGTTGTGTGGTCTATTTGAATTTTGGCTGCTCTATACTTGCATGTGTATACAACTTTGCTTGTTAGAGGAAAATTTAATACAACTTGCGGTTCACCAAGGATCTGCCATGTTAAGAAAATCTCGACAAAACTGAACCTAAATCCATCAAGCAAGAATGAAAATCCCTCAGAAAACATAACAGCCCTGTGTTTTATTGGCACACTCCTCCCAAAAAAAGGTGGCGAAAACTTACACCCTTGAAGAGAAAAGGAAACTTCAGAACCCTGAGATTACAAGGACTTTTTCATTTAAATGAAACCTTACAATTAAAAATTTTGAAAATGTAATCTGCCTACCTCTGCATGTTATGTGAAACTGTGAGTCATCTGAAGGTTGGATGCTCTATAGACGTGCCAGTGATATAACTATTTCTAAATCAAAAAGGGCACTCAAACATTGAGTTGTGGCTAAGGATCTGCCGTGATAGAAACAATCTCAGATAACTGTGCACAGATCCATCAAAGGAAGAAAGCAAATTCCTCCAAAAATAGAGCATCCCAAAACACTGGCAACAACGTAAACCCTTAATGAAGAATTGTAACCCCATTAATTGCAGGAAAATTTCTATGAAACCCTAGATTTAAGCCTTTGAAAATGGGATCTGTTCAGATCAGAAAGTTATGAAGATGTTTCGCATGTCAGATGCTCTGTACATGGATGCATAATGTAGTTATGCAGATCTTCTTTATCAAAAATATAGGATCAAATCCTGATTTGGAGTTCTTCAGGAACTGACCATAAAGGAAAGAAACTTAAAAAGCTACACATAGATCCACATTGGAGGGCCAAAAGTTCGCTCAAAAAAAGATCAACCTGTGCTTTCTACACAAATCGCAGGCGTATTTTCAAATTATACGTACATGCCAATACAAAAATTCCTCATAGAACAGAGCACTTCATATCGTCTATTCACACATCTCCCATAAAAATGTTAAGAAAATTTAATCATTGCTTTATAATTTTAACTCTAGAAATTGCACGAATATTCAAAATGTAAAGCAATTTTGATCACTATTTTATAAAATTTAACTCTTGAAATTCCAAGAATCTTTAACCGGATCCCTGTATTTAGACCTTCGAAAATTGCATTCATCCAGTAATGCGACTTATGTAGATTTTTTATTTCGGGTGCTCTTTACCTCTCTATGCGTGATAACCCACATTTATCTTTAAAAATAGTGGTACAAAAAACCTTGAATTCTGCTGATCGACCAAAAGCGGAGAAGTACACAAATACAATGTAGCATAATGAATTGGAGATTTATCTGAATTTTTACGCACAACCCACTCCAAAAAAGGGGCCGTGAAGAAACCCAAAACCCAGAAATAAAAATATTAAAAAAATTTAAAAACGAGGGAAAAAGTTTTAAAACCCAAGAAATTACAGGAACAATGAAATGAATTTCCTGAGCCACTGGGTTCTGTTAAAAAATGAAACCAAATGTGGGTTGTAAATATACTCACTCGGTGAAACGCTAGGTACGGGGGCTCGAAGTGATGTCGCCGGCGACTGGCTGAATTCCAATTTTTCATGGTTATTTGTTGCCGGGGATGTTAAGAGGCTGTCGTCCTCTGCAGACACATCGATGAGGTCATCCACTTTGCCTGTAATATCCATTTATTTCCAACTACATTACAGAGCTCCTTCCCTGCGATTCGAAACCCCGTCGTGTCAAAACAAAGCAAAAAAAAAAGCATTCAATTTCGTTGCATGGATGAGTTATCTTTGTGTGGGTGGGGGAAAAAAGGGCACAGAGGGCTCCACGAGAGGAGGACGATGGCTACTTTGTGCTTTGCCAACGTTCAAATCCCACCTCGGGCGGGAATGGAAGAATCGGGCTTTAAAATGAGAAGAATGGGAACACGGTTAGTTGATCTCGGAAATAACTTTAAACTGGTGTCATTTTTTAATTGGAACATTTTGTGGTCAGCTGGAATAAAAAGCCGTTTATCGTTTTTAAAGATATAGACAAGGGGAATCGAGGAATTCTCTTCTCTCGGAGACTATTTTTGGTCTCTCGAACAATAGAAAGTTTCTATTTTATTTTAATTTTTTTACATTTTTAATCTCGTATTACCTAGTATATTATATTTATAGATAATAGATTTTTTTTGGTTTAGAATTCTTATTGATATGTGGGGATGTGTTTTTAATCTTTTTTAAATGTTTACCTTTTGTTCTTTAAATCTTAGATATATTTGGAAATCTTAAAATTCAAGACAGTTGATTGTTCTCACTTAAAACAATTAGAAAAATAAAAAATAATGCATATAAACAATTTTGAATTTTGGTTACATTAACCATGTTGTTATAGTATGATAGTTGAATCGAATGCAATATAAAAGCAATAAAATTATTAAATGTGGTATGCATCTTGAAGGTTTGTGTCAGTAGATTTTGTTGCAGAAACACCTGAGAATTGAAATCAAAATGATGAAATGAATGCAAATGGATCTTTGGAGAAGGATTTTATGAGATTTCAAATGGTGTTTTGTAATAGATTGGATAGGTTGGCATCACCAAGCATGTGTTTTTATTTTCCAGGAAAGTTACGTTGGAATAAATGTTTATCGCACTCCTCAGGGGCCTGTTTGTAATAGGTGAAGACTAGAAAAAGGAAACCACGGATTTACACTTGAAAAATAACATGGATCCTGGTCCACAACCAACAGAACTAGCAAACCTTACTCAAGTTGAAGAGATGTTAATTGCACGTGTGACCCCAATTTTGCAAGTCACACATGCAACCGGTGGCCAGTTCAAATACAAAGGGCACACAATAAGCTTTCCTCAAAATATTGAAAATGTGGCGAAGAAACTGCCACATTTACTTAAAGATATTCCACTAATTGTAGTTCAGAGAAAGGATCAACACAGAACAAACTATAATTTTACAGTAAACAAGGCCCGTGTGTACAAAGCACTACGATACAAAATAGAGCATGACAAGTTTTACTCCAATGACTTGTCGATGAAAATGCTCTTGACAATATAGAAGAGAATTCAGATCACAATATATTTTATGATTTGAGAACTATCCATATGGAGTTTGACTCTGATAGAAATGAAATTGTTTTTGTGAGCCCCCTTATGGAGACAGATGATGGAAACATAATTGAGCACACGACATCAATGGCATCTAAACTACCAAATGCACATAAAGAAATGGAGTTGATTCATGCATGGGTAAACAATCCTCATATAGACCCAACAACGATGATTGATTGGCTGACAATTGGTGCATCTCCCATAAATGAATATACTACACTAGGTTTGCTTGACATGGCATTCCCATCTTTATTTGTTGATGGAAAATGTGATTGGTTGGAACCACGTTTAAGAAGGGTTCATCTACATGAGTTTGTGAATCACCTCTTTCGATATAGAGACAATAGATTTGGAATACATCCAAGGTTCCGCTATTATATGATGAATATGATCATGAGGCATCAGGCACATACCTCCACAACGATTTGTGTTAAAAGAAGTCTACTTAAAATCCCAATGACCATACATGAATTGTGTGAACATATGTAAAATATGCCACAATCCAACCTAGCAAATAGATTAATGTGATTCGATACCACTTTAAGGGGAACAAGATCCTACTAGACCAAGTGTCGAGCAGAACTAACAGACATGCTTCGCCAAATTAGAACACCTACAATCTTCTTCACCTTGAGCACAGCTGACTTATATTGGCCAGATTTGCATGCATTGATGCCCGGGACACAGCCAACCAATCCACAAGAAGCACAACTTTGGCAGAAACAAAATGTAATCAATAACCCACACATCATTGCCCAATACATCCACTTATGTCGCACTATTTTCAAAAAAGAGATCCTCCAAAAAGGTATGAATGTTAAGGACTACTGGTGTCGATACGAGTGGTAGCATAGATCCACACATGTACATGGTTTTATATGGTTATATGGAGCACCAAATATGGATACAATCGATTGGAATAATGAATATCAAATGAGAAAAGTTACATAATATCTCCATGATTTAGTTCATGCCTACAACCCGCATGAAGATGCACACCACCGCAACATTCAGGTATAATTACAATTTTTTACAAAAATAAATATTCTCTCAAATATAGACAATTTATCAAATTTGACAAAAAAGATTAACTAAAATGACCTTTACCAAGTAGGCATACCGAAATTTCTCTCTACACCCGTGTTTGAAAAACACAAGACAATTGGTGGAAATTGATTTATGGGAAGACTACGAAGAAATTTTGAACACTGTACAAAGACACACAATGTGTAAAGAGGGCGCATGTCTACAAAAAAAAAGAGAGGAAAATTAGTTTGCAGGTAAATTCTCCATTATCATTTTCTTCCAATTTCTATGTAAATATTTTCTTCCTTTAATATATTGTTCGATTTAACAAAAAACTACTTTTGCAAAACATATAGGTATAATGCACCATGGCCTCAAAATCAAGAATCTAGAATATATAAATATTTAGAGAGTGGTGAGATGAAATTTGACGCATTCAAAAATGACAATAGAGTTAATTCATACAATCCTTACATACTACAGTTATGGAGAGCAAATATTGGTTGGCAACCTATTATGTCAAAGCATGTTGTAAAATATATTGCAAAGTATGCAGTGAAGGCAAAAATAAGCTCTGAAACCTACCACCAAATGTTATTGCCACTTGCAAATCTACAAGATCTTGATGATTTAGCAGCAAAAGCTTACAAAAGGCTTCTCATTGAAACACTGATAGAAAAGGATATTGGAGCCCAAGAAACAAGCCACATGCTATTGGAACTCCCACTGGTAGAGAGTAGTAGAAGGTTTGTTAATTTAAATGTTTCAAAGGAAGTGTTCAAAAGTGTCAACTTAAATATGGATGATGAGAATGAGCAACACAATATATCCTTCATTGATGCATATAGGAACATGCCCCTATTTATGGAATCTATTTTCCTTATCGATGCTGCAAAATCATGGATTTATAACCACAAAAGAAAAGGTCATAACTTATGGAGTTTGAGAAAAGGAGCTATTGTAAGAGTATTTCCTAGGTTTCTAACAATTCCTGCATGTGACTCAGACAAGTGGATCAATTTTCGCACTTCAAAACTATTGTTGTATAAGCCTTTTCATGGCATACAAATGTTGATCAGATATTGGTGAAAATGATGAATCAATAATCACAATGTGGGATAACTTCAATTACATTTCATGGCACCTAGAAAGAAGAGGGCTTGCTGAAAATACTAAAAATGATACAAATTTTGAATCTGAAGACAACAACGATGCTCTAGGTACTACCACATAAAATGAATGGTAAATTCTATCTAGGCTTCATCATCAACAAATTTTCCAAGTTTCAGAAATAAATATGTTGGGAAGAAGAGATATAGATCGACAAAAAAATTGGTGTCATGAATTTCAAATAGAAGAATACACAAATTTAGCTACAAATTTTATTACCACTAAGAGAAATACAAGTTGCCTGATTTATGATGACATACCTCAATGTGTGGATTACGAAAACCTCAGTGAAAAACAAAACAAAGCAAAAAAATTATAATCTCCCACTATCATACATATCATATTGCATCCCCCTTGTATATGATAATACAAGGCACAATAGGAACAAGTAAGTCATATTTAATTGGTGCTATCAATCAAGCATTGGAAAATTCAACATCTCCAGAACGCTCTCCTTTACTTCTACTTGCACCAACCGAAGTTGTTGTATTCAACATTGGAGCGTCGATAATTGATCCTAAGTTAAGAATACCTATAAAAGATTTCAATGAATTATAGGAAACAAGACTCGCAAGTTTCCAAGAGGAGATCTCTCATATTAAATATATATTGATAGATGAAATGAGCTTTCTAGGAGAGAGGTTACTGAAAAATATAGACTCTCATCTATGACAAGCATTTCCCACAAGAAGCCATGAAATTTTTAGAGGTATGCTTAGTATTTCCATTCTTGAATTTATGAATATTTTAGGATCGATCACACTCTTATCGTTATTAAAATACTAATTTTATAATATGTTTCTTTCGAATAGGCGTCTCTATGATATTGGTTGGAGATTTGGTACAATTGCCTCCAGTAAATGATAAACCCCCATACAACAGTACAATGCGTGCAAAGCTACTTTGGGAACAATTCCAAACAATAGTCACTTTATATCACATTTTCAAGCAAGATGGACAAGACATTAAGCAAGAAAGGTTTCATCCTCTTCTATCAAACATAAGAGATGCAAACCCTACAATAGAAGATTGGATTTTACTTATGTCTAGATCTAATACCAACATGAGCAGTACAAAAAATGAAGAGTTTGAAGATAGTATTCATTTATTCTCTACAAATGATAATGTGCATAGCCATAATAGGATAAAACTATATTTTTTATCAAATCTTGTTGCACAAAGCATTGCTATAAAAATAACATCACTTACTTCTATAGAAAGAGATGGAAATGATGAGTTGGAGATGAAATTACTACTCAGAAACAATGAAAGGGTGATGCTAACTTCAAACTTATGGATAGAAGCAGGTCTTGTCAATGGACCACTAGGATATATTCGAAGTATTGTTTGCACCCCTGGAAGTGCACCACCTCAACCACCATTGTATGTACTTGTAGATTGTGACAGTTACTCTGGAATTTTATTTGATGATCACCACCCCCAAATGGTTCCAATTACAACAATTGATAGGGGTACCACAAAACAAATACCTTTGAGATTGGCTTGGGCTCTAACGATACACAAATCACAGGGACTAACACTACAAAAGGCTACAATTGATATAGGCCCCATTGAAAGAAGTAGTCTCACGTTTGTGGCAATATTGTGTGTCAAAGCTAATTATGCCACCCTTCACATATGACATATATGAAAAAATGAAAAAAGGAAAATAGGTGGCCAAAAGAAAAGCATAGCAAAATAGGCTAAAAGCCCTAGAAATTATTTGATGTAACAAATATTGTTAATATATTGATACAGTTTTCTCTTCTATACACAAATTCATCTCATTGTCCTTTCTTAACTTTCTAGGGCACTATATGAAAATAAATTTATTAATAAAAATTATGGAAATAATTAACATTATAACATAATTTCTATAATAGGTATAAGTTAATTACTTGAAGCTCTCCACTAAACAAAAAAACAACTATAAAAAGTCATAACCTTTAAGCCTTATTTCATACACTCTTCAGAAAAAAATGAAATTGTGTAATGTGTATGACTACTAAATATTCATTTATTTCTAATATGATGTGTACTTATATTGAATTATTGTATTCCATGTATTAACCTATTTCATTTTTATACAGAATATGGATTCTCAAAGTTCAAAAACTCAAAATTCAGTTAATGCCCCCATAAATCGTACCGAGTCTATTGGATCAAATGGGATTATTGAAACAAAGATGGATAAAATCATGAGATCAATGAATGGACATCTTACGCAAATAATAAATGAAATAGAGGATGTAAGCAAAAGCATAGTAGCAATCGAAGACTTTGAAATCACCTAAGCAGAAGAACTCTTCAGCAACATGTACAAGGCCTCTTTGAAGGTTTGAGGATTTCCCGGATTCATACAAGAAATTTTCTATGATGAACAATACGAGCAAGGAAATTCCAATATTATACATGATGCATTCATAAACTACTTGAAAAAAGAATAGAAAAATAATATTAAATCCTAAATAAATATAGATATTACAAATTACGTAATCTATGTATTACTATAGATACTACATATTTTAGATGAACATTTTATATACTTTGTGCATCGTTATATGACTTATGGATGTTATTTATGTTATTGGTGATTATGATTTTGTGATTTCTCTATTAAACTACATCATGGATGGTTTGTATAAACATTTTTATATACTTTATGTATAGTTAAATTTTATTTATTTATTAAGCTCAATGATATACTTTATGGATTAAATATGTTCATATACTTTAAGGTGGATTATATTGTTATGGATAATTTATTTATATTATTTACAATGTATTAAGGTGAATGATGGATGGTTAGACTAAACATGTTTATATGCTTTATTAATGATTATATGGCTTATGAATTTTATTTATATGATGCATTATTAGTCTTATGTTTTATAAATTAACTTAAATTTCACATGGTTTATATAATTTCATTATTTTAAAACTATAAAATAGATATATTTGACTAAATGATTATACAATGTATATTTTAGACAAATTTACATAAATTGATAGTTATAATTATTTTATCATTTCACTAAAAATTTAAAAAATATTTATCAATTAAACAAATGTTCAATTAAACATTCACCTTCACGCTTATAAAAGAATGAATAACTTCGTCATATTCAGTAACTTTATGAAATTATTTTAAATCAATCAAATTGAAAACATATTATGAATAGTTTTATTCTTATCATTCCTAGATACTAACCTTAATTTTATTGAATTCCACTTTGAACACCAAATAATTGATACTATGGATGTTTCAGAAAATGAATCATAAATCATTGTTTCAAGCCCACATGGCTCTGTAAACTCAAACAATGTTGTTGAAACCATTATGGATAAATGTGAAAGAGTTGTTTTGGAGCATTGTAGCAAAATTCTTGAACAAATTGAAAACATCAGCTTAATGATCAAAGATGTTGATGAACTAGAAATATTGCAAATGGAAGATGTTGCAAAATAAGTTAAAGAGGTGTATACAAAAGTAGCTACATTTCCAAAGTTTCTCAAAGAAGTATATCGTGATCAGTTTGAAAATAAAGGGTGTAATACAGTTCTCATCAGTGAAGAATTTTCCATGTATTTACACCATTACAACGAAGTTTTATTTCTATAGTCTACATCTTATTTTACCTTCAACAAATCTTATTTAAGTTGATATACTTTCAAAATGGTTAATCCTAACCCAAATTTTAACCCTAACCCTAAGCCTACCCAAAACCTAACCCCATCCCTAACTATTATATACCCCTATCCCTAATCTTAAACCTAACCTTTACCCTACCCAAAAATATCACCCTCACCCTAACCCTAACATTGTCCCTAACTACATGATATACCCCTGATCATCACCATAATCCTTACCCTAATCGTAAACCATAACCCTAACCATAATCCTAACCCTAACCCTATTCATGATGTAAATCCTTACCCTAACCATAACCCTAAATCTTAACCCTAACCATAATCATAACCCTAACCCTAACCATTATCTTAACCCTAAACCTAACCTAAACCCTTCCCCTAATTGAGCATTAATCATAAATTTAATTAAACCCTAAATCCTAAATTTATTTGAATGCTAGCCCTTATCATTTATGAACCCTTACTATAATTGAACACTCACCCTAATTGAAACCCAACCCTATTTTAACCCTACTCATAACCATATCTCTAATTATAATTATGACCCTAACCCTAATTCTATTTATAACACTAACCATAACTATATTCTATAATTCATAATCTCATTTTAAGACTAACCCTAACCTTAATTAAATTTTGTTTTTGTTTGATTGATAATCAAGATGATTGTATTGATATTCAGAAAAGGAAATACATCGTTCTGGCCCAAACTAGGCATTCACCATGACTTCAACAGAGACAAACCAAACCTAGATGCCAACCAAAATTTGCAGACTGAGTGGACACAACCACCATTGACCAACATTTTCACCAAAAAACTATACCCACCGGACACTTACAAAACTAAATACAAAGAATATCATTCATACCACCAAACCCCAGAAACTTGAAAACCCACAGACCAACAAAAAAACCCCAACTAGGCCCCTATCACCAAACATTATGTTGTGCCAAAACACGAAATTCCCTCTTCCATGCCAAGTATTCTACAGGAACCAGATGGAATTTATTTTTCAAAAACTTAGCTCATGCTACAGCCAAACGTTTGTACTCCATGAGAGCCAAGCCATTAACATCCTGTATGAAAGGAAAATAGCTTACCAAGGTGTCTGGATCATCCAGGAGATGTAGGTCCCACAGGCATGGAATACCTTTACCAAGATGAGCCGCAACCAAGGCTTTGTCTAGGCCAACCAACATGTCTTTGTGAAAGAGGCCCCACATGATCACCCACGCATCCAATTTTGAAACCCCAACATCAAGCAAACCACCCAACACCCGAGAAGAAATATCTGAATCCAAACGATACCCTTCGGTATCCTCCATGAACGCTTTCCTAGCCAAACATTTGATAGTTGTGAAATTCAGGTAATCTAGGTGATGGATAATATAGTGCAACTGAAGAGAGGAGATATGACCTTCAGAGGAGATTTCCCTTTTGGATCTTTTCAGCTACACTAGCATCACCATCCCTCCCATTTCCAGTTCCTTCGCAAAAACCAAAAGAATAAACCTACTCATCGCACACATAGAGCACAAAGAACCAAACCACCAAATGTTATGAGAATGAAACAACGCCACCCATCAAAATTAAAGGCCTAAGAAAACGTGCTTGGCCACCATCCTTTGCAACCTGTCAATCATCCTTGAAAGGATGTAGCAAGTTACGAGGTTTCAACGGAGAATGATGGATTTAACTTCGTCTAGAGAGTTCTTAGGACGTGCAACGAGCTCATCCCCCTACCAACTCACTCAACGATCCAATGCATGCCACCCAGCCACACCACATCAACAAACATAGGATGGGGTGGCACCCTCCCCACCGCCCACAACCTTATTTAAAATTTAACCTTAAGACTAACCCTAATTAAACACTAACCCTAACATTATTTGAATGTTAGCCATAGTTTAACCCTAACACTAACTCAAAGATTTCCCCTAATTCAACCCCAACCCTAACTCAAAGGTTTTTCCCTAATTGAACCCTAGTTTAACCTTTACCCTAACCCTAATTAAACTTGAACCTCAACCCTAATAAAAGTTTGAGCCTAACCATGTTTGACCCCTAAACATAACTTATATTAAATTTTTATATTAAATATACTAGAATATTATTATTTATTTAATAATATAAAAAAATAATATTGTATAATTATATATTAATTCATGTTATGTGTTGCACCGTGACTACTACTAGCATATATCTTAAATTGAAAAAATAAATGCCTCGATATATCTCGACATAATTTATATAGATTAAATTTAAGATATATATGCTAGTTTATTTTAATTTTTTAACATTTTTAATCTTGTATTAGTATATTAAATTTATAGATAATAGATTTTTTGGGGTTTTAAATTCTTATTGATATTTAGGGATATGTCTCTTTATCTTTTTGTGAGGGTATGCATATTAGGGATATTTCAAGGATGCTTCTGAAATGTTCACCCTTTGTTCTTTAAATCTTAGATATATTTGGAAATGTTAAAATTCAAGACAATTGATTGTTCTCACTTTAAAAAATTAGAAAAATAAAAAATAATGTATATAAACAATTTTGAATTTTAGTTATATTAACCATGTTGTTATAGTATGATAGTTGAATTGAATGCAACATAAAAGCAATAAAATTATTAAATTTGGTATGCATCTTGAAGGTTTGTGTTGTCTCAAAAGCTTAAACTTTGTACTTGATAGTGGGAGCTCCACCTTATATCATGACAAGGAGCACACCAGGGGTGTTACCCCTCAATCCCACAAGGGATGTTGCCCTCAACCCCACTAGGGACTACCATAGTCGAACCCCCACTCTAGTTTTAAGAGGAAAAAAATAAAAATCATTTTGAGCCATGTTGGATGGACAAAAAACATTTTTTTATCCATAGATAACTATGTCCTTTGAGCATTTTGTTGTAATTTTTATATAATATATGTATGTACATTGACAATGAATAATGAGGTTTTGACATTTATTAATTTGTGTGTAGACTCTAATGTGAAATCTCAATTTAGCTCTAATGTTATGTATTAAGGATCTATAATGTATTTTGATGAATACCTTATCAATCTATCATATGAAAATTTGAAATTTCCTTTTTTTAATAGTTGTCCCTTGTAATCCCCTAAAATGGGCTCCAAAAATTTGTCCCCAAAATGTGTCCCCCATCCCCTATCATTCATATCCCAAAGACTTAGTGTAGCATAAGTATTTATTAAATCCCCTATTTTTCAATAGTTGTAATGTATGAAACTTTCATATTCATATAAATTCCCATTAAGTTTTGGTTTTATTTTTATTATGAATAACTAAATACAATTATATGGTTATAAGAGGCACACTCTTGAGTTTGGTTTTATTTGATCTTATCCCATCTCAAAGTATATGATGCAGGAGCATTCGGGTGCACGGATAATCCTACACATCAAAAAATATATTAATTTTAATTTTTGAGTTTTGTCTTGGTTTTTTCTTGAAGGCACAATTTAATTAAATCTTCAACTCCTCTAGCACAATAAGGTTTGATGTTGGGATTATAAAATAAAATCAATTGATTAATTGATTCAGTTGTTAGTTGATTTAAAAAAATGTTTCAAAAATTGTAATTTGTCAAAAGGTAAAATCCCACACCCAACCTGTGAGTGGGCATTTATTGTAAATTATAACTCTTAAAAAATTTGAATTTGTATTTGTTAAAAAAAGGAGATGCAAGGTATGGAGGAAGTGGAGAGAGTGGGTTGAGAGGTGAGAAGATAATTTTTGAATGGCTATTGAATGCATATTCCAAGAAGAGAAAAACTCATGCCAAGAAAAGAGTCAAGGGAATTCTTAAGGTTTGACTAGGAGAGGGATATTACTAGAGTCGTACTTGAGAGGACCAATTTCAGTAAAAATGGTATAACTTTCTCATACAAAATCAAAAATGAGAATTTCAAAATGACCTGAAAATCTGAGAATGAGGCACACCAAACCCAGAAGGCGTTTTAAATGATTCATTATGATTAGAGAGCATGGGCAGATGAAATGTGATGGATTTTTAGAAGTTATGAGATGGAAAAAGGGGAAAAAGGCAAGTAGAAGTGTGAAGAAGAGCATTTGGGTGCCCCATTCTCCATGCTCAAAAGTTGGAGAGGTGATGTTGTTGTTGTTTTGATAATGTCTATAGCTGATTTCTAAGTTTTTTAAATCATATTTGTAAAAGTTGAAGGCATTCTTGCCTATATATTGTTTCAAGGAGGATTTGATTTTCTCAGTGTGTTGTTGAAATTGAAGATTTAAAAATATTTTCCATTGGATTCTTATTTATGAGAATGAATTTTACATTATGGATGCTTGGATGAGTTGTTTGACAAAACCCCCTATCCTTGACTGCATCAAATAGTATCAAAGTAAGTTGATCTTGTTGGGGTGTGAGATTTGTTGAGTATGAGTTTGTTGCAGGAGCTTGTTTTGGTGAAGAGTGAAGTGGTGAAGTTGCAAGAGAGAGAGTTGTGAGAAAGTATGTTTGTTGCAGGCATGAAAGAGGGTCTCTGACTACTATCATCCAGTAGAGGTTAAGGCTAGGTAGAAGGTGCACAAGAGAGAGGTGTGTCTTCCAGAAACCATCTATTGGGTAGAGGATAAGCAAGAGTGAGTTTTTTGCAGGGAGGACTTGTAACTATAGAGGGACTTGTGATTCTCTGAAAATGGCTTTGAAAAAGAAGACAAGATGGGTCATTAGAAGACCCGTGAGGATGTTATTTTGGGAAGTGTATTAGGAAAAAGTGAGAGAAAAGAAACTCTTTTCAGAGTTGAAAAAGATAGAAGTGAGATTGGATGCCCTTGAGGAAAGCTTGAGAATGAAGAAGCAAGCTATAGTTGAGGAAGATCAAATAATAGATGAAGTTGAGTTCCATTGTTTGTTTCATAACAAATTTGCAAGTAATGATTTATGTGCAAGAGATGAAGAAGGAAAGGAAGTTGTAATAGGGGACAACGAAGAGAAGAAAGAGGAAAATTAGAGGTTTGACAAAGAGGGCAACAAAAAGGAGAATGTTGAAGTGCAGAGTTGTAGTCCTATGGTGGAAAGAGTATGTAAAGAAAGTCATGTGGGAGCAACCCACACAAATGCAAATGAAAGAAAGCAAGGCAACAAGAAAGGAACAAGGAAATAATGGAGAAAGAAAGAGGTAGCAGCAGATGTGTATCTTGTTGATAATATAAAAGAAAATAAAAATGAAATTGCATGCATAGGAAAAGAGGTTGCAGCAACAAAAACAAAGGTATTATCTCCTTCTTTTGAGTTTTGGAAAGTAAATATTGATTTGCATGAAGAAAAGATAAAAGAATATGTTGAAGTAAGTGATTGTGAAGTTGGGGAAACAATTTATAAGACATAAATATGTTGAATAAAATGACACATTTGAGTGCAATGGAGGAGGTAGAAGAAGAGAGTAACAAGATTGCAACAAATAGTCGAAAAGAAAAAGTTGGGACAACAATAGAAAAGCAAGAAGACACATAGGTAAAAGGTTATTTATGTGACATTTGTGAAAATGAGTTTGATGTTATGTTACTTTCAAAGGAATTTAATGAAATTGTGGATATAGAAATGAGTGAAAGGGATAGAATTGTCATAAAAGAAGAAGGTGAAGTTGTAGAGATAGAGATTAGTCAAGTTGCAACGAAGTTTGTTCTTCATAAGGATGTGGAGATGATTCAAAATTTGGGGCAACAATGTGAAGAAGAATGCATAAAAAATGTCTTAAGTTGAAGAGGTGAAAGAGCAACAAAAAATAAAGAAGAAGATGAATTATTAATGCAGATTGCAATAGTTGAAAAGGAGTGGCTTGCATTGACAACGGGTGAAGCAAAATTTATGGTATTGAGAGATGAGGTAAAATTTGCATCTTGTGAATCTTTTGATGAATTTAATTTGTATGTAAGTGATATAGTTAAAATTGAAGGCTATGAGGATGTTGAAAAGGATGTTGCAGCAAGAAAGGGGGAAAACAAAATAGAGGAAGAAGAAAGTGAAGAATGAATAGGTGAAGGGAATGTGCAAAGTGAATTTATTGAATTCTATGATTTTGTTAGTGTCAGTTTATATGCATAAGTTAAGAATGATAAAGGGAAGTGGGAAGTTGAAACTTGGTAAAACAAGATGAATTACATGAGAGGAAGAAAGAGGGGAAAGATGAAGGAAGGGAGAGACAAGAAGTTTCAGAACAAGAAGAAGAAGAAAAATCAAGTAGATAAGGAAGAAAGGTGGATGATGAACAAACACAGGATATTCAAATGTTCATGAGTTCTCACTCATGAAACATTTCATTTACCTAGGTTGTTTGATGCAGGAGCATCTGGGTGCACGGACAATCCTACACATCAAAAAATATATTAATTTTAATTTTTGAGTTTTGTCTTGGTTTTTTCTTGCAAGCACAATTTAATTAAATCTTCAACTCCTCCAGCATAGTAAGGTTTGATGTTGGGATTGTAAAATAAAATCAATTAATTAATTGATTTAGTTGTTAGTTGATTTTAAAAAATGTTTGAAAATTGTAATTTGTCAAAAGGAAAAATCCCACACCCAACCTGTGATTGGGTATTTATTGTAAATTATAACTCTATTCAAAAAAATTGAATTTGTATTTGTTAAAAAAAGGAGATGCAAGGCATGTAGGAAGTGGAGAGAGTGGGTTGAGAGGTGAGAAGATAATTTTTGAATGGCTATTGAATGCATATTCCAAGAAGAGAAAAAATCATGCCAAGAAAAAAGTTAGGGGAATTCTGAAGGTTTGACTAAGAGAGGGAGATTACTAGAGTTGTACCTGAGAGGACCAGTTTCAATAAAAAATGGCATAAATTTCTCATACAAAATCAAAATCAAGAATTTCAAAATGATCCAGAAAGTTGAGAATGAGGCACACCAAACCCAAAAGGTGTTTTAAATGATTCGTGATGATCAGAGAGCATGGGAAAACAAAATGTGACTGGTTTTTAGAAGTTCTTAGACAGAAAAAGGGGGAAAAGGCAAGTAGAAGTGTGATGGAGAGAATTTGGGTGCCTCATTGTCCATGCTCAGAAGTTGGAGAGGTGATGTTGTTGTTTTGATAATGTTTGTAACTGATTTCTAAGTTTTGTAAATCATATTTGTAAAAGTTGAAGGCATTCTTGACTGTAGATTGTTTCAAGGAGGATTTTATTTTCTCAATGTGTTGTTGAAATTGAAGATTTAAAAATATTTTCCATTGGATTATTATTTATGAGAATGAATTTTACGTTATGGTTGCTTGGATGGGTTGTTTGAAAAACCCCCCATCCTCGACTGCATCAGTATACATATTTCCACACATTTGTTGTTATTAGCTTGTTTATTGCACCTATATCTGTGTCATTATATACATTTATTTTCTACCTTGAGATATATACCTCCCTATCTAGGGTCAATCCTATGACGCATGGGTTTGCTCTTGTATCATGCAAGATTGACTTGGAATTCAATTTGAAAAATCCTAACCTTTTACACTAGTCATTAAGAGTTCATATGCTACACATTTGTGTGACTATTCGTTGTCTTGTTATTTAAAGATGTTCATTGTACATTTAA